>CM031243.1:245277096-245857096 GCA_018340775.1 Taxus wallichiana var. yunnanensis | reverse complement strand
GAAAGACTAAACCATAAGAAAATAGGATGCCCAAAAGATAAAAGAGTCTCAAAAGAGATGAGTAAGATAGACGAGAGGAGGGGGCACCTGAGAGGGGACGAGAGCGCCTGGCGCTAGTGTCTAGAGTCATAAAAGATAAATCAATAATGTCAGATCAATGGAGGGTGTAAAAGACCATAAAAGACAAGAAATATAGAAAGAGGTGAAAGACAACAATTAATTACTAGTTTTCTCACTTAGGAATCATATGAATGCAAGTATGTTCTTAGGACCTAGAAAGGTACCCAAGTGCATGATTTTGTATCTACACCCAACTCAAAGGTGTCCAGCACGATCTTCCATATAGATCCTGATAAGGTGCCATGCTAATCAAGTTGTGGAAACTATTATTAAAGGTAAAATATACAAGGTAAAAAATTATCCCATTTCTTCTGTTGATCCATGACATACATCCTCAACATATCCTCAAGGACCTGGTTCACCCTCTCTGTTTGTCCATCTATCTTTCGGTGATATGCGGAGCTGAAATTAATATGTGTGCCTAAAGCTTGCTGAAATGATTTCTAGAAGTCTAAAGTATAAATGGTATCTCAATCACAAATGATCATCCTCGGAATCCCATACGGTCTCACAATTCCATCAAGGAAAACCCAGGCTTTGGCGACAACATTATAAGTGACATTCGTAGGTGAAAAGCGGGCAACCTTGGTCAACTTGTCCACCATCACCATGATGGGGTCATGATGATACAATGAAGTAGGAAGACCAACTATAAATTCCATAGAAACCACATCCAACTTCCACTCCTAGGAATGTCATGTGGGTAGAGAAGACCCGCGGGGTGAGAATGTTCGGCCTCAACCCTCTCATAACTCGAGACAATGGGCTACAAAATTCTGCAATGTCACACACAACCACGACAAAAGTACAATTGTCTCAAGTCTCGCATGCATCTTCTTCACCCTAGGATGATTTGTATAAGGGCTTGATGTGCCCCATAAAAGAAAAAAAAGTGTAAATCCCCGCATTAGGCATGAAAATGTGCCTGACATCTTGGAGAAGACCATTAATCACTAAAGTGCAACCAACATACTTTCCTCTCAAGGGCCTCTGTAACTTCACCTCTCACCGACACCCTTATAGAATCCATCACCAGAAAGATGCTAAAGGATCCTATATCGAAGGTCTGATTGCAAAGTCAAGGCAACTATCTCATGTCGTCGTCTACTAAGGGAATTTGTGACGACACTCTCTTTTGCCTTGAGATACTGAATTTCTAAATCATACTCACAAAGGAACTCCATGTTGAGATTGGACTGCAAAAAGATGTGCTGTAAACTCAAATGATATGTCTCTAAAACAAATAGTTTTCCCAAAAGGAAGTGCCTCCACCAGACTAATATATGCAACACTACTGCAAGATCAAGATCATGGGGTAGGGTAATTAAGCTCATAATCCTTGGGTGATCTCACGCCACGAAAGAAGAGTGTTGGGGAGAGAGCTCTAATGTTACTCTCCTTCCATGAATGCTTCCTAAATTTATACACCACATGTTGGTCTAATCCATGTTTAGTTCGTGTTGTCCCAAGTAGAAAAAGGAGATAAAATGCATTCTGATTCATTGGAGGATTGTGCCTATACTGTGAAAATTGCTCTATGAAATGTTGAAAACTATGTTGATATGAGAAAGTAATTATAATTTCCCCTGGTCATAGGCACCCAGGATTGTTTAGGAGTGCCCATGCACTAGTGTATCTATCTCGGGCATTGGTCTGTGCTATACTAAGGACCCAAGTCGAATCTGGGCCATTATGTGATCGTAACTAAGTTATGTTCCCTGTCTTGAGACCTATAATGAAACTACGAGCTATTGTACAAGGTCCCGATTCACCTAATGTATGCCCCCTCGTTTGGGGTACATGTGGCGCTTGCAAGAGTACGCGACCCAAAAGAGAGGACTTGAAGCTGATATGAACCGTAGAACCCTACGGGGAGGGGAATGTGCATGGTAAAAACTAAGGCACATGCAAAAAAAAGTGGCTAGATACATGTGTTAGTAGAAAAAAGTGACAAGCATGCTATAGAAGACAATGTAAACAAGCAATAGTGAGACAAAGTAGAATGTGAAAAGTGGGTTTCAAACATGGGACATTGCTCATAATGTCACAAGACAATCAGGGCCAAAGCGGCTAAAAGCATACAATGTGCACACAAGACAAAGGGCATAGCCCGCAAACAATAACATATAATGTCAAACAATGACAAGCAAAGTGTAACAAACAACCATGGTGGAAAATAGTTCTTGCAAAGCAAATGCTACACATGAAGCACTCGTTGACATGTTAGAAAGATAAAGAGTATGTCAAAGCATGTATAGATCAATGGAATATAATGTGCTAGTAAGTTGTAAATAATGAAATAATAACACATGTAGTATGTGAGAAAGTAGGTGCCCACAAGAGCCTCAGTGAGACTGGTAAGAGGTACAATGCCAAACATAAGTGTTGTGTGTAAGGTTCAGAGAGATTTTACATCCATTAATAGAGAACAAGTGAACACACATGTGCATATATAGAAAGATAATGAAATAATAAGTATATGTCTAACATGTGAAACAAAGTGTACATGTAAGCATAAGTAAGCAAGAGTAAGTGCAACCAAGATATGCAGTATGTTGTGAGTGAGTGAGATGGAATGATATGAAAAGTGAATGTGATAGGAGCAGCGTGTTCCCAAAGCAGATGTGGATGAATATGTATGAGATGCGGTTCATTTATAAAAGACCCCTCGACAATCAAGAATGAACCATAGAACAAGAGTGTGTCATCGAGAAATGGTTTGATAGAGATGATAGAATGATAAATCATGAAGCATAGAGTGTAGATTGTGTAGAAGAGGCGGGGTTCATTTCAAATTTAGATCATCAACAATCGGTAGTATGAACCGTGGAACTAGAGTGCTTTATAGGGTAATGACGATAAAAGTTGTTTATCAAGTTGTATAAGATGAATTAAGAATCGGATCCGAAACACGAAGCGTAATAGTAGAACCGAGAGACACTTGATAATGTTAGAGGGGAATGAGTGTGATGCCCCAAGTGTATGATGATGAGTAAACTATCCAATGAAAGTGAAGGGAAAGGGTCCTCCACCCAATGCCATAGGAGATAAAGGCGTGTGGATTTGTTGTCGCAAATCATTGCACCCCGAATGGCGAATGTGAAGCAGGACGTTCGGCGTGATTGGGACACATGGGATCACCTCTCAAGATGTGGGACTTGGGCTAGAGGTGAACCTCCGAGAGAACTTCAGCCTTCCTCTTCCTAAGCTAATTTCTATACTACCCCTAGTGCAATAAAAATGGTTATTTAAACTTATGCTAACATTTCGAGACTTTAAAACTTTTAGGTTTTGGAGTTCTTTCATCACCATTCCATGATTTTTACATCCTAACTTCCGAAGTCCGAACTCCAAAATTCCAAACTTTCGGAATTTCGGACTTTCGTGTTTCAGACTTTGAGAATTTCTTTGCGCATTTATTTCTTACTTACTTCCATATGTGTCAACATCTAGGCATTAATGTCGGAACTCGCGATTTAACTGTCATTTTCACGACATTTTTCTCGACGTTTTGATTTTTTATTGTCTTGTACTTTCACGGCGTCTTTTTCAAGTATTTTATTTAAGTTATTTCTTTTGGTTTGAGATCTTCTTGGTTTGTTTTTCTTTATTCGTTTTCTCTTTATTCTTCCTTCATCTATTTGGAAACGAAACCCTCATTTCCTACCATGTTTCCTATGACGGTGTTTTTGATCTTAATGGTTCCACAATCCAATTTTCTACAGGCCTCCAGTGCAGATTTCATCATAATCCTCAAGATCCTCCCGAGTATCTTACTTGCCTTGTGCCTTCGGTGAAATCTATCTTTTCAACACTTCTCATTTTTTGGAGTTCAAAGGTTGACGTTTTCGGAAGATTTTCCTTTTGGAGTTCAGAAGTTTGTGTTTTCAGAGTTCGAGAGATTTGATTGTTCGAGAGGTTATCATTTTTAGAAACCGCACCCTTCTCTTTTGGAAGGCTGTTTGTTTTGAAGTTTTGGAGTTTGTGTTTTGTGGATTTTGGAACTTTCTCTTTCGGGGTTCGGGTTTTGAACCTTTTGTTTCAAAACTTTCCAATTTGGGTTTCGGAGTTTTGAAGACCTTCGGATTCTGAAATCAAAATTTGATGTCAACTTCTGCAGTGAAAGGCAAGGAGAAAATGAAGTATACATTCCTCGGAGTTGCTCCTCATTCCTATCTATCATTAGATTTGTGAAATATAAGAGTCACCGATCTTGGGAAAATTGATTTTCTAGACTTCTAGGCAAGGGTGAAAGCCCCAAACAGAAATCTGGTCAGTGCAAGCCATATATGACAAAGTGGATTTTCTCTAGCATTTGTCTTTCCTACATCCATGCATTTCCCGAGTTCGTCTTAGTCATAAGCTGCAGAACTCACTTCGATGAAGAATCCATGACAGATTAAGGATGCGATGGCAAGACCGTAATATGCTTGGACCTAGATTTATTTGAGGATTTATTCAAACTCCCGGATGTTGAAGACTATGCAAAAATTTCACCGAATCAACAAATGTAACATTGGGACAAGGATGCTGATTTATGCACAAAAGTCATGTTAAAAAGCTATCTGGCCAAGAGTGTTACCAAATTGCCTAAAACCATGTATCGATCAGACTTCATCTAGGAAGTCAATGACATTATTGTGTTACTAAGTAGAGTTTCAGGCCTTCCCTCTGCAAAGGAATTTTAGGAATGGATGTTCCTATATATTGCCACCATCAAGAAGAACAAGGAATTTATCAGATGGGGGGAGCATATCAATAGCTCCATTTGTTTTTTAGTTAAGCAAGGTGTTGTCCTCTAAGAGTTTCTACATGACATCTTTTTTGGTCTATGTTGCAACCGCTATGGGAGATTTTATTGGGATGAATACTAAGGGTATTCAAAGTGCTTCACAAATTTATGATTTTTATCCTCAGCTCACACTGGACAAGGGCAGTAGGCACTTCCGTAGGATTAATGATGCCTTCTTTGCGGTCATTATTTATCGTTTTGATAAAGATTTATACAATCGAAGAATTTCTGATGAAGCCTTCAAAGAAGTGTGCGAATGGGGAGCTATTTACTGCAGTTCCCCACATTTACATATATTGGATTCAGGTTTTGTAGGTGCTCCCAGTAAGCTGCCAAGATGTCCCATTGACAAGTGGGTCTTGCTAGAATTGGTTTGGCAATTGTTGGACTATCACAAGATTAAGAATAAATGGCACAAGGTGGGAGTTCATTTCCCTATTTAAATTGACAGATACACTTTTCCAAATATTTATAAGGGAAACAATGTAGATACAAAAATGTCAAAAGTAACTTTGCAAACCTTCCATCCTTAGACCAGTTTCGACTACTGGGGCAAATTTAGTGAAACAGGTCTGTCTAGTTCCCATGTACCCCAGTTGGAAGACATTTGGATTCATTGTCGGGATGAATTCATCATCCGACAAAGAGATTATGAGAGGCTAACTCTGGATGAAATTTGGCAGTTTGGTATAGCCGAGATTCCAAAGGAAATGCAAGATAATGATGAAGTTTTGGATGTAGCATATAAAAATAATAATGTTTCTAATCAACCATTGCCATGGATTCATTGGTATGTAGAAGAATGTTGCAATACCAAGGAAAGGGCGGGGCCCATTTTGTAGAGAACCTATAGTTGGTTGGTTAGCTTGGGAATCTCACCCAAGGGGTTATTAGATCAACCTAAAAATACAAAAACTCCATCAACTATGAGTCTACCAACACCTACAAAGGGAAAAGATCCATCCAAAGGGCCCATATAGCCCCTAAAAATATTTCATTCATTGTTGGCAGCTCATCTCTTTCCAAGGCTCCTGCTTCCAAAGCCATGTCTCCAGCAATTCCAATGTCAGAAATATTTGAAGTCACTGATTCTCCAAGTGTCTCGCAAGGCCTTTCATCTCCCCTTGCTCTTCCATTGTCACTTCCTACATCATTTCCTTCCACTTCTACAATAATTTCTTCTTTCCCATCTCCTTCTATGGCCCAAGTGTTCTCATCTCTTCTAGTTCTCTCAGCAGGGGAAATGATTGGGTCACCCATCTCTACTTCACTTCCTCTAACACTTCCATTTCCTTCCATCTCATCTTCTAATCCCATTGTATCCACTCCTATGGCCGTTTTCACATCCAACCCATCCATTATTGCCACCTCTATCCAAATGCCAACTAATGTTACTGGTGCTCTTGTTTTGACTAGTGTTTGAGCACCGAATCGGCTGTTCCACTCCCATCAACATCAACCATTTTAGAATGGTTGTTTCATCAGACTCAAAATAGAAGAAGAAGGTGCCTCTGGTGGATGTTATAGACCGAGCATGTTAGAACACACATCGAAAAGGCGGAAAAGAGGCTAAATATTATTTCCAGCATGTCGATAAATCAATCTGGAGAAAGGGTCGTAGAAGTTGCTACTCTCGTTGAAGGGAAAACCAAGGAAACTATTACATTAGTAGATTATCGAATTTCTAGATTTTCACTAAGAAAAGCAACACATGAAGGGGCAAAATAGGATGTGCAGATTGCTCTTGGGAATCTATTAGAAAAATATGAAAAACACAAGGCTTCCAAGGATGAGCTCAAAGAAAAGGTTGAACTACCACGACTCGATAGTTTCTTCCACCCTCGATGATATTTCTTATCGTGAAATTGAGAAGACAGTCGAGGAAGGGAAGATAGGTAAATGGATGGATGGAGCGTATACTGCAAGAAGCCAATCCTTTGATAAAGGAAGTAATTGACATATACAATGATTTACAAGCTGAAAGGACCTCTATTCGAAAAATGGATGAAACCTTATCCAAAGATAATAATAATTTGAACTTGAATTTGACTACATGGAGTGAAATCAAAGAAGAAGATTCGTATTTTCTTCTCCAGGAAGATGTAATAGATGATGCCTCAAAATTGTTCGAGTATCAAAAAGCTATGGAGTTTCGGTCCCAAGTTTTGCAGGATCTAATTAAGAAATTGGATGACAAACATATAGAGATAATGGATGCTCTAAATGACATTTCAGAGGAGTTTGATAATATCAATTGTAAGTTCTTCAATGAAAACATCGATGCTCTTCTTGAAGATCAAGATCAAGCTAAATTTCAAGGACTTGGTAAAAAGGGACGACGAAGTAACTAGAACCTTCGTAGTGACTCCATTGATAGGTTGGTTTCGTGCCAAAACTTCATTGGTCAACTAAGAAAGGTAGTAAGTAAACTCAAAAGAGTTCCAACCAAAGTATAAAGAGAGATTGAGACGAAAGATGTAGTTAATCACTACGCGTGTGGACCAGAGGATGAAGAAATTGAAGGAACTATTAAGCGTTTTATCGAATACAAACATCAAATGGGTGCTTAGTAGAAGGAACAAGGAAAAAGTGGAGTGGAGAAGATGTTGCAGAGCCTAGCTAAAGCTATGCGGCCATGGGAGGACTGATCCAAGCTCTGGATCGGTCAAAGTGGCATGGTTGGCTAGGTCAAACTCTTATAACAAACTTTTCTATTTTTATGGTAGCATGTTCCTTAGAACTTAATAACATTTCTATTTTTAGTAATTTGTTGGTTAAGGCCCAACTGTAATGGCTTAGCCTAAGGAACTTATAAATAGAAAAGTACATTAAGTCTTTGAGGGATCAAGTTTTGAGAAGTTTCTCTTCAATCTTGGAAGAGTGCTTTGACTATTCAGGAACCTTTCAATTACATTCAGAGTGATATTTCACCATGTAAAGATGAGTTATTATGTTAATGGTCAATGTGTTTATGATTTGTGAATGCATAGTTCCTTAGTATAAGTGGTTGGCTTCCCTTTATCTCAGAATATCTTATTTCATTCTGTTGGAAAGTGATATAATTGTTTGAATATCAATGTTTCACTTGATTCTTAGACGTTTCTTTGAAATATTGAGGAAAGAGATAGGGTAATGGGCGTAGGAGGAATACCTTTTGAGAAGTGGTTGATGGGTTATCATGCGCGTATATGATTTCGAATCCATAACTAAATGTGAGAGCTTCCTTTTGGCTAGGAGGAACTACTTGTAATGGAAAGCAAGACCACTAGAAAGAGTTAAATAATGATTAGTGAACTACCTAGCGTGTGCTAGATTCGGGAAGTTTGATACTTCTGACAATATTATCAGTCCCCTTGTTTAAAACAATTTAATGCGGGTAATAAAGTAAATCGTATTGTAATTTGAAATGATTTAGGTATCTCACTTAAAACACAATAAGAAATATCTAATCTAACAGGCTAGGTTAGAATAGGATCCAAAGGTCAAATAAAGCGGTTTTGGTTCTGTAGGTCGATGCAGAGGTCTCAGGTAGGTCACAGGTGAATAAGGGTGATATGGAATTAGGTGGGTAGGTCACTGTTCTAGGTTGTATGGGAAAATACAGAGACCGATGCCAGTTAGGGGTGACCGACGACGGTTGGGTGTAACGTGCAGTTACTGTGGAAAACTGGGAATGCCACATAATGAGTTTTGGGTCTCCTTTATGATTGCACAAAGGACTTTGGTTGGTTGGAATGAGGTATTAGGTGGTTTGGGTGGGATTTGGTGAGGTTTTAATGGGTATATGGAGGGTGAATATTGAAGGAGGTCAATGGGTGGCTAGGTAAACAAAGAATTACAATACAATGATGAAATGAAATGAACCATAGGAGTAAACTGTTCCACTTACTTGAAATCCGGTCTTGACGCCTTTGTGAGTGAGGGATGGAGGTGCTTGGTAAGAGTTTGAAGACATTAGATGATCACCAAATGCTGGAAATATTTTGTATGGGCTGCATGTGCATTCTTTTTTGCTTGGTTGGCTCAAATCAGTGTTGGAGTGAGTACTAGATGGATGTGCAAGAGAAAATGCTTGATCTCCTTCTTTGCATGTGTTTTCTTGCTGGAACTCATTCTTAGAAGATGTGATATCTCTCTGAAATGTGCCAATGTTTGCCAAAATTTTTCCAACCGTGGAAATAAGGTTGATTTAGGGTTTAAAGGTGACCGACAATGTTCCGGCTTAATTGGCGAGCGGTTAGCGGTAAGCGACGTCGGTCAAGGTGAGATTTCCTAGGTTTACTAAACTAGGGATATCCTTTTGATTTTCTCAGATCTCATGTCGTTAACCTGTGGATTATACTGGGAGCTTCTTGTAAGCATGCGGGAATGTGGTTAGAGGGAATGTAGGCACTAGTTTTTAGGGTTTGGGTAAGTCTTAGTTAGTTATGACAACTTACTAAGAATAGGTCTTAGGATGAGTTGGTTTGATGAGGTGTCTAAGTGAGGTGTATGTATGGATATTATCTAAATTAAGATATTTGAATAATAAATATGGTGAGGATAATGAATTAATTTAATTAAATTAATTAAATTAATATTAGTGAGGTGAAGGGGGCCATGGCTAGGTGGATGTGATGGAGGTGTTTATTTATCGAGGACCAAAGAGGAGTGTGACCTAATTTTACTATCTACATTTTGCCCCTTTTTGTTGTGTAGCTTTTATTGGTAAGCGACACTAACAAAAATAAGATGTGGTTGCCCCATGTGTGGGTGAAGATGATCCCCTCAAACCAGAGGCGATGAGAGGTGGAAGGCAGAATCGATGAGTGGTTTGATAAAAGGTAAATGTGAGGAAAAGGTAGGTGGGCATGGGGAAAAAAAAGGTTAAAGGTCTACTCGAGCAAGGTAGGTAATGGGTCGGAGGTCAAAGTGGTAGCAATAGTCAAACACACACACACGTATAAACTGCAACACGCTACCGAGGTTGAAGAGCGAGACAAACTCTACATTGTCTTAGGTTGATAGGTTTATCCAAACAAGGTTGAAGTGATTATGGTATCCAAGGTCACGAAAAATGGCGTAGGTTAGGTGCAAGAACATTTAGGTATGTTCGGTACACCAAAGGTAGGGTCGGGATAAGCGGTCATGAAAATAGGCTAGGTAAGGTCATTAGGTCAACAACACAGTAATAAATGCTGCAAGGAATAATGAACACATGAGGTCAAAGGTCACGAGCGATGGTCCGGGTCCAAATATCTAGGTCATGACACGAATAAGGCCAAGGTAGGGGTAAAATAAGGGGTCTCCACAGAAGACAAAGGAGGTAATAAATGATGAGATCGGGAGCGTATAGGTGAATGGTTAGGGTAAAAGTTAGGTGGGGTGAGAGGGTAAAACTTAGGGTAATGTGCAGGTGAAGGTGATCGATGCGGTCAAGGGTAAACCAATGTCGGTATGGGTCGATTGACCACGGTAAGGTAGTAGCACGCGAATGATTTTGGTGAAGGGTAAATTGGCATTGGTTAGGTCAGGTTTGTTATAAAAACAAAAAATTCATGTTTTTTGTTATTCATTTTCATTTAGCTAAGTGAGAAAATGACAAAAAAAGAGAGAAAAGTGTCCAGACAGAATGGAGCATTGAGTTGGCGGTTTGAACGACGGGTGATTGGTTAGTGAGAAGCGGGTCCATAGGATCAGTGTGAGGGATTTGATTGGGTAGAGTTTACAGATAGTGATTGAGGTGATGGTGGAGGCCTGGAGAGGGATCGGGTGGGCCACCGTGCAGCAGAGCCCAAATGTGGCACCGAGACGTTAAGCAGCGATGAGGTAAGTGTCCAACTTTTGTTGTAGTTGATTAGATAGGTTAGACGATTAACATATTGTTGTTCATTTGTTTTTTTGTGTTTTTTATGTTTGGGGGTGGGGAAAAGATTAAATTTAGAATGGGGGAAAAGTGGGTAAAAATACAAATGGGGAGGGTAATAAATAGGAGAGGGGGATGGGTTGATGTGCAAGGGTAGGTTAGGTCATTTGAGGTGGGTAAAAGGGGCAAGGGGGGAGGTTTTTTGAGAAAAGGGGTTTTGGGGATCGTAGGTTTTTATCGTGATAGTGATTGGCATCGCTCAAGTTTGGACGGCATCGGTAAGGTTAACCGAGTATCGGTCACCAAATAGGTGACCAATGCCGATTAAGGGGTTACTAGGGTCGATTAAAGGGAACCAACATTGGTCGGGCTTTTTGGGGACAAGGGTCAAAAGATGATGTGAGCTAGGTGGTTAAGATGGGTAGGGTGAAAAATAAGTTGGGAAATGATAGGGGCAATGGTTTTGAAAATGTAGATTAACGTGTTGTTTGTATTGGATGCGAGGAGAGATCGATTGCGTATGGGACAGGGTTACGCCCCTCTGATCGTGGCAGTGCGCGATACGGTGACCCCAAAAGAGCTGCAACATGTGGAGGAGGTGGGATTGAGTGGGGTTTGTCGCATCGACATGTAGTCCGATAGAACAATTTGATGGTTGCACTCATCAATAGATGGGATTCCATGACCAACACATTCCACTTGCCGATGGGTGAGATCATTGTCACCCTAGAGGATGTGTTCGGATTCTACGGTTACCCATATTGGGTACACAAGTCTATTCTATCTCCTCCAAGGCCTCAGAGGAGCTGATATTGACTATTTTTGGAGAGGGGATGGCCGAGCTGACATTCCATAGTGCCAACATTTGATATGGAGAGATGTACCTAGCCCGTTCGGAGGAGACGAGGCTAGTAGTTCTTTTGATGGAGCAGTGTCTTGCTTCACGCTTTGCAGGATGTAGAGGGTGGATGTTTTCCTCGATTGGTGATGGGGGTACTCCACGACATGATGGTAGATGAGACCCGTTTTGCCTGGGTACTAGCATTCTTGGTGCAGATGTATAGGGAGTTGTGGGCATATGGGCGGCTGCGTAGGTTTACCATGTAATGTACATTTTCTTGCATTGCTAGGCTTATGAGAACATAGTTTGTGTGTGGCCTATAGGGATGCCCCAAGTAGATGCATTCCCACCAAGATTTGTGTGGGTGGGGTATAGGATATGGGTGCCGGCTATTAGAGAGAGAGATCGAGAGGCTCACACATGATGTGGCCTATTTTGGTGGTTACTAGAGGGATTGTCCGGAGTAGACATTATATGGAGGCCATATGTGGGATTCCCCTCATATAGGCATATGCATGAGGAGCTAGCTGAGCTCCAGTTGGTGAGATGGATACAGGGTTGTTGTGATGGGGAGTACAAGATGATCCTGATGGACAGAGTTTGGCGGCAGTTCGGGATATTATAGGACATACCCCCTCCCTTCCCATAGTACCGAAGAGACGACGTGGAGAGGCCCTTACCTCTACCACAACCTACAGTACCCACAAGGTAGGAGGAGTAGGTAGTGGACCGGCGGATAGATGATGCCAAGGTCACAGACAGGTACAAATAGTGGTGGGCGGCTCACTTACGAGCCATACCACCCAGACCAGGGCAGCCGGATCTAGCCACCATCACGGTGCAGAGAGACACCCTACAGGGGCAAGTGGATACTCTGATTACCTAGTTGGGTATAGTGTAGACACAACTAGAGAGTTCAGAGGCAGAGGTAGTAGAGCTACATGTACAAGTGGCAGTTTGTAGGCCCAGATGGCTAGTGGTGGGGATGGAGATGGAGAGGAGGGTGATGGTCAGGTGGCGGCCTTACGAGCACAGTGGTAGGTTTGCGGAGGCGATTGGCCTGGCCCAGGCATAGGTGAGGCCTTATAGGCCTAGATACTGAGCACACTGAGGATAAGGGGCACCACCACCATAGGCTCCAGGACCGGGTTCAGTTCACGAGCAGAGTGGGAAAGGGTCCTGCAAGACAGGTACAGAGGCCGAGACCTATGGGACCACCACAGACCATGCCTATAGCCAGTTGCACAGGATGCCCTAGGTGAGGCTAAATACTACCAGGACTAGCTGATGGCGGCTGGGATAGACTTTCTATCCTATGGAGAGTACCGAGCACAACAGAGTCGAGTGAGAGGACTAGATCCCGCACTCATAGTGTAGAGAGCACATGGGGCCATCGAGCTCCAAGGCCAAAGTAGGGAGAGGCCACCAGCTTACGGAGACCAGCTCCAGGTGAGGTGCCAGCAGGGACCCAGGAGGCAGAGGGTACAGGTGATACGGAGATGGAGGATATCTCGAAGATGCCTGATATGGGGCTTTGGACATTTGATGTATGATAGTCATTTTTTGATATATACTGCGGCTGCGTGCGAGAGATAGTTGTATTTTCTATCACATACCCAACTGCGTGCAAATAGTGAGGATGTATGAGAGGTTTTGTATATTTTGAGCATATACCAGCCTGCGCGCCGAAGAGATTTTGTATTGGTTCATTATTTTATTGTATATATGAGACCAACCTGCATGTCAATGACATTTTGTATTACGTATCGGTCTGTGTGCCAACGATGTTGAGATGATGGACATGATGAGATAGCCATGTATATTGTATTGAGATACACATTTATTTATATGATGAGATACATGATGTTTTGATTTGTTGATGTGTTGATGAGATTTTCGATTTATTGGTGCATGGATGAGATTTTAATTTGTTGTTTTGATATGGACAGAAATGAGGTGAGTTAGGCATGATGGAGTCAAGTTGGTTTAGGCATGGATCAAGTCAATTTTGTTAGGCATGGATCGAGTCAGGTCATAGGTATGGTTGAGTCGGGTTTGTTAGGCATGGATTGAGTCAGTTGTTTTAGGCATGGATCGAGTCAAAGTTGGTTTAAGGTATGGTTGAGTAAGGTTGGTTTGAGGTATGGTTAAGTCAGGTCATAGGTATGGTTGAGTTGAAAGCGAGTAAAGTTGTGATTCATTATTTTGTGAAATGAATGATAATATGGGTCATATGTGAGATGTGGTATAATCTATGCATAGTGATGATAGAGAAATGGTAGGTGTAATAAATGTATGTTGTGATAAGGATTAAAATATGAAGCAACTTATTATGTACGTGGTTTAATTTCTAATTTTGGATAAAAAAGGGAAACTATGTGGGGTAGGATGTAATGTTAGGAAGAGGAATGATGAATTGTTTTGGGTAAAGAGTGGGCGAGCTATCCTCACAGGGCCCCATGCTAGTGGAGTGCTGCCTACATAGTCCCAACGAAAAGGGACCTCAGGCTAATGTAGTTCTCCCATAAGCTAGGGAAGAATATGAGAGGTGTGAAAATGAGGTGGTAGGTTTTAGGTATGGTGTGGGTTGGTTAGAGGTAAAGTGATATAGGTGATATTGATTGTGGGAAAAGAAGAAGATAGATTACCCCAAAAGTAAGTATCGAGGACCAAGTCCTATATAAGGTAATCAAAACGTAAACAAGGATGGCTAAAAGATAAGAGGGGGCAATAAAGCCACCTGATTATGAGGATCATACCGAGTAAATCACACCTTGAAAGAGGTGATGAATGTAAGACCCTAAGGACATTGCATGATTGATTGTTCTACGATGAAAAGTAGTCACATGATCACCAAATGTCATAGTTTCCAAGAAGTCCCTTAAGGCTAGTGGGAAATGGGAGTGGGTATGGATTGAAGGGTGAAAAGTGGGTAATTTTGTATGGTATGAGGTAACATGCTATTTGGGCAAGAGATTCGAGGTCACAATGGGCAAGTCTATGAATAAAACGTTTTCTATGTTGATTTGTATTTGAGATAGACTAATCAATGTGGGAAGTCTATATGGATTAAGGAATTAACTCCTTGAGGTCTTCATGAAGCCGATCAATGCGGGTAGCCGGTTACTCTAGTTTTTTTAAAAAGGGCTTTACATAGCTGTCCTTTGAGGAGCGATCTATTTATAGCAGCGATTTCCGAGAGGTAGATGTCCTTTTGAGGGAGTAGTCTATTTATAACAGCGATTACCGAGAGGTAGATGTCCTTTTGAGGGAGTAGTCTATTTATAGCAGCAATTGCGAGAGGTAGATGTCCTTTTGAGGGAGTCATCTTTTTATTAAAAGTTTGACTCAAGGAGTTGGGTTCCATGTGAGGGCTTTGAAGTCATGGCCAAGACCGGGGTGAAGAATATGAATCTTGTTCGAAGGCAAGGTGAAACGACCATGGGATCTCATCTAATGGTAGATGAAAAGTATACATGAGAATCATGCTATGTGTAAGCGTCGTTGTACATAAATTCAAGAGAAGATAACAAATGATAGGTACTCACATGAATCTTGTTTAATTGTTGGTGAGGTGTATGAAGTGGGTAGCGCTCAAGGGACGAGCATGGAAAGAGGCAAAAGGTGAGGTAGGACTAAAAGTCAACAATAGAATGGTCAAAGATGCAAGGTGTTAAGGGGCTTAGGTTCGGGTTTACCATCGAGTGAAGATAAACGATAAGCACCTGATCCATAAGTATGAGTTACGATGTATGGTCCAAGCCAATTAGGAGCAAATTTGGCCTGTTTAATTTTTTTGCTTTGGTTACGTGTTGATTTTCTTTTAGGACAAGGTCACCAACTTGGAAGGTTCGTTCATGGACACATTTTTCGTAGGCATGTTTGATACATTTTTGGTAAACTTGAAGGTGATCCAGAGCGTTAAGATGATGTTCGTGTAATAACTCTAGTTGTGCTAAACGGTCTTGACAAAAGTCATCATCATTGAGCATGTCATGGAGAGAAATGCGGAGTGAGGGGATTTGAACTTCAAGAGGTAGAATAGCCTTTGTACCATAGACCAGAGAAAATGGTGCGACAACAGTGGAAGTGAAAATACTAGTGTGGTATTCGCATAGGGAAAAAGGAATGTGTGTATGCCAATCCTTTCTAGTATCGTTAACCACTTTCATGAGAATTTTTTTTAGGTTTTTGTTAGTGGATTTAGCTTGGCCATTAGTTTGTGAGTAATAGGGTGATGAGAAACTGAGCTGAATGCCGAAGGCATCACAATTTTTTTACAATGTTTTGTTTTTGAATTGTTTTCCATTGTCAGCGATGAGGCGATGAGGAACACCAAAGTGACAAATGATGTGGTGGTTAATGAAATCACATATTTTCTCAACTTTTGTGGAGATGAGTGGTATGGCTTCCACCCATTTTGTATAGTATTCAGTAGCGGTAATGATCCATTGATGTCATTGGGAAGAATGGGGGTTGATCTCTCCGACAAGATCCAAACCCCATTGAGAGAAGGGCCAAAGGTCACGGGCGACCTGTAAGGCATGACTGGGTGTATGATGAAGGTTGGTGTGTTGTTGGCATTTTACACAACGTTTGATGTAGTCACAACAATCATGGTTAAGGGTCATCCAGTAATAGCCTAGGCGAAGAATACACTTAGCAACAACAAGGCCACTGAAGTGACCTCCACATATGCCATCATGAACCTCCTTAATGGTATAAGGAATTTCAAAACTTGTGAGGCATCGTAAGAGAATACCATCAAAGCCGCGCTTATAGAGGAGTCCCCCCAGGATGATGTAACGAGAGACCTTTTTAAGGAAGGTGTATTTGTCGTTATGGGTGAGATCAGGAGGTAAGATGGAGAGAGAAAGATAGTGAGTATTGTTTGTACCAAAGGTCATTTGGGTCAGGGGACGGTTCCGATGGAGTAAACATCATGAGGTAAATAAGACAGTGATTGGAATCATTGTATGGTGACAAATATTTTAGAATCGGCAGGTGAAGCGGGTATTTGGGAAGCAAGCGAGGCCATGGTATCCACAAATTTATTGGTGGAACGTGGGATGGTTTGAAGTGTATAACGGTCAAAGGGTGTGTAAGTGGTTAATTGAAGGTGTATCATCATCTATCATTTCAGGATACAGGAAGGGAAGAGAGGAAGGGCCTCACCCTCGCGTTGATAAGTCAAAGGCCCCAAGGAAATGGTGTTTATAAAAAAAAAGTTAGGAGGGATAGATTCTGGATCCATCGACTCTTTCGGTGAAGGTGGTGATGAAGGTGGAGCAGGTGAAGAAGGTGGAGAAGGGTTGATGTCCTTGATGAGTTCAATGCAGGCCTGTTTAGTTGGTGGTTCGGGAAAGCCTATACCACTACAATCATTATGTTTGTAGGTGGTACATGGAATAATGGTATGGCGGACTTGCTCATAAAAGCCAAAACCAAAACCCTTTTAGGCACATTAGTGCAGAAGGTGTGGACGAAACGACGATTGGTAAGAGACTGGAAGTCAGCGGAAAATGGGCGGGTTTGTGATGGTGGTTGTGTGTGTAAGTGGTAGTATCAAGTCCCCATAAAGCGAGACTAGTATGAAGGTGAGGAGGACCATACAAGAGACGTTCTCCTACATGGTGATCATAATGTGGGTGTTGGTGAAGACTTCCATACTATTGTGGAGTAGGGAATGTGTTGACACTATATAGGTGGTATTCCCCCAGAGTGAGGTGTTGAAAAACACCTTCCAAGGGGTCGGTGGTTGGTATGTAGGTAGCTGGAATAGACGATGTGTCGGAGGTCGACGTGGAGGTGGGGTTAATGGCTTGGGTGGCTAATGGGTTGGCCGTGGAGGTTGTGGTGGTGGTAGGCATAGAGGAGGTATGTGCGGTTGAGGTGGTGACCTGTACTAGTAAAGCGGAGGTGTAGGTGAGGCGGTAGTGGCTGCGGAGGTAGATGACTTAATAGGTATGAGCACATCATTGGGTCGGTAAAGCATGTTGCATGTTTTGAAAGGTGATGGATCAGCTGGAATAGTGTAGGTATGTCCTTCATGCTCAAACTTTACACATTGATGCAAAGTAGAAGGAACACAACCCATGACATGAATCCAGGGTCTGCCAAGCAACAAGTTATATTGAAATTCCCCCTCCAAAACATAAAACAATTCTGGAATAGTGTGGGGGACCATGCGAATGTGGAGGATGATGGTGCCTAGGGTAGAGGTGATAGTGTCATTGAATGAGCACAACATGATGGGATGTTTATGCATGCAATTGTCGGGTATGCACATTTGAGCAAATGCATGGGATGAAATGATATTAATGCTAGCACCTCCATTGATCATTACATGTCTTACACATATGTCATCGATGTGGACAGAGATGAAGAGGGCTGGGTCTGGGTCATCATTTTGGTGTGGCATGATCTCTTCCTCGAAGAAGCTAAGGGAGGCTACTTGGTGAGTAGGTGGGGTGAAGATGAAGGTGGTAATTTGGTAAGAGAGGCTACATGATGGGGTGTGATAATGGAGGCTACGGGTGTAGGGTCATTGGGTAAAACCTCAATAGATTGGAGAACCTCCATGAGAGATTAACGGTGGGATTCCGAGGTTTGGATGAGGTCGTATAAGGAAATTTTTAGGGGGATTGGTATAGTTTTTGAGCATGGTGCGATGTGTAACCCCATTGGAAATAGGATATGTGGGGCTGCATATAGTGATTTTAGGCGTGGGTACAGATGGTATGTTAGGTATGGGATTAGTTGGTGGGTCGGTTTCCTTTTCCTTGCCTTTGTCCTTCTGAGCATGGGTAGTAATGTGGATCATGTTGATATGAGGTGGGGAGGTAGGCGAGGTAGGTGAGCCATGAAAGGTATAATGACATGAAGGGCAAAAGCCAAGTGGCGGGAAGGAACCTTGTGAGATGAGTTGAGCACACCGGCATTTGGGTGGAGGTTTGGTGAGTTATCTGATGTGAACCATGTTAATTTCAAATCTTGGAGGTGGCTCTAGGAGTTGTGGAGGTGAAGGTCATGGTTGTTGAGTGGGTAGTGTGGGAATGGGTGTTGGTGAAGCAGGGTCCTCATCGAGAAGGTCGTCATCATCAAAATTGGCTTCCAGAGGACACAACTGGATAAGGACAGTTTTCAAGGCCTTGCAGTTCTCCACATTGTGCCCTAGCACATGATGGTAGGTGTAAATTTTAGTGTCATCAAACCCTTTTGGCTTGGGTTTGAGAGGATCATAAGGTCTGAGCGGCGGTAATGTGATGATAGAAGTCTCAAGGAGGTTGGTTAAAATTTTGGCATAAGACCCTACTAGTGGATCGCAATGGGAAGTAAAAGTGGGTTTGGGTGTAGGTGTAGTTGATTGTTGAGGAATGGTCCTTGCAGGAGGGGGAGTAGGTCGAGTCATGATTTTGGGTGCTGGTGTGGTCTTGGGCATTGGTCATGTCTATTTGGGTAGGGGTATGGTGGATGAACTGGCAGGAGGGTGTGTGGTTGTTTTGACTACCTTGTTGTGGGGTAGCAGAGTTTTGTCTTTGGGTTGCACCTTCTTGGGTAAAGGTGATATGGGTGTACAAGGTCTAGAAGGAAAGGCAGATGAGGGAAGATGGCGAGTTACCCACGGGGATAACGGATGTGATGTTAAGGTAGAGGATGTGGGTCATGTAGGGGTGTAAGGGATAGAGACCGAAGTGTAGTGGATAGTGAAGAAGTTGCGAGAGGGCATTGGAGGTATGGGTGGCAAAGATGCTCCAGTGTGTGGGTGTAAGTTGTGTCGGGCACTGGGTATGTTAGAGTTTTGTGAGGAAGGAATGGGCAATTGTGTTTTTGGTTTATCAACAGTGGAGGTTTCTTAACTATCTTTGGGAGGTTGAGGTCCTAAGATGGATGGAAAGGGGAAGGTGTGACCTGACAAAGATGGAGTACGAGTTCTATGGGCTTGGTTATTTCGTTTAGGTGCCGGAGTAGTTGTGTTGTTGACCTTGGAGGATGTAGTTAAATCTAGTTTGATAGGTGGATGAGTAAGGCTAGTGGTTGGGGTGACCCCTAAGGTAATGATAGGTTTAGGTGAGGAAGAGGACATAGGTGTGGGTTTAGGTTTAGACATAGGTTGGGTTATGGGTCAGGTTGTGGTTTGAGCTATGATAGGTGTCGTGGAAGGAGTTGTGATAGAGGTGGTTGTGCTCGGTTCGATTAGCCATAGTAATTTTGGGTAGATAGTGGAAGTATCAATAAGTTACATCTGCATACGTGTTGTGACCGGAAGGAGAAGATGCCCCCACAATAAGGCTCTATCCACATAATCTAAGAGATTGGCTAAGCGTGAGAATGGCATGGATGTTGGTGAGGTTGATGAGGACTTAATGGAAATTGCAGTAAAGTTTGTTTTAGAGATGGGGAATTGGTGGCTTCACCTTACGTGGGTAAGAGAGCCAAAAGTAAGTCTGCGAGCTCTTGGGTAAGCGATGGAGAATGCTCACCAAGAGACAAAGGTATATCAACTAGGTCTGTGATAGGTGGAGGAGATGATGGGTGCTCCTATGTAGGTGGAGGAACGGATAGGTGCTTCTTTGTGGGTGGAGGAGGTAATGGGTTCTCCTCGTGGGTGGAAGAATTATTGTGGGTATTGATCCTCTAAGTTGAGAAGCCAAAGGTGCAATGGTCTCGATGGTAGCGGAAAAATTCTCCACAGTGATGAAGGAGATGAAAGGTGTTCCTCTATGGGTGGAGGAATAGGTGTGGTGGGTTCCAATGTGGAAGGAGGATTTCGGGCTAGGATTTCCTCTATGGAAGGAATGTGAGGTAATTGGGCAGCAATGGATGCGTCACTAAAAATAGCGTGGACCTCGCGGGTATGGCTATCATGAGTTGAGGTCTCACCGGTTTGATCAGACAAAGGGGCATGATTGGGAGATGGTTTCTTGAATATGTGTAGGCTTTGGTTAGCAGGTGCATTGGGATTATCCATAGTTAACTTGACTTTCTTGAACATTTCTTGGACAATGTTCTTGAAAGTGATGCAATTGCCATTACTATGACCCTTTACTCGATGATAGTTACAAAAGTCATGTTATTTATACCATGCGGGCATGAGGCAAGCAGGGTCAAAACCAGTGTGTGGTTTTATGGGTGGAAGAGTGATGGCCCCAGCTTTAATAAGCTTTTCTAAGACATAAGAGTAAGGTTCCTCAATTGAGGTGTATTTCCATTGTTCTCATCTGAATTGAAAAGTCTGGACGGGTGAGAGATTAGATGAGGGGGTAGCCTGATTTGACAGATGAGCTAGGATGGCCTTGAGTACCACTGTGTTAGCGGTGCCCTTGGCCTTTGAATAATTTTTTTGTGATTTGGAAGAAGAAGAGGTATCATTCGACTTGAATGCCAAATTCTTATAACATAATTGGATTTTCTTCTCCTTGATGGCTCAAATCTCTAACTTTTGTGCCATGGTGAATGCTTCATAGAATGTTCGGAAGGTTTGGACTGCAAGGTCGTTGAGATATGTCTAGCACAAGCCCGTGTGAAAATATTGATGAGTTCTATTTGTGGCGGTTGGAAGGTGAGTTGGTTGATCGTGCTATGCCAACGAGAGACAAAATCTACGATAGATTTGTCTTCATATTGACATGTAGAATATAGGTCATCATGGTAACCTTTTTGACAATATTGATGGAGAAGTGATCCAAGAAGGCTTGGGCTACCGATTAAATGAAAATATAGAGTGTCTAGGTAACCCACTATAACAATCTAATGCAGCCCGATCAGAGACATGGGAAAGGTCCTCAATAACAAAGCATCATTGTGAGTGATTAGGTAACACCCGTGTTTGAAAGCCCGTAAATGCTTTCTTGCTGCGGGTCTTCCTTGCTATTGAAACGGTTGAATTTAGGCATCTCCCAATGCATGAGATATGGGTGGATAAGAATGGATGGGTGGATAGGCTCATTACAAATCTCATCATAGGTGAGAGTGTTGTGGGAGCTAGAAAATGATGCCTCCAATGTCCGCATCTTGTCTAACATCAATTTGATTAGGTCGTTGGTTAGTTGCGATGATTGGATGCCTCCCATAACATGAGAGGGTTGTTTTTGGACATACAATGGGAGTGGCATTCTAGCATATGGTGTTGCAGGTGTAGGTTGATTGAGATGAAGGTAGTGAAATAGGGGGTACGTATTCAGAGTGAATAGTAGATGAAACGGGAGGCTGCTGATAGTACGTATATGGAGGTGGAAGGGTTGTAGTAACCCTAGTAGCTATAGGGGCTAAAGATTGTGGAATGGAAAGGACCATGTTCTGAAAAGGGGTAGGGGTCACCGACACCGGAGGTGGTAATGTAGCTACGGGTATATGCGAGACATTAGGGGTAGATGAGGTTGTGTTTTGGGTAGTTGTCAAAGGTATGGTGGATGTGGCGGGTGCAACAGAGGTAGTAGACGTGGCAGTCATAGCGGGTATAGGACCTAGGCTGCGAAATGACCAGGGGGTAAGGTGGAGGCGGGTAGTGTGGAACCGAGATGGGGGTGGCATGGAAGTGGGAACAAGAGTTGGGGGAATAGATACGGGCATGCCATATATCAGTCGACCGAGGCATCTCGAGTGGATGAGTGGGAAAGGTAAAGCTGCAAGGCGATAGGGTTTTGGTCAAGGATTCATGCAAAATCCTCATCTCTAGTAGTGATTGCGATGGGTTGGATAAGATCCATGGCTAGTGATAAAATGGAAGGAGGGGAAGGACTAGGTGGGAGTGGTTGTGGTGGTGTGGAATACGAGTGTGCTAGTTTGTCTTGGGTCAACACCATGTGAACCAATACCGATCGAGTAGGGTTGTTTCTTTGTAAATGACACATAAAACTAGCAAGAATAGGTGAATCTGGCGGTAAAAAGTGGATTAGGTACCAAATGTTGGTTGGAAAGTGAAACAGACTAAGCGATGCTTTGGTTAGGAAAACCGATGCGGTTAGGGGTAACCATTACCGATCATTGTAGAAAATGGACAGTGAGTGAAAAACAAGGTGTAAGGTCAATTCGACAGGTATGCTAAATTTGATGATTTTACAACATCAATGGGAATGATAAAGCAATGACAAGGATTGTGAAAAGTGGAAGAGGATGAATAAATAACAATGATGAAGATGCATAAATGTCCCTTTGAGTAGGTTAACAAAAGGACCTGAGGCCGTAGCGGTTGGGTATAAATAACGACGGTAAGAGGGTAAGCGATGACGGTCACCTGGACCGACACCGGTCCTTTGTGAAATTGAAACAATGATGAAAGAATGGTGGTTGTTAATTAAAATCTATGTGGAATCAAACCTAGAATTCTGAGAATGATGAGAATATGGTCCAGGCACACTCAGGTGAAGCCAGAATACACCAGCTATGATGAGGAGCATGCAAGGATGAACAATAAAAATGAAGAATATGATCTCTCACCTCAAAATGCAGGCCAAGTAGAAACACTAAGAAAATGGTGATCCTAGGAGTGCCTTTTCTATTATATTTGTTTAGCTTATGGTATTTTAGGACTGACACATGAACTGTGAAATAGAGTTTTTTGGTGAGGATGGCTTCCTACAAAGAAGGAGATCTAAAAGGTGAGGTTTCATGTATGTTATGGTGGGGCGAGCTTCGCTCGAAGTATGACTCGATTGCAGAGCTTGAGTGGGGAGTACCCGCCAATCCTCGGATCAAAGTGTGATCGTTAATAGGCGTTCTAGGAAAGATGTTGTTTAAGAATATATATTTATTTTGAATTTGTACAATTTGGTATGACTCAGAGAGAGAGAGAGAGAGAGAGAGAGAGAGAGAGATGTGCTTTCTATGATTTATTTGTCAACCATCAGCTGGGCATGACTTTTAGCGCATAGGTTGCCCTCAATTAATGTGAGCTAATGCAGTAACTCAAAATGAAATGCAATGATTTTAAGCCCAAATCGAAATATGAAGTTTGATGACACAAATAGATGAAGAGGAAGGGGGATGCTCTTTCACGAAATGTAGAAAACACGAAGAAATGGTTCTTTTTAATTACACCAAAAGAAAGAGGTTTCCTTTAGAGCAAATAGATAGAAAAGGTGGGTTACCAAGGAAGAAAATTAATGTGTATGGTTTTCAGAAGGGAAACAGAAACACAAATTTTCCTAGGAATGAATAAAATGCAAGGAACCCCAGATGGGTCCCACCGGGTGTGCCAAAATGTTTCACCTAATTCTTAGACATTTCTTTGAAATATTGATGAAACAGATAGGGTAACGGGCATAGGAGGAATACCTGTTGAGATGCTAGTTGATGGGTTGTTGCACGTATATGAATTATGAATCCACAGCTGAATGTGAGAGCTTCCTTTTGGCTAGGAGGAACTACCTGTAATGGAAAACAAGACCACCAGAAAGAGTTAAACAATATGTGCAGTGAACTGCCTAGTGTGTGCTAGATCCGGGAAGTGTGATACTTCCTAGACGACTGTCAATCCACTATTTAAAACAATTTAATGTGGGTAATAAAGTAAATCCTATTGTAATTTGAAATGATTTAGGTATCTCACTTAAAACACAATAAGAAAGATCTGATCTAACAGGCTAGGTTAGAATAGGATCCGAAGGTCAAATAACTAGTTACGGTTCTCTCTCGCAGTCGACGAGAGGTCTTAGGTAGGTCTCGGTGAATAAGGGTGATATGGAATTGGGTGTGTAGGTCAACATTCGGGTTGTATGGGAAAATACAAAGACCGATGCGGTTAGGGGTGACCAATGGTGGTTGGGTGTAACGGTGCGATTCGTGGGCCTGGGAATGCCACGAGAATGAGCTTTGGGTCTCCTTTATGATTACACAAAGGACTTTGGTTGGTTGGAATAAGGTATTTGGTGGTTTGGGTGGAATTTGATGAGGTTTTAATGGGTATATGGAGGGGTGAATATTGAAGGAGGTCAATGGGTGGCTAGGTAAACAAATAATGACAATACAATGATGAAATGAAATGAACCATAGGAGTAAAGCTGTTCCACTTACTTGAAATATGGTCCCTGGAAGCTTTGTGAGTGAGGGATGGAGGTCTTTGGTAAGAGGTTGAAGACAACAAATGATCACGAGATGCTGGAAATATTTTGCATGGGCTCCATGTGCATTCCTTTTTGCTTAGTTGGCTCAAATTAGTGTTGGAGTGAGTCTTTGGATGGTCTGTGCAAGAGAAAATGTTTGATCTCCTTCTTTGCATGTGTGTTCTCGCTGGAATTCATTCTCAGAAGATGTGATATCTCTCTGAAATGTGCCAATGTTCACCAACCTTTTGCCAACCTCAGAAATAAGGTTGTTTTAGGGGTTTAAAGGTGACCCACGATAGTTCTCGCTTAAGCAAGCGTGCTTGGGGTAATCGGCGTTGGTCAAGGCGATATTTTCTAGGTTTACTAAACTAGGGAGATCCTCTTGATTTTCTCGGATCTCGTGTCATTAACCTGTGGATTATACTGGGAGCTTCTTGTAAGCATGTGGGAATGTGGTTAGAGGGAATGTAGGCATTGATTTTTAGGGTTTGGGTAAGTCTTAGTTAGTTAGGGCAACTTACTAAGAATAGGTCTTAGGGTGAGTTGGCTTGAAGAGGTGTCTAGGTGAGGTGTATGTATGGATATTATCTAAATTAATATATTTAAATAATAAATATGGTGAGGATAATGAATTAATTTAATTAAATTAATATTATTGGGGTGAAGGGGGCCATGGCTAGGTGGATGTGATGGAGGTGTTTATTTGTTGAGGGCCTAAAGGGGAGTGTGACCTAATTTTAGTGTCTATAATCGGTTGTGGAAAAGGTTATCTTCCTTATGTTATATAAGCCATATTATCATTGAATGTTATAAGTGAAATAGATGTTTGATATATGCTAATTTTATATTATCATGGTGATTGATTATTTTTCTAATCAAATTTGATCTATCTATTACGCATGATCCGAGTTTAACAAAAGGAACACATGCTTCCTAGTTTGTGATATTTTGTATCCTCTCTAAGTTATAGCAAGTGAAGCTGACTTGTGGTCCACACACCCTCTTCAAATTGACCCTTCATGAGTCTGGAAACACCCTTTATTTGGTGCATCACCATCCCTAATATAGTTTCATTTCTTGTAGATCTCTTTCCCTAAAACCCATGAAAATGTTAGCATAGGTTTAGATAACCATTTTTATTACACTAGGGGTAGTACAACAATTAGTTTAGGAAGAGGAAGCCAACATTCTCTAAAGGTTCACCTTGAGCCCAAGTCCCACAACTTGAGAGGTGATCCCATGTGTCCCAATCACACCGAACATCTTGTTCACACTCACGGCCATTCGGGGATGCAATGATTTGGTGACAACAATGACCATGCTCTAAGATCAGTGATGTATGAGACTTATAATATATGTGTGAAGGAATCCTATGTGGTGAACACCATTGTGATGGAGACCTAGGAGGTGATGAACAACGATGTTTAGTAGACCTAGGAGGTGATGAGAACTTATGTGAAGGAGACCTAGGAGGTGATGAGTACCTATGTGAAGGAGATCTAGGAGGTGATGAGCACTTATGTGAAGGATATCTAGGAGGTGAAGGAGGTGGTGATATCCTATGTGATGGGGCTGCCCGAGTAGGGGACTTAGACCGAAAAGATGGACTAGTGGACCAATGAGAACGAATAGTCCGTATGAAAATGGGAGAACTAGGTGCAGAATGTGCCTTAGATTTGAGAGGTTGAGGGGACCTAGATGCTCTAGCAAGTGCAATGACAACCTATAGAGGAGGTTGCAGCCACGGTGTGCATGGCAGAACACCTTTGATGGTGATACTTTTCTTGTTGTGAATGAATTTTAGAGATAAGTGATTCATGGAAAGGGTAGCTTAAGAAACACAAAGCCAAGGAAGACCTAAGAGCACATCACAACCTTTGATTGAAGGTGCCACAACAAATGACACAAGCATGGTGAGAGGCCCAAATATATCTAGAAGATTGAAACAACCATAAGATTTGGGAACTGGATATGAAATATGAGAGAGTGGATAGTTGATAACAACAAGGAGTGTAATAGAGCACACACCCATATGAATCAAAGGATTGATCATTGTATTATTGATAGTATGAGGTCTAATAGAAGCATTGATATGTAGTGTGCTAGAAGAGAATGTAGCATGATAATTGTGATTAGAGAATGTAATGAATAGTTGAGATGCATCAACGTTAACAACTAGATAATCAAGAGCCCCGATGAAGGAGGAGGCACTATAGGATATGTATGATTAGCTTAAGAGTCAACAACTTGATTTTTATGCTTAGGAGAGAATCCTTAAAGATTTTTAGATTATTATTTACATTGACCAACATATATGATGAAGTTTGGAACATCGAATGGTAGAATTCCCAATGAATTGATGATAGTCACATATAGTGTTTTTGTTATAATTACATCCTTTAGGGAAAGATGTGCCCAAATTAAGTGGAAGGAAACATGATAAGGTTTCTCTCAATAAGTTGTGGCAATAGAATATGCAAAGCACAAGGAAATTTTGTGAATGTACACTTTGGAGGCTACTGTTATCCAATTTTGTGCACATGGAAAAATCAGACAACGGGGTCCTATTACGAAAAAATCACGACATTGGTCCTAGGAACCCATTTTTGGTTATCATGGAGATAAAATGATTAAAATAATTAATAAATTGATAAGTAAGCTCACCTAGTTTTAAACAGGGTCAACTTGGAGCCAAACTCGAGCGCAACTCAGTTACTAGCTCGGTTAGGGTGCTCGATGTGTAGCTCGACGGTAGGAAGGGGTTGGCCATTTTTATGAAAACATAACAAGGCGATGTCGATTCGAGACAACTCGACCAAGTTGGTCACATTGGAAATAGGAGTTCATAATCAAGTTTCGGGATTGACATGACAAGAATCGAGCCTAGAAATGGTAGGAGGTCGCTAAGAGAAGTTAACTCGGTTGAGCTGGTGTAGTCAACTCGAAAAGATCTCGGAAGGTAACTCGGGCTCGGTGGAGTCGATTCAATACAAATTTTGGTTGGTTGCGGAACTCGCTCAATGGTGAGCTTGTCATTGATGTAGAACTCGGCTCGGTATGGAGCTCGATGTGGAGCTCGATAGAATGTGTTGTTGGGCGAGTCCATATACGGAGGAAGCATGCTCATAGTGGGATCTTCGTATAGTGAACTCGTGAATGACTCGGGTCGAGATAGAAATGGCTTGGCCAAATTGTTGGTGCGGTAAGGTAGAGCTTGTGAGATCGATCCATGTGTAGAAGGTTGCAGGATTAGCTAATTTTTAGGGAAAGTTCAGGACTATGTAAAAATGTGAAAATATAAATAAAAATTATTATAGCTCCTAAGTAACTCAAAGTGTGTAACTAAGAAATCGTCGATAAGATAGCTCTAAAAGAGCTTGAGCACTTAAACGACCCAAAGAACGAATTTGGGGAATATTGCGGGAGAAATTCAAATCATGACTAGGTGTAAAGATGAATATGTCGAGCCGGTGGGAGTTTTTGGGTCAATAAGCCATGACATGCCCAACATGGGGCGGAAAAGATGCATAAATATTGCGCTAAGGTATTGCTTAGGGAAATGATGAGATGACAAGCCAATGTATTTTTCTGTCGAGGAAGTGGGAAAATTTGCGGTCGAGATCCAAACCACAATGTTGTGAGAAAGCGGGTGATGAGGAAAAGTCACCAAAATAACACATTCAAAGTTGAGCGGGGCACATTGTATATGTGTGGACTGAGTCATTAGTAAGTGGTTGTGTTAGAGTAAAAGGCGGGAGCGTGGTTGCAAAATTTGCTTGAGTCTTTTGGCTAAATATAGTAGGACATGCATGGCATGTAGGCATAGGCCATGGCTCGGTGCATCATTCGGATATGAGGTCTTTGTCAAAATAAGTCGATGATCGGCCGAACTCACTAGTATACAACCTAGTACAGGAAGTCAGAGGACAAAACAACAAGGCGAGGCTCATGAGGATCAAGTCGTGTGGAAAATTGGAGGCCGAACCATGATAGTGTGCACAAATAATGAGATCAGAGGTTATTTCAACTAGTGAATACCCCTCAAGTCGAAGCAAAGCTAGAAGAAGGTAAGTGTGCGAGTTTTAGGTCAAGATAAATTAGTAGTTCATAGGAAAAATCAAGCCAATGGATGAAATTGATCAGCTAGATGAGTCGGTAGCGAAGGAATCCTTATATGAAATGAGCTATGGCCAACGCAAGGATCATTGAGGTCGGATCGACACGAGACATATGAGGTTGAACTCGACAACGAGTTAAAGTTGATGGATTTATAAAGTTTAAGGTGTTTGGGCTTCAAAATAACCACTGTAGGAGCTCGGTTATGTTAACATGAAAATTATTTCATTTCGGTGTTAGGAAGAGCTCAACGTGCCATTAAGGCACCAAATCAAACCTATTCGATACAAATATGGTCACAAAAGGAGCTCGTGATGAGTTCGTGATGTAGTTTGGGATTGAGCTAGGTTTGGTAGAGCTTGCCAAACAAAGGAATCTTGCTCGGTCATGGTGGATTCAATGGAGGTGGAATGGACACGAGGAGCTCAATGGTGGTGCCAAGCTCACTAAAGTGCAAGTAAGATGACGTGATGATCACAGAGAGAGAGAGAGAGATCTTATTGCCAAACCAGGCTCAATGATAACAAAAGTAGCTCAAATTTCTCAAATGGAAATTAATAACTCAATGTTGAAATGCTCGAGTGAGATCGGTTTGGAACTCAAAGACGTGAACTCGGTGATGGGAAGAGCTCATCCGATTTGAGCTCGAAATTACAAAGTCAACATGCAAGGAGGTCAAAGTGAAGTGATGTAGTGGTGATGAAATATGTCTTGATGAGGTAACTAAACATGAAAGGATCTCGAAGTCGGGAACCATGTAGGATTTTTGAGTTCAATGCTCAAAGGTTTGTATAGGTAGCTCAATACGAAACTAGCTCGATGATGAGAGGATATCGATGTGTAACATCACGCACGAAGCTCATGGAGTGTAGAGGAATGGGAAAGATGTTCTACAAAGTAACACCAAAGTGATGAGGCTTAGGATAAATTGGCGGTCACATAAGTCTAACTAGGTTTAGAGTTCACATCATCTCGCAAAAAGAGTGAGCTCGGGAGAGTTTGTGATGACCTCGAACTTGCAAGAAAATATAGTAAGAAAAAAATATCAGTTGATATGATGCACTTAGTTTAGGAAGAGGAATCGGCCTTCTACGGAGGTTCACCTTGAGCCTAAGTCCCATAGCTTGAGAGGTGATCCCATGTGTCCCAATCACACCGAAAATCCTATTAACATTACGGCCATTCAAAGGGTGCGGTGATTTGGTGAAAATAATTTTGGCATGCCAGTGGGACCAATAGTTGCTACTTCTCTTCTCTTTTGAACAAATCAAAGTACCTAGTGACTCTATATCTCTAGATTCCAAATCACGGTGCGTTAACATATGCGAAGAAGTTAGACAAGAGCTTCTTCAAAGCAAATAAATTATCAGCATATCAAACTTTCCTTGTCTCCTCTAAAGAATAGAAGAAGTGACATTTCAACATCACCGAGTTGCAACTTTACCTCGTAGGGTTCATTCAACCCGTCCGTCACGGAAGGTTTCCTCCTCCACACAGAACAATCAACCTCTTTGCTGCTATGACGGGAAGCCACGTTTTCCCCCTTTCAATGCAAGCGCTCCTATTCAATTGGCTCAATGTGACCCTATACCTATTGTGGCACTCAAAAGTTTACCCTTTTACATAGGGGAAACTCACATTACTCTAGTGGAACATATTATTGATGTAGCCAACATTTGTGCAGTACATAATATCACAGAGGACAATGTTGCGGTTAGACTTCTTACTACCTGTTTCAAGGAAAATCACTTTAATGGTTTCGAGGGTTAAGTGTTGGCACTATAACCACTTGGGACAAGTTAGGAGAAAATCTCTATAAATAGTTTGAAGAAAAGAGTGATCACCTATCACTTTTGGAACAACTCACTACCATGAAGAGAGCTCCCCAAGAATACATGAGTGATTTCAACTTCCGATTCCATAGGACCTAGAATAGGATTCTCGACACTCATAAATCCTTCTCCAAATAATGCATTCTTGTACTATTTTTGAGCCTTGAATAGCGATGTAGTAGTTATGATCAATCCATGGGAGGGAATACATTACCTGATGCCTACTGACGTTTCCATAAGAGTGGAAAATTCCTTGATTCAAGATGGAAAGATAGCTCCACGACCGCCAATGTCATTGTCTCCAGATCTTACGAACAATTAGCCTATCATTGCTCCTATTCCAACAACCTCTAATTAACCAACTATGTTTGCCCCTTCCTCTTCGAATGATCTATTTGAAGTCAAGTCAATGCTGCTGAAACTTTTGGAAACGATCTCATTGCACTCAAGAGATAATAGTTTCAATATAATCATCCATACCAGCTATAAAACCAACAATATCAAGCTAACTGTCCTCCTTTTCAAGGGAACAATCAGCCTCAAAATCAAATTGTAGGTCAAGCTACAAATGTTAGGCATTTGAAATTTTAGAACCCTCTTGTTGCTAGCTCATCTAGAGCCATAGTCCTATTCGAGAATACTATAGTTTAAGACGAGCGAATGGTGTTGTCCTTGTTCTTAACCACGCAATCAAAATATTTGCCTCAATGGAGTTCTTGGCTAGGCCCTTATGGTTCAAAGTGTATCTGCCCCTTCAGATTTAATAGAAAATTCATCTACACAAGAAAAAACAGATCAAACACAAACACCTGAAGAAACCACTTTGCTAAACTGACAAACATAATATTTTTACGGTTTGAATATAGATTCCTCATCAGTGGTGGAAAAAACTCATTCCAAGAAGAGAGCAATGGAACCTCAACATTTCAAAACTGATCAAGCATCCACTTCATAGCCTCAGTCACAAGTGGCGGTTGATAAAGATGTGGGAAAGAAACTTCCATAAACACTTGTTAGCCAAGTTGTGAGGAAAGAAGGTTCTTCAGGCATCACGATACCCAACAAGCATTTTCCAAAGGAGGATCCTAACACCCAAAGAAGTGTTAGAAAATTTGGAGAAATTCCCTTCAGAATAGTAGAAAAAATGAAGAAAACCAATATGAGTGTTACTATGTGGGACACACTCTGCAATTCCTTCTCAAAGTTTTTTTTGTGAGAGGCTCTTAATAGTTTTGGTACAACCGACAGATCATCAGGTTGTGGAGCAGCAACTGCTACAAGTTTGTGTCAACCGGAAGGGAAAATTACCACAAAGGCAAACAAACCACCACCATTCTATATTTCCATGATCATTGGCGACCACCTGGTTCATAATTGCATGATCGATTAAGTGTTTAATAGCTCTGTCATTCCAAAACAAATGACATACGTACTAAGAACACAATATGTGCCGATTGCAAGAGGAGTTGTTCACTGGATGGCACAAGCTGTTAAGACTTTTGAGTTATCAAAGGAATTCAACTTACCATCCATGCATGCCCAAGTTTTTCATTCACCCAATACATATCAGTCATTGATCTCCCTCCTCTCTTCGCCATCTGCCTATCATGAGATTTCATTTCCAAGATGGGTGGTTATCTATCAGCTGATTGGTCACATATGATTCTTAGGACTCGATATGAAGCCAAAGTGACTATAAGGGAGGAACCAATCTGCCATAATTATGTAGAACCCTACACTTTGCTAGTCCTATAAATGGGAGTTACATCATTAGAGATTCAGAAGAAGAAGATGTTGATCATGAACCAACTACTCTCGTAGAGGAAGTCCCTGATAAAGTGTTAGATGAAGTAAGTGGAGATCATTAGTACAATCCCTACAATGATGTGTTGGAAGAAGAAGAAGTTGGTTTTTGCTTTTGGAAGAAATAGGATTAGGTACCTACTATATTCATGAAGAAGATATGATCATACCGCAACTTGTCAAAACACCAAGTGATTTGGAAGGATTGTGGAAATTGTTCTTCGATGGCTTGAGAAGTAAGAATGGATCCGGTGTTGGTGTTATGTTAATTTCTCTAGAGGGAGATAAGTACTTCTCATCTTTTCGGTTGCAATTCAGTTGCACTAACAATGTTGCTGAATATGAGGCCCTTGTGCAAGGAATTTAGCTAGCCCTAAAGAAGGGAATCAAGGCTCTGACCATTTTTGGAGATAGTGAGTTAGTTGTTCATCAAGTGACAACATGCAGTGCATCCAAGAATGATCTTTTAAGATCATCCAAGAACCGATTCTGGGACTTGATTGAAGATTTCAAAGCTTTTGGGATCCATGCAATTCATAGAAATCAAAATCAAGATGTTGATAGGCTTGCTACAATTGGCTCGCAATATGACATACTTGTTGATATAATTGTTAGTGCAAATTCATAGCACCCCCAAATGAGTTATGGATCTTCTTTTCTAAGGCAATGTCATTTGGTGTGAATGCACTACATTGAGCTTTCCCAAAGTGTGGGACCTTTGAAAATGGGGAAAGCTCTCGAGAGAAGGCTAGTTCCTCTTCCTAAACTACACCGCCACAAGCTATTCTAGTACAGAAAACTAATCTAATCCTAATATAACTTCAAGGAGACATGGAGAGAAAGAAAACAAGGAAAAATAGATCCTACACTAAAAGTGTGATACACCATAGAAGGAAAATGCTGATCATTTGTCAAAGCGCCATGGAACAAGAAGAGGTGACCAATGGAAAGGATGGACAAGTCCATCACAATTTGAGACCAAAGATGGATTTCACATAAGAAATGTTCCAAAAATACATGAACACAACTCCAAAACCTGCAATGAATATTCAAACATGCATAAATACCATGCAATGAAGAGAGGCAAGAAGAAAACAACCCAAAAACAAGCAAGGATGGACAAATGCATCACAAAACATGTTTTTTATTGCTCCAGAAGTTTGCACAAAACATCATTTCATGGGTAAGAGGCAAAAATGCCATTACAAAGCAGAGGAGGAGGTTCAAACTCCATTTTCGACCCTAGGGGAAGAAAATAAGGGAGAGGTAGAGGAGAATGATGAACAACCTTTACAAATGAGCCAAAAGCGGCTTTTATCGCTCGAAATGAGAATGAAGGAAAGTAAGAAACATGGGAAAATTGATTTAAAACTCCAACTATTGACAAATCCCTTCAATTTCACTTGTAAAGTGATGGGCTTCATGGAAAAACCCATACACCAAAGTACATTGCTTCAGCAGAGCAAGAAAGAGGCCCATACTTCATTAATTTTGGTTGTTGGGGTCGTTTTCTACATTTTTGCATGCCAGAGACATTTTCTTGATTTTCTCCCACAAAACTTGACCAAAAATAAAAATTGAGGAGTCCATCATGGAGAGGATGTCAATAGATTTCCAATGACACCAAAATCATCAAAAATTGAGCTCAAAAGTGTGAAAGATATGCCCCTCTAAAGATTTAGGGCAAAAATGACAAAATTAGGGCAAAATTCAAAGTTCGTGGGCCGAATTTTAAACTTTTCCTCTTTTTCAAATTGGGAAAAATTTCCCAAAAACCTCCACCGTTTGCCACTCCGAGACATGTGGCACCCTTTAGTTCGGCCGTGGGCTCAAAATAACATTTTGCTCGTTTGTGCAAAATTGGGAAATTTTCCCAAAATCCTTTGCGGCCCCCTTTGCTCGCCGCTGATGTGGACACGTGGCATCATTTTATTCTGTGTGGAGATACAGTTCAATTTCTCACCTTTGTGCTTTTTGTAACTTTGGCTAATTTCTCCAAATCCTCCTGGCGCCCCGACTCGCCATTGTTGGACCGGACACATGGCATCATGTGAGTGCTCGACAGGGATGCACCTCTATTCCCACCTTTGACGCATTTTAACCGAAAGCTAAAAACTTAAACTTTCTTCCACCCCCGCCACTTTGCCTTGACACGTGGCACTCTTCGATTGGTATGGGGCCTTAACCAAATTTTTCCTTTGCGGGCTTTCGGGCTGAGATTTTTTCTTGAGTTTTTTAGCCAAAAGGCTACGTGACAAAATTTTTCCCACGGGTCTGGCTTGGAAAATTTTCCCTCCAACCTCCGCCAAGCCATAACTAAAAAAAAACAAGGAGTTAGGAGGAATTCTTTACCTTTTTGGAAAGGGGAAGAGAAATCCTATCTGATGAAGCCATTTCCAAAATCTTTTGAGTGCTTGAAATGTGTGAAAATTGAAGTTGAAGCACAAGGAAGGAAAGAATGAAGGAAAGTTAGCCAAAATAAGAAGGATTCTCATTTTGGATAACAATAATGAAAGAAGGAAACAATGTGTCAAAATGATGGTTTAACATGTAGTCACGATAATGTGAGTAGTTGGCAAGTGTTCGATAAGTGACAAACAAATTGTCCTTTTCCTACAAAAAGAGGCGAGTTTTCTGCAAAAAATCAATATAAGTTGCAAGAATCATATGGTGATAAAATCATACAATTGAAAAGAAAAAAACTACCAAAAGGCTTAGTACTCACTGGAATCCATCTTCAATTGGATGATCAAGCCAAAATACAAAGCTCTAACATGGTGGTCAAAGAAGAAGATTTTAAGGAAGTCAAGGTAGAAAATGAAAGGTTTCTGAAGATCGGAAATGTGTGTATTTCCGAAGAGAAAGAAGATTTCATCAAAATTTGTCAAGAGTATGACAAATTTTTTGCATGGAGCTATAAAAATCTACGTGGTTTTGATCCAGGTCTGGCACAACATACCATCGAACTGGATCCTAATTCCAAGCAAGTTCTTTAGAAACAAAAGCCAATTAATCCCAAAAATTGAGCCACTAATGAGAAAGGAGCTAACCAAACTCATCGAGGCCTATATAATTTTTCCCATCAAACATTCCTCTTTGGTAGCCAATATGGTGCCCGTAAGGAAGAAGAATGGAGAGATTCAGTTGTGCATGGATTTTAGGGATTTGAACTGTGCCTCATTGAAAGACCATTATCCTCTCTCGTCAATGTAGTAGATTCTTCAAACGGTGGTAGGAGCCCAAAGATTTTTTTTCTTGATGGATATTCAGGTTACAATCAAATTCTAGTCCAAGAATCTGACCAATTCAAAATGATTTTCACTACCAAGTGGGGCATGTATGCCTACAACAAAATGACATTTGGATTGTCTAATTCCAGAGCTACTTTCCAAAGATCCATGGACACATTGTTTAAGGGACTAATCAATGATATCATCTTGGTTTACCTTGATGACATAATCGTATATTCTAAGCATGCGAAGACCACATCATGCATATAAGGAAGGTTTTCCAAAGGTGTAGGGAATTTGGGGTTTCACTTAATCCCAAGAAATGAATTTTTACGGTGCACGAGAGGAAATTTGTTGGGGCATTTGTTTGATGAGAAGGACTATCAATCGACCCAGCCAGGATTTTTGATTATGTCCTTATCTCTCCCAAGTCATAGGAAGGGCCTCTAGTGTTTTTTTTTGGGAACCATACATTTCGTGTGGAGATTCATCCCTCAATTTGCGCCATTGCTAAACCATTGGAAACCATGATGAAGAAAAATATGCCATTCTCATGTACAAAGGAAGGATGAGAGAGCTTGAAGCCATCAAAATGGCCATTTCTCAAGCTCCCACACTGGTGAACCCCAGGTTTGATAAATATTTTATTCTCTATGCTTTTGTAGGTCAAGAGAGCATTTTAGGTATCCTCACCCAACAAAATGACAACTCTGATGGAGTAACCAATTGCTTTCTTCAATCAATCCCTCAAATAATATGAACTCAAATATTCATTTTGTTGAAAAAAAAGTCTTTGCAGTTATTCAAGCTTTAAATAAATTCAAGCATATGTTATCCAACAACAAAATTCATCTGATGGTGTCTCATCCAGGTGTCAAGGAATTTTTCTAAACAAAGAGATGAATAAAAAGCATGTTGGATGGATCACGAAGGTGATGGAGTATGATGTACACATCAAAGTCACTAAACTTGTTAGAGGTAAAGGTTTGTGTCAACAACTTGCTGCAGACATGGAATTAAATGGTGATGATGACACGACACTGCTAAATACTGATGAGAGTGATGATCAAGTTGACTGGTTATCCAAAAAGAAGAATTTCCTTTTCTTAGGAGTATATCTTGTGAACATGGATAAAAATCAAAGACAAACTTTCCATCTTCAGTCTATTCCATATGTTCTGGTATATAACGTATTCTTTCGAAAGGATTTGAATGGTGTTCTCCTTTGGTGCGTAGGACGAGAAAATGTAATTAAGATACTAGAAGAGTTTCATAATTTCCTATCTAGAGGACATTATTCTATAGGAACAACTACTGCCAAGATCATGTGAGCCAACTACTATTGGCTGGATTTGTTCAAAGATGCTCATCTATGGGTAAAGAAGTGTAAGGAAAGTGCCTTTTTCATTGGCAAGAAAAATTTGGTAGCTCTTACGTTGTATCCAATTCAAGTGGATCAACCCTTTTTCAATGGGGGTTGGATTTCATCGCAATGATTAATCCTCCATCCAGTGATGGACATAAATGGGTCCTTACTGCAACATACTATTTTTCTCGATGGAAAGAGGTGGTAACATTAAAGGAGAGCAATGAGAAGGTAGTTATGGATTTCTTGGAAAGTATAATGACAAGATTCGGTGTTCCATTTACAGTCATTTTAGACAACACAATGGATTTTCTTGGTATGAAGTTGAGTGAATGGGTTGTTAAGAATGGGGTATACCTCAAGACTTCGTCTAATTACTATCCGCAAGGAAATAGATTGGTTGAGTCTAGCAAAAAAAACCTCATAAGAATTATTAAGTGCACAATGGAGACTAACAGGAGGACTTGGCATACACAACTTAAGACTACCTTATGGGTAGATCGGATCACACCTAAAAGGGCCATAGGAAATTCTCCTTTTATGCTTGTATATGGAAGGGAAGAAAAATTCCACTCTCCTTAGAGTTACCTTCTTTGGAGTTAGCTCATCAACTTGAAGTTATGGAGAGTAATCCTCTGACAGTAAGGTTTTGAACTCATGGAGTTAGAGGAAGTACGAAACAAGGCTATGAAGACTTTGGAGAAACATCAGGATCAGGTTAAGAAATATTTTGACAAGAAGGCGTCTGATAGGTATTTTCAAGAGGGAGATTTAGTTCTCAAATGGGATGAAGACATGGCCAAACTAGAATATCAGCCAAGTTTGACGCTCTCTGGAGTGGGCCATACATCATCACGAGTTGTAAAGAGGTGAATTAATTTCATCTATCCAAGCTCAATGGAGAAGAACTTACCATTCATATGAATAAGTTACATCTCAAAGCTTGTTTTTGAGAAGCGTTCCACCCCATGTATAGTTTAGTTAGGTGTTTTCCTCCAAGTTCTTATGCACATTGTTATGTGTTGTTGTTCTTTTGCTTTCCTTTTTGATGTTTTTGTGTTGTTCTTACACATTGTATCATCATTGGAGGTTTTCAAGGAGAAGAAGGTTCAAATTTTCCATCAGAGTTTCATAATGCTACTTCATTCAAAATTCTATAGTGCTACGTAGGTGTCAAGCATTCGTTGGTTTCAATATTTTCCTACATATACGAAGGAGACCTCAGGGTATATCATAGAAGATCAAACCACTTTAGGATTCCAATATAGACTCCATGCCCAATGGATGACTTAAGGCTACTGGGATCATGCTTAGCAAGCAATCATCCTCGAGAGGTCCCCAAAAATGTTATCCAATTTTGCGCACATGGAAAAATTAGACAATGGGGTCCTGTTATGATTAAATCACTACATTGGTCCTAGGAACCCACTTCTAGTCATCACGGAGATAAAATGATTAAAATAATTAATAAATTGATAAGTAAGCTCACCTAGTTTTAAACAGGGTCAACTCGGAGCCCAACTCGGGTTAAACTCAGTTACTAGCTTGGTTAGGGTGCTCGATGTGTAGCTCGATGGTAGGAAGAGGTTGGCCATTTTTATGAAAACATAATAAGAGGATGTCAATTTGAGCCAACTTGGTTGAGTTGGTCACAGTGGAAATCCAAGTTCATAATCAAGTTTTGGGATTGGCATGATAAGAATCAAGCCTAGAAATGGTAGGAAGTCGCTAAGATAGGTCAACTTAGTTGGGCTGGTGTAGTCAACTCGTAAAGATCCCGAGAAGGTAACTCGGGCTCGGTGGAGTCTCTTCAATATATAGCTCGGTTGGTTGTGGAACTCGCTTAATGGTGAGCTTGGCCTTGATGCAGAACTTGGCTCGGTATGGAGCTCGATGTGGAGCTCAACGGAATGAGTTGTCAGATGAGTCTATATGCGGAGGAAGTGAGCTCATGGTGGGGTCTCTATATAATGAACTCGTGAATGAATCGGGTCGAAAGAAAGAAATGGTCTTGATAAGCCAAGCCGTTGGTGTAACAAGGAAGAGCTCGTGAGATCAATCCACATGCGAAGGTCACAGGATCAACAATTTTTTAGGAAAATATTAGGACTTTGTAAAAACACGTCAAAATCTGAATAAAAAATGATTATAGCTCCTAAGTAACTCAATGTGTAACTAAGAAATCATTGATGAGATAGCTAGCGAAAGAGCTCGAGCACTGAAATGACCCAAGGAGTGAGTTTGGGGAATATTGTGGGAGAAATTCAAATCATGGCTAGGTGTAAAGATGAAGATGTCAAGCCAATGGGAATTTTGGGGTCAATAAGCCATGACATGCCCAAAAGATGCATAAATCTCATCTAGTTAATGCATTTCTGAGGAAATGATGAGATGCAAGCGGGCGTATTTTCTCCATATTGGGGAAGTGCGAAAAGTTGTGGTCAAGCTCCAAACCACGACATTGTGGGAAAGTGGGTGATGAAGGATAACTTACCAAAATAACACATTCGAATTGAGCGGGGCACATTGTATATGTGTGACCGAGTCATTAATAAGTGGTTGTGTTAGAGTAAAAGGTAGGAGTGTGGTTCTACAAAATTAAGCTTGAGTCTTTTGGCTAAATATAATAGGAAATTCATGGCATGTGTTGTAGGCCATGGCTCATGGCTCAGCATCATTCGAGATACGAGGAGTTATAAAGCTAAGTAGATGATCGTGAGGCCAAGCTCAGCTGTATATATAACCGGAGTACAAGAAGTCGAGGGGAAAAAACAAACAAGGTGAGACTCGTGAGGATCAAGTCGTGTGGAAAATTGGAGGCCGAACCATGATAATGTGCAAAAATCATGAGATTGGAGGTTAGTTCAAGTCGCCAATGCCCCTCGAGTTGAAGCAAAGCCAAAAGAAGGTGAATGTGTGAGTTTTAGGCCAAGCTAAATTAGTATTTCAAAGGAAAAATTGAGCCAATGGATGAAGTTGATCGATAAGTTAGATGAGTCGAAAGCAAAGGAAGCCTCGATATGAAATGTGCTATGGCCAACGTAAGGCTCGTGGAGGTCAGCTCGATGCGAGCCATAGGAGGTTGAAATCGACAACAAGTTAAAGTTGATAGATTTATAAAGTTTAAGGTGTTTGGGATTTAGAATAACTACCTATAGGAGCTTGGTTATGTTAACATGAAAACGAGCTCATTTTGGTTGTAGGAAGATCTCAACATGCCATTAAGGCAGAATCAAAATGATTCGATTCAAAGATGGATGATGTGCAGTAGAAGGAGCTCATGACAAAGTTCGCGATGTAGTGTGGGATTGGGCTAGGTTCGGTGAGAGCTCGCTTGAAGAAAGGAAGATCACTCGAGAAACGATGGCTTCAACGGAGGTGGAATGAAATGAAGAGCTCAATGGAGGTGCTGAGCTTTCTAATGTGCAAGTCAGATGACGTGATGATCATTGAAAGAGAGAGAGAGCTTCATGTTGTTGATAACCATACTCAATGAAAACAAAAGGAGCTCAACTTTCTTGAATGGAAAGTAATAACTCAATGTTAAAACGCTCGAACAAGATTGGTTTAGAACTCAACACATGAACTCGGTGACAGGAATAGCTCATCCGATTTGAGATCATGCTTGATTGGAAATTACAAAATCAGCATGCAAGGAGGTCGAAGCAAAGTGATGTAAGGGTGATGAAATATGTCATGGCGAGGCAACTAAACATGAAAGGATCTCGAAGTTAGGCACCATGCAGTATTTCTAAGTTCAATGCTTGAAGGTTTACATAGGGAGCTCGGTATAGAAACTAGCTCAATGATGAGAGGATCTCGACATGTAACCTCTCGTGAGGAGCGCATGAAGTGTAGAGGAATGAGTGGGATGTTTTATAGTAACACCAAAGCAATGAGGATTAGGAGAAGTTTACGGTCACATAATTTGAGCTAGGTTTAGAGTTCATAAGAGCTCATGAAAAGAGTGCGATTGGGAGAGTTTGTGATGAGCTTGAACTTGCGGGATAAGCTAGTCGAAACAAAGCTCGATTGATATGATGCATGGGAAGGAACTCGATATGAGCTGCGTTGAGGCCAAAGTCGTTTAATGAGTGAGCTTGTAAGTGAGTTCGACGGTCGACATTGGAAGGATGAATCAATGATGAATTAAATGGTGAGCTCATGAAGGGATGGATTGGCTCATGGAAAGGGTAGAGGAGTTCGCGGCCATTCACTAAGAAAATATGAGGTCGAGGTAGAACAATTTGGTAATGGGTGCGAAACAAGCCAAACTCACAAGGAATGTAATTTGGAGCCCAAAAAATATGGACTCAACATTGGAGGATTTGCAACATTGGGACAAATGGTCGAGTTTCTCGTTTGTGGAAGAGCTCGTGCCAATTTAATGAGAGAGTAGAGAGTGGTGGTTATCTCGGTTCAAAGTAAGTTCGGTCACGGTGGGAAAAAACAAAAACCCACTCAAAGACGGGGCTTGGTGGAGATTTATTTGGTGATGGCGAGTACACGGGTGGAACTCGGTGATGGTCATGGCGGTGGAGAGAAAACTTGTTGGAGGAACTCGAACCCAACTTGGTTGGCCAAGCCAACCACCGAGTTGGGTTATTTTGGCCTTTTCCTCATAATTTCCCCTTCAGTGCAAACCAATTTTCAGTGGGGCCCACTATAATTTAATTAAACTAATATTTTTATTTAAATATTCTAATATTAATATTTATTATTATTATTTAAATATTCTTTTAATTAATTGTGAAGAATAAGTCAAACTGGGCATTAATGACACATGATGAAACCTTCTCAAGTGGTTCAACCAACTATATTAAATGAACCATCATGTACCTTCAATTTAGGAAGGGAATTTATGACTCCTCTCCTCTCTCTCAACTTCTTCTATAAATGTAAGTTAGAAGCTCATTCAAGGGGTTCCAACATGTAGAACGGAGTTTGACAAGTTAGATATCTTACGAGACAAGTGTATAGTTTTTCAAGAAACCTCCTTCTTACGTAAGTTTTCCTTGTATGTTGAGGGAAATTTTAAGCCTTTTCAAGATTATAATGGAAACCATTTCCTCTTCTGAATGTATGATGCATTATACACGTTGTTGAAGTAATAAAAGTGTGTGTTTTGTGACTAATCTCGGTCCTTTCATCCTTCTATACTTCTTTGTACCTTTCTCATGCTTGTAGGTACATTGTGCGAATCCACGTTTCTGTTGCAGGTTCTTGGAGTTCTGTGCTTATCAAGTGGTGGAGTATTGCATGTAGTTGAGTTGTGGTTCCCATTCACCCTTCTCAAGTTCATCCTTCTTCATTGGAATACTGATAGATTGTTGTGTCTGATTGAGTTTAACAAAGGGAACACATGATTCCTAGTCTGTGGTATTTTGTTACCCTCTTTAATTTGTAGTAGGTGAAGTTGACTTGTGGTGCACACAACCTCTTCAAATTAAGCCTTCCTGAGTCTGGAAACACCCTTTATTTGGTGGATCACCATCCCTAGTATAGTTTCATTTTTGCAAATATCTTTTCCTAAAACCCATGAAAATGTTAGCATAGGTCTAGATAATCATTTTTTTACACTAGTAGTATAACACTTAGTTTAGGAAGAGGAAGCCGACCTTCTCTAGAGGTTCACCTTGAGCCCAAGTCCCATAGCTTGAGAGGTGATCCCATGTGTCCCAATCACACCGAATGTCTTGTTTACATTCTGGCCATTCGGAGGGTGTAGTGATTTGGTGAAAACAATTTTTGGCATGCCCGATGGACCAAGAGTTGGTAATTCTCTTCTCACTTGCAAAAATCAAAGTACCTAGCGACTCTATATCTCTAGATTCCAAATATCAGTGCATTAACTTATGCAAATAATTCAGACAAGAGCTTCTTCAAAGTAAGGAAATTATCAGCATATCGAACTTTCCTTATCTCCTCCAAAGAGAAGAAGAAGAGGTGTTTCAACATCACCAATTGTAGCTTTACCTCATAGGGGTCATTCAACCCCTTTGTACGGAAGGTTTCCTCCACCAAGGAACAATCAACCTCTTGCTGCTATGACACGAAACTAAGTTTTTTCCCCTTTCAATGTAAGCAGTCCTCTTCGTTGGCTCAACATGACCCTATACCTATTACAGCACTCAAAAGTTTACCCTTTTACACAGGGGAAACTCACGTTACTCCAGTGGAACATATTCTTGATGTAGCCAACATTTTTGTAGTACATAATATCATGGAGGAAAATGTTACGGTTAGACTTCTTCTTACCTTTTCAAGGGAAAAGCACTTCAATGGTTTCGAGGGTTAAGTGTTGGCACTATAACCACTTGGGACGAGTTAGGAGAAAATATCTTGTAAACAGTTTGAAGACAAGAGTGATCACCTATCACTTTTGGAACAACTCACTACCATGAAGAGAGCTCCCCAAGAATACATGAGTGATTTCAACTTCCGATTCTAAAGGACTTGGAATAGGATTTCAACACTCATAAATCCTTCTCCAAATAATACATTCTTGTACTATTTGTGAGCCTTGAATAGTGATGTAGCAATTATGATACAGTCCATGGGAGGGACTACATTTCTTGATGCCTAAAACATTGCCATAAGAGCCGAAAATTCTTTGATTCAGGCTAGAAAGATAGCTCCACGACCACCAATGCCATTGTCTCTAGATCTTATGATTAATCATCCTATCATTTCTCTTATTATAGAATCCTATAATCAACCATCTCAATCTTCCCCTACCTCTTCAAATGATCTATTTGAAGTCAAGTCACTGCTGCAAACTTTTGGAAACGAGTTCATTGCACTCAAGAGGAAACAATTTAAATATAATTGTCCATACCAGCCACAAAACCAGCAGTATCATGCTAGCCATCCTCCTTTTCAAGGGAAAAATCAGCCTCAAACTCAAACTACAAATCAAGCTATAAATGTCAGGCCTTTGAACTTTTAGAACCCTCTTGCTGCTAGCTCATCTAGAGCCATAGTACTTGTTTATAATAATATAGTTCAAGACTACGAATGGTGTTATCCTTGTTCTCAACAACACAATCAAAATCCTTACCTCAATGGAGTTCTTGCCAGGCCCTTATGATTCAAAGCATATCTAACCCTTCAAGGCTAATAGAAAATTCATCTATGCAAGAAACAATGAGATCAATTGCAGGCACATGAAGAAACCACTTTGCTAAGCTGGTAAGAAAAATATTTTTACAAGTTGAATATGATTCTTCATCGGTGGTAGAAAAAACTCATTCCAAGAAGAGAGAAATGTAAGCTCAACCTTCCAAAACTGATCAAGCATCCACTTTATAGCTGTAGTCACAAGCGGAGGTTGATAAAGATGCGGGAAAGAAACTTCCAGAAACACTTGTTAGCCAAGTGTGAGGAAAGAAGGTTCTTCAGGCATCACGATACTCAACAAGAATTTTACAAAGGAGGATCCTAAATCCTAAAGAAGTGTCAGTAAATTTGTTTCATTTCCATTCAACATAGTAGAACAAATGAAGAAAACCAATCTGATCATTACTATGTGGGACGCAATCTTAATTCCTTGTCAAAGAAATTTGTTGTGAGACGTTCTAAATAGTTTTGGTATAACTGACGGATCGTCGGGTTGTAGAGTAGAAACTGCTACAATTTTTTGTCAATCAAAAGGGAAAATTGCCCCAAAGGAAAACAAACCACCACCATTCTATATTTCCCTGATCATTGGTGACCACCTGGTGCATAATTGCATGATCGATTTTGGTGCCAGTAACTCAATCATGCCCAAACAAATTGTAGAGGTACTAGGCATACAATATGCGCTGGTTGCTAGAGGAGTTGTTCCTTTGGATGGCATAGCTATTAAGATTGTTGGAGTTATTAAAGGACTTCAACTCACCATCCATGCATGCCAAAGTTTGTCATTCACCAAGGACATATCGGTCATTGATCTCCCTCATCTCTTCGCCATATGCCTATCACAAGATTTCACTGCCAAGATGGGTGGTTATCTATTAGCCGATTGGTCACATATGATTCTTAGGACTCGATACGAAACTAAAGTGACTATAAGGATAGAACCAATCTGCCATAATCATGTAAAACCCTACACTGCTAGTCCTATAAATGGGAATTACACCATTAGAGATATAGAAGAAGAAGATGTTGATCATGAACCAACTACTCTCGTAGAGGAAGTCCCTGATATAGTGTTAGATGAAGTACATAGAGATCATCAGTATAATACCTATGTTGATGTGTTGGCTGAAGAAGAAGTTGGTTTTCTGCTTTTGGAAGAAACAAGATTAGGTACCTACTATATTCATGAAGAAGATACGATCATACCATAACTTGTCAAAACAACAAGCGATTCAGAAGGAATGTGGCAATTATTCTTTGATGGCTCAAGAAGTAAGAATGGATTCGGTGCTAGTGTTATGTTAATTTATCTAGAGGAAGATAAGTACTTCTCATCTTTCTGGTTACAATTCAGTTGCACTAATAATGTTGTTGAATATGAGGCCCTTGTGTAAGGAATTCAGCTAGCCCAAAAGAAGGGAATCAAGGCTTTGACCATTTTTGGAGACAGTGAGTTAGTTGTTCATCAAGCGATGACACGCGGTGCATAAAAGATCTTTTAAGATTTGGGACTTGATTGAAGATTTCAAAGCTTTTGGGATCCATGGAGTTTGTAGAAATCAAAATCAAGATGTTGATAGACTTGTTACAATTGGCTCACACTACGACATACCTATTGATATCATGAAAGAAGGGAAAAATTTGTCAAAATGGTGGTTTGACTGTAGTCCCTGATAATGTGAGTAGCTAGAAAGTTTTTAATAGTGATAAATAAATTGTCCTTTTCCTACAAGAAGAGGCGAGTTTGCTGTGAAAAATGAAGACAAGTTGCAAGAATCATATGGTGATCAAATCATACAATTGAAAAGCAACAAAATACCAAAAGGCTTAGTCACTCTGGAATCCATCTTCAATTTAGATAATCAAGCCAAAAGAAAAAGCTCTAACATGGTGGTCACAAAAGAATATTTTGAGGAAGTCAAGGTAGAAAATGAAAGGTTTCAGAAGATCAGAAAAGTGTATACTTCCGAAGAGAAAGAAGATTTCATAAAATTTTGTCAAGAGTATCATGAAACTTTTACATGGAGCTATAAAGACCTGTGTGGTTTAGATCCAGGTCTGGCACAACATACCATCGAATTGGATCCTAATACTAAGCTAGTTCGTCAAAAAAAAAGGCTAATTAATCCCAAAATTGCGCCACTAATGAGAAAGGAGCTAATCAAACTCATCAAGTCCTATATAATTTTTCCCATAAATCACTCCTCTTGGGTAGCCAATTTGGTGCCCGTAAGGAATAAGAAAAGAGAGATTTGGTTGTGCTGGGATTTTAGGGATTTGAATCATGCCTCATTGAAAGACCATTATCCTCTCTCGTCAATGGAGTAGATTCTTCAAACGGTGGCAGGAGCCAAAATATTTTCTTTTCTCGATGGATATTCGAGTTACAATCAAATTCTAGTCCAAGAATCTAACCAATTCAAAATGGATTTCACTACCAAGTGTGGCATGTATGCCTATAAAAAAATTCCATTCGGATTGTCCTATTCGGGCTACTTTCAAAGAGCCATGGACACGATGTTTAAGGGACTAATCAATGATATCATCTTGGTTTACCTTGATGAAATAAGCGTATATTATAAGCATGCGAAGACAACATCACGCATCTAAGGAAGATTTTCGAAGGTGTAGGGAATTTGGGGTTTCATTGAACCCCAAGAAATGTATTTTTAGTGCACTGAGGAAAGTTGTTGGGGCATTTTTTTCAATGGAAGGACTATCAATCAACCCAACTAGGGTTTTTTGATTATGTCCTTATCTCTCCCAAGTCATAAGAAGGGCCTCCGAGTTTTTTGGGAACCATAAATTTCGTACAAAATTCATCCCTCAATTCATGACATTGGCTAGACCAATGAAAACCATGATGAAGAATAACATGCCATTTTCATGGACAAAGGAAGGATGAGAGAGCTTTGAAGCCATCAAACGGCCATTTCTCAAGCTCCCACGTTGGGGAAATTGACAATGTTTGAAGGAAGTGAATATCCTAAAATTTTGGGTGTGAATAGAGTGCGAAGGAGTAAAGTGGAGTCAAGAGATGGAGATGTATGAGACGTAGCTAATTGGAGTTGACAAATTTTAATTTTTAGATCATGATATAAAGAAGTTAAATCGGGGTGTTTGATGAAGATCTAGGTTGTGCAGTAGAAGCATTAGGTTGAATGATTGGAGTGGTAGTAGTGGGAATGGAAGTAGGAATATGAAGGGGTTGAGTGGAGGCCATGTCAGCTAAGAAAGAACCTATAAAGGGTGCGAGAATCAACATCTCGAGAGTTTTTAGTAGCCATCAAGACATAGATAATATGTGGAAGATGTGTAGGATTGTCACGCAAAGCTTGACAAAAATTGGTAAGTTTTTCTAGTTGTTCTTGATCAACATTAGTGTCCTCATCATTGGATTTCTCACCATAATATTTTTAATGTTTTCAAGGGGAACATTTTTAGAGTTAGAAAAGGGGTTATCAGATTCAAACATTCATTTAGAAAAGCTACGGGTAGATGAAGGGAGCTCTATATGCTCAAAAGACCCAAAACAACCACTACGAGTGACATGCATGAGATGAAAAGAAAACCCTAGAAAGAAGGTGAGGTTCGAACGATGGGTTCACAAAATTATTTAACAAATAATGAATTCGTAAAACACTAATTACATAGTCAAGTATGATAAATAAATGCAAGGGAGAGGGACAAAGACTTAGTTGATTCACGCTTGATTCGGGATTTCATGCGAGACTAGGAAAGCGATGATCAAGAAGAGTAAAGCTGTCGCATGATCAAACACTGTAAATTATGGAACTTAAAGATGTGCCAGGACTAGGAAAGTTCACCTAGGCACCAAAAACTTCTTATGGGCACTTGTGACTACACAGGAGCTCGAAAACTAATTTTTCTTGTGTTGTAAGGTGGTCGTAGATAGTCATAGTTGGTAAACTTTGTATGTCATTTGGATGATCACATAATTCTATTATAACTTGCAAAGATAAGACGACCTGCAAAACTCTCAAAATACATCAAATAAAAAAGGAAAAGATGCTGATATAGGGAGTCGGTGACCACTGGCGGTCACTGACAGAGTGAACTTATGACCGAGTGTTGCACTACATATCAAAATCAATATAGTTCTTGTGCGTGTGTGATATAATCGTTCCCTAGGAAGCCCTTGTGCAAGTGCATGTGATAGTGGGTGATAGTTAGATGTCTGATGTAAATAGATGCATGGATGGAAAAATGAACTTCCCCTCCTATGCGTGTATGCAAAAATGTAGTCCCATGTCCCTATTATGAGTTCTAGATGGATGTTTTTATGCTCTTAGATGCATTTAGATGCAAGATTAGGTGATGATAACAAATATTTAGAGCTTGACCCTTTATTTTGGTTTATATGATTCCCTTGGTTGAATTTCATAATTAACAATTGGAAGGCTGACCCATAAGAAAATAAGATGCCCAAAAGATAAAAGAGGCCCAATGAGAGGCAAGTAAGATAGAAATAGGTTAGGGGAACTTGAGGGGACGAGGGCACTTCAACACCGGCCTCTAAGTGGGTGTTGGTGTCCAGAGCCCTAAAAGATAAAGCAATAAAGTCTAGACTGGGTTGTAGGGTGTAAAAGACTAGAAAAAACAAGAAATATAGAAAAGAGGCCAAAGACAACAATCAATTACTAGTTTTCTTGCTTCGGAATCATATGAATGCAAGTATGTTCTTAGGACCTAGAAATGTACCCAAGTGCATGATGTTTTATCTACACCCAACTCATAGGTGTCCTACACGGTCTCCCATATAGATCTTGATAAGGCATCATGCCAATCGAGTTGTGGAAACTCTTATTATAGGTAAAATATACAAGATAAAAATTATTCTTCCAATCCATGACATACATCCTCAACATATCCTCAAGGACCTGGTTCACGCTCTCTGTCTCGTCCATCTATCTACGGATGATAACTAGAGCTGAAATTAATCTATGTGCCCAATGTTTTTGAAATGATGTCTAGAAGTTTGAAGTATATATGGTATCTCGATCATAAATGATTATCCTCGGAATTACATGTAGTCTCAAAATGTCATCAAGGAAAACTTGGGCTATGACGATAACATTATAAGTGACATTCATAGGTGAAAAGTGGGAAACTTTGGTCAACTTGTCTGCCGTCACTATGATGATACGATGAAGTAGGAAGACCAAATATAAATTCCATAGAAACCACTTATGACTTCCACTCTAGAATGTCATGTGGGTAGAGAAGGCCCACGAGGTGAGAATGTTCAGCCTTTACCCTCCGGAACTTGAGACAATGAGCTAAAAAATCTACAATGTCATGATGTAACCCTCACCAAAATTACAACTATCTCAAGTATGCATGCATCTTCTTCACCTCGGGATGAGTTGTATAAGGGGCCTGATGTGGTCAAAAATAAAATAACTACAAAAATACCCTACATTAGGCATAAAAATGCACCTCGATAATGAGGAAGACCATTAGTCTCTAAAGTGCAACCAACATACTTTCCCTCCAAGGGCCTCTGTGACTCCACCACTTTCCGATACCCTCATAGAATTTGTCACGAGAAAGATTCTAAAGGATCATATCTCAAAGGTCTAACCGCAAGGTCAAAGAAACCATCTCATGTCGTAATCTACTCAAGGCATATGTGATGACATTCTTTTTCCCTTGATATACTAAATTTCTAAATCATACTCACAAAGGAACTCCATTCAATGTCATTTCGAGCATTGAGATTGGGTGGGAAAATATGTGTTGTAAACTCAAATGACCGGTCCTAAAAACAAGCGGTTTTCCCAAAAGAAAGATCCTCCAATGGACTAATGCATACACCATTGCCATAAGATCAAGATCATGGGTAGGCTAATTAAGATCATAATCCTCAAACTTGCAAAGTACTCAAAAGAAATAATGCGGTGCTCTTACATGAGAGCTGCCCCATGTCCCTCTAACCGAGCATCAATGCATACCATAAAATATGCCAAAGAATCTGGGATCGCAAGGATAGGAACATAATTCAAATGTTCCTTGAGCAACTGAAAATCTTGCTTGCACTTCTATGACCAAAAGAACTTCTTCCCTTGGCATTGAAGGGAAGTAATGGGATGAGAAATCCCGAATAAACTGCGATAGTAGCTAGCTCAACCCATAAAATTTTTAACCTTTTTCACTCTAGTGGGGGCGGGGCAATCATGGATATATTGAATCTTTAAGGGATATACAGAGATACCCTCACCTCTAATGATATGGACCAAGTACTAAATCTTAGAATAGATGAAAGAACAATTCTCCAAGTTCCTAAAAATCATGTGTTCCCTTAGAACCTATAAAACCTGTCTCAAATGCTCATGGTGCTCCTCCACTGAGCATGAGTAAATCAAAATATCATCAAGGAACATAATGAAAAAATGATCCAAAAAGGTCCTGAAATCCCCATTTATGAGGCTCATAAACACTATTGGCGCATTAGTCAACCCGAAGGGAACCACCGTGAACTCGTAATGCCCATAACGAGTCCAAAAAGATGTCTTATGGATGTTTGCCTCTGCAATCTGTAGCTGATGGTATCCTAACTTAAGACCAATCTTAGAGAACACCGGCTCCACACATCGATCAAATAAATCATTTATCCGAGGAAGAGGACAATAATTATTCATCGTTACCTTATTTAAGCGCCTAAAATTGACACAAAAATGAAGGGATCTATCCTTCTTCACAAATATCATTGGTGTGCCCTAAGGATACACACTAGGTTAGGCGAGACCCATCTCCAACAACTCCTCTAATCGAATCTTGAGTTCTGAAGCTCACGATTCATCATCCTATAAGGTGTTCATGAAATGGGTACAACGCCAGTACAAGTTCAATTGTGAAATCCACCTCTCTATGTGGTGGCATACCAGAAATATCACTAGGAAATACGTTAGCAAAATCTCTCAAAATAGGATGATCATCAAGTGGTGAGATCGCTGGAGTCTCCTCTGACCTATCACTAATCATGATAGCAAACATTTGATAACCCTTAGGCATGATCTTGTTCAGCTACATGGAAGAGATCGATGCACGCAAGGAAACTAGTCTCGAACCCTAGATATCATTGCTAAACTTCCAAGGTCATCATAACACTTGATGACCTTGCTATGAAAATTAATCTTGTCCCAATGAGAATCAAGTCAATCCATACCCAAAACAACCTCATATGATCCCAAAGGTAAAATACGAAGGTCTATAGTAGTGGGAAACATGCCTAGATCAAGAATACAACTCTCAACATAGGTATCAATGGTGAACTTGGACCTAGTGGCCAAATCTACCTACCATCTATCTAGCTTTCTAAAGGACGCCAACCCACACCGATCCACTAAAGAAGGTGATATAAAAGAATCAGAAGCACTAAAATAAAATAAAATAATAACTAATATACCTCACGATCATACCCGTTGTCTCAATAACCATGGCCGGTGCTCATCCCTATGGTTCTCCACTATAGCATAGACGCGTGAGCACGCCCTACGACCCCTAGTGTATTCTTGAAAATAGGACCCTTTTTCTTATCACTAAAAAAGGGTCTCTATGGAAAAAAATGAGCATAATGGTCGGGGGCTTCAAAAATAAAGCATCCCAGTGTTTTTTTCTTTGAGGTAGTTCCTCCTGTACTTTGATGAAATGACCATGTGGGTCCTTCTCTAGAAGATAACTATAAACGAGATGGGAGGGGCTTCTGACTACTTGATCTCTTATCTTTTCCCGAGGATATGATATCCTCGCCCCTACCACTGATTGTCATGAACATGTCTAGACCCCTGTTGTTGAGGAACATGACGTTACGAGTGCTGCTGTGGGTGTGGAGGTGGTCTTAGAGTTGATTGAACCGGTATAAAACCTCCTCTCATGGGTGGAATAGAGCCTCAAAACCTAAGATCCTGTAAAGTATGAACTCTCTCTTGTAACTTTCTCTTGTTCCTATCCCGAGACTCCTGATCCCTATTCTTATTCTCCTCTACTAAGTAAGTCTTCCCCAATGTTGGAGGAGATAAAATCTTGACTACCCCTCGCCAAATCTATATTCGGCCCCTGATGAACTTGTTGACTGTAATTTCTCATCCTAAAAGTAGTCTACATATTATAATATGTCCATAAAATGACACTCATAATATGATACGATGCCTAGTCCCTATTAAATATCAAGAAACTCATCAATCCTCTTTCGAACAATGTTCCCAAACATGTAAATGGCACGAAAAATGCTCCTTGAATAAATCCTAGGTAAATGACTCATGTATCAAATGGAGCTTCTAATCCTTATTCCTCCACCAAACATCTACTATGTCTTCAAGGAAGTGTATGAAAAGACGGGCCTTGAAGTTTCTCTCATATAGGTATAACTTAAAAAAATTGTCAATACTAAGGAGCCATGGCTCAGCCCCAAACCCATCAATCATCCCTACATAAGTAGGTTGCTAAAGATGAAGAAGATACTTGATAGAAACACTTGTCACTTGACCAAGAAGGCATGTATTTGCTACTCTCTCAACATGTCCTGAAGGGATATGAGACCTCTCACGATGAGGTGAGTCATGACGGTGTGTGGTAGAGTGTGATCCCTCATCTTGGTGTGCCTCACTCTCATGTAGACCGAACTCCTCTCGGCTATGGCATAGCTGCATTGAAAGGTGATCATGTAGAACTCCCATAATCTATTATAGTGCCTCTAATATATGTGGTCAAAATTCTACTCTATAAGGATATGTGGGAGACTGTTCACGACCTCAGGTCATCGCCGCATGTCACCATGTACCGTGCCCCAACAACCTGCACGTGGGGGAGAAAGGTATATTAGGTTTTCTGGAAACATTCATTCATTGGAAAATTCACCTAACTTAAGTAACCAACTAGTTATAATTTTAGCTCCAGAGCGTCCGGGTTGAAAATGATCTATGATACTAGATGTCATGCCACCCAAAGGCATGCCTCCAAACTAGCCAACAACTATAAAAGGAAACCATAAAAATAAAATATCCCGGGATATATTTTTAGTTATATTAATATAATTAAGTCATGGTTACAAAATTATAACGACAAAGACGAAAATAGGCCACAACAACACGATTGCTTAAATTCTCACCAAGGGTCATTCGATTTGGGAGATCCATTTCAAATAAATATTTTAATACGCCGATTAAAATGTGTTGAACCAAATTAATTAAGTTGGTTTAAAAGAGTGTAGTTTAAATCTGGGAAAAATTAAAGTTATAAAAAGTCCAAAAGGAAGAATGTTGGCCATGGGTTCAATTTGGTCACCCAAATGTAACCATGCCCCTTTTAATTTTTGTTAAGCTAAGGATAAATTTTTCCTTATTAAATAAAAAAACATAAGGGGGAAAACCATTTAGAAAAACAAAGACCAGGATTAAAAGATAGACCTTAGATCAAAGGGCCCTCCACCATTGGATCTTAGGGAAAACCAAGGAAGCCCTAATTTCCTTATGGCATTCTCACAAAAGCTCTTTTTTTTTTTCCAATTTTCTCTCATTTTATTGTTTTTCCTTTCGTTATAGGTTTAAGGAGGAGGAGATTCATGGAAGATCAATTCTATTTAGATTATCATCCTTTCATTATTCCCTTTCCATTTTAATTTAGATACCCATTTAGGGTTTGCAATCATGTTTTCTTGAATGAATATTCACAATTACTTCTGTATTATTCTCTTATGCAATATTTTTGTTTTGTGGGAGGAAAAATAGTGGATCTAAGTGAAGATTTCACAACCAAGGGTTGCCATAGAAATTGTTATTATTTTTGGATGTTCAACAGATTTAATTTTTTTACATGAATGATATATATATTTTTATTTAACACACACACACACATGCCAAAACTACACATGTGGAGGAGGGAAGGCCATACGACCAAGCGCCATGGTGGGTGGTTTCAACGAAAAAAAGAAAGGGCGATGGTTGTGTTGCCATAACCTTGGAAAAGGTGTGGCGAAGGCCACGACACAACCATGGTCATGGGAGGAGATAAGGGAAGAGGGGTTGGGGGTTGGGACAGCCGACCATCCAGCCTTCCCAATAGTTTACGTTACATATACACACATACACATAAGCAATATATCAATGAATCACTTCATGTTTAGTTCATTGTTTTACTTTTAAACAATTTGGTCACCATTTTCAGTTTTCGAGGATTTAACCCAATTACTTTAAATTCATATAACTACATGTTTATATAATTATATAATTACACACACACACACACACACACACACACACACACATGAGGATTCTCATGTTTAATTGTTAATTACAAAACTATCAACAAAATTCAGTCACAAAACAACATGATTTCATAACAAAATCAAAGATAAAAGTAAACTCATTTTTAGAGATTGTGAACTTACAAATAGATTGAGCAACATGATTTTTTAATTTCTTCATGAAATGAAAAAGAAAATTGAGTAGTGAAATATTTAATAAAAGAAGAATCTTAAATTTACTTGCACATTTCTAAATTACTGCAATAAAACAAACATTTAAATCCTTCTTTCTTATCCTTTAAATTTCATTGTAAAAGGAAAACTATAGAAAATTTGAGAAAGATTTAACAAGAAGATTATTTTCTTCTTCTAAGGTGAAATCACATTCTTTCAACTTAATGCTACAATTTAAACAAATCAACCATCCAAGTTTTTCAAAGCAAGAAAAACATATTCCTTTGATGTCAACAAAATTACAATTCTAAACCAAATCATTTCTTACATTCACCTAAGTTCACATAAGAGAAAATTTAAATTTAAAATGCAAGTAAGAAATCCCTCCACAAGGTGGAGACAACATGCCAAAATTTTAAACATTTCCAACTTCAAAAATAACTCCCAAAATACTTTTCTCCAAGTTCAACTCCATGTTTAAGCTTCTTTCAAGCTCCTAAAACCAAAAAATTATTCAAGAAGAACACAAGAGATGGATTGGTTGTCCACCCAATCAATTGGAATCATCACATGCCTATAATATGATAAATATAACATGATAGATTCCCTCCAAGCCCATGGGAGAGGAAAAACATGCCTCCAACCAACACAATGGAAGGGAAAAACAAACAAAGATGCCAATATATTTCAACACTCAAATAAAAAAACATAGAATTAGCAAAAATTTGAAAAGCTCCATGATTTTAGATATGGGGAAGAGGGGATAAGGATATCCCTAAGTTTTACCAAAACCAAAGTATGCCAAAAAAAACCCACCAAACCTTTCTCTCTCTCAATTTCTCCTTATCTCTCCATGCCCCTCTTTACCAAGGTTTTTCAAACATTGTAGGTCTCCATATGAAAAGATAAGAGATGATTTCAAAACCAAATGGAAATGATATCCTACAAAAAAAATGTATGGGAAATAAAATAACCCAACAAGGATTGTCCATCAAGCAATGAGGGTGAAAAATAAAAGGGATTCCTCCCTCTTCCCATTACATTCTCAAATCCACTCCCCTCAAGGGTGGATGGAGAAAACAAAACAAAATCACAAGAACAACAATTTCAAAAAAAAAACCAAATCAACCATGGAGGAAAGAAAAATTCATTACTTAAGCAATAATCAATTGAGAGTGAGGACCTACTTCACAAAAGAAATAAGAAACACTCAATTCCAAGTTCCCCAAGTAATTCCTTCTTCTCCCAAAACTCCAAAAGTAAGAAAAATGACCCAAAGAACCCCCATCCCTTAAAAAATGAGGGATGATATATAAGAAGCCTCAAAACGAAATAAAATGGGAGGGTGAAAAGTGTCACCCTCCACCTAAGACTCAACCAATTATCCATCCCCAAACTTACACCAAAAATTCATTAAGAGAAAATAATAATTCCAATACAATCAAAACAATCTCCATATGGAGAAGCATGCACCCCAAATCTAATTCAATCCCACAAATCCAAGAAACATAATTGAAAGGGGTTAAAGGAGAGGTAAAAGAGGCAAATGGGATCTATTATCCTTGAAAAGAGCTCACCCACCCATAGTTATATAGCCCAGGGCTCTTTTCAAGTAAATCTACCCCCTTGCTTGCTTTTTAATCCTCAAAATGTCACTTCTTTTCCAAATCCGAGTTTTGGGAGAGAGATGACATTTAGGAGTGGTAATTGGGATTACTTAATCCATGATTAGGTTCCACTATTCCCATTTTAGCTAAAATAATTAACAAATCAATCCCACAAGGTGGGAAGGGGTTAGCACTAAAACAACACAAACAAACAATAAGATAAGGGGGGTTAAGTTAAGAAACTAGAAGAGATACTAAATAGGGTGCACAACCATAGAAGAAAATTTAAATAAGATAATACATGACAAAAAGGGGTGGAATTTCCACATTTTAACCATAGTCCAAACAAGGTGGACAAAATACAAAATAAACTAGGGGATGACATTTGGCCCATCATGAAATATAATTGATTGATATTTTGTGCATCTATATCTTGCCTCCAAGTTATCTTTAAGTAACTATGGAAAGGAAAAAGGTTATATCATAGTCGAACTAGAGCATCATGATAACAATGTATAATGAGAGAAATGTTAATATTGCTATTGATGTGACTAATTAACCCCTTGGATTTATGACATGTGTGAAGGTGTGTAAATTTGAAAATGTTGCATGGATTTTTTTAAGCTTGAAGATAAACCCTACTATAACCGTTGTTAGTTTGTGGGACAATGTGTAACATTAGTAGAGGTATGAATGTATAGTAAATAGATGAATCTCTATTCAATTGAAGAATTCACCCTTAGTATCTCATTTTACTATAGTAACACAATCTTTTTAGAGACAATGTTTTTTTCACCACCTTATGGAGTATCTGTACTTCACATGGAGGGTGGGGGAAGAATGTGGTTTAAATATATGTAATTGGATGTTCCTTATGAAATATAAAACTAGGAGAAAATTGGTTAGTTAAAAGAGATCCAATTAAGTGGGTTACACAATCATGGCATACCTTGTTAAAGGTTTTAAATGAATGTCAGGAAAACCATGCATAACCTCCTCACCTCATGGATCCTTTTACTATAAAATGAATGTTGATTACAGTAAATTTAGTGGGATAACTAGAATTATCATGCACATTAAAATTGTACTATGAAGTAACAAAAAGATGGAACTACATGTTTAGCATAGGAAAATTTATAACCATGCATTATGGTAATACTAAGGTTAATGGTATTGGTGGTAATGAAATAAAGAGGAACCCTTCAATTAGTACGTAAATTTCTGTCCCCATTTTTTACCTAAATATAACCCCGAGTACATGATGTGGAAGAAAATGGATAGATTGAGATTAATATTGGAAGGAAATTAAAGGAAGACTTCCCAGCCCTTTTTATGTCACTCCTTACTGGAAGGATTCAATTGTGATAACTATTTTAATGTAACAAGCTTATCGTGAATCGATGTTGCTATAAGAGTCAGTAATGATAACTTTACAGTCCTAACCTAGAAGACTAGATTCTCGTTCTAGTATCTCATGGTAATAATATTCTTGAAATTTTCCTAAGAATAAAATTGTCTTACCCAATGATCTAATGAAACTTTCTTTTTATGTAAATTTATGAACATAATTCCTTAGACATGTATTTGAAATACTTAGAGAATTGTGTGAAGGGAAACTTGAGCCAATTTTGTTTTGAACCATGAAAGAATGTACTTAGGACTCCTTGTGGTCTCATAAGTGATCTTTTTAAAAACCAAGATATTTATGATAAAATTAAATGAGGGCCTTATACTCTAGTCAACATGGGTTCCTTTTGGTAATTATTCTTTTGAGATAATATCCAGGTTGTGGGTGGATTTGGGTCATCATAATTTGGAAAATTATGGGTCATTATGTGGTCACACCCTTGTGCTAACCCAATCATCTCAGTGCTACCAAATGAAGGGTATAATGAATCATGTTCGGGCCTATTTAATGTACTTACAAAACAACTTGGTAAGAAGAGAATGGGTACTTATGACTTGGTGTATGAGATATAATCTTCTCCTTCTTTTTAGTAGGACTGCAAGTGTTCTTGAATCCATAGGAGAATGGTGGCCAAGACAATCTTCTTTGGGTTTTCAACTTAGTCATGAACACCCCACTTCTTAAGGAGTGGATAGTGTTGCTTTGGGTCTCGCCGAAGATGTGCACTCTTGGACCCAACCTTTTATGCTAATTTTTGATGTTTAGTTGTGTGTTCTGAAAAGTTGTAGTGAGATTAAAATAGGGAATTCTAACTTTGGATTAAACCCTAGAATGTTTTGGACCTCGACTACATTGGGGAACTATGTGTCATAATGATATTATCTGTTCTTAGGCAAACAAAATACCATTAATGACAAAGAGGATGATGGAGTAGAGTTAGAGGATAACTAAGGGTGATAATGACATGGAGTTTAGAGAGGTCGACATGATGGCATGAGGTGTTTCGGTGAGAATGGCTTGGCTTAAGAAGCCTAATCGGGTGACATAACTAGCCTCGATGATGGTGCATGGTGTTTGGAGCTTCTTGGTAGCTTGAGGAGAATTTTGGAAGTATGGATATCATGTTTGGGAAGTGTTTAGGCACTCACATGAGTTTTAGGGTGTCTTGATACAAGTTGAAAACCAAGTTTTAGGTGCTCATCTAGACCAAGTCTAGGTGCCGGGAGGCATAAGGATGGGATGTGGAGCCATATGAGCTCATGGATGTGTGTAGGTTATTTTTCCTAATTTAGTAAGAATTTTAGGGACTTTGGAGAGGTTTCATGGCGAGTTATGTTATTTGATTGACCCTAGCCTAAATCATGTAAAACCCTAAGAGTTAGTCACGAAAATGAGATGGGATGTGAAGATTGAGAACTATCTAATCCATGATGATGATTGAAGATGATGCACAGAGGTGTCTTATATGTTTAAGAAAAATTTGAAGTCATTCTAAAGAGAATTTTGTAGGATAAGTCGGTTTTTGTGAAACACGGTCAAGAAAGGGTGTTTTCTAGCTCGAATTGCACTTTTAGATGCCCACCCTTAATTGTGTTCTTTGCATGGGACCTTTTAGATTTTAAGTATGTTTCTGATTTGAGTTTATAAGGTTTTTCAAAAATAATTAGGTCATCTCATCATCAAATTTTTATGAACAAATGTTAATAAGGTAAACAAATTTTTGTATGTTTGAAACCCTAACTAAATAACGGTATGAGATATAATTCTCATAAGTGTATAAAATTTCTTGATAGTTAATATATGATGTAGAGGACCCCTCAGGTTTCTATAAAGGTCATGAGGATGCATCTAAATGGAAAAGTGTTCCCTATTTGTGAAGACTAGTCAAATGGCGAGTTTCGGGAAGTTTACGAGAGATGAGCTTGGTTGAAGACCTTAAAATTGGAGTTGGAAGGATTTGAAATATGTTATGCAAATAAGATTAAGAGGTATTGATAGTGGTACAATTTTTATCTCTTGATGATGAAATTTTATGGGTGATCCATGTAACTTTGTTAAGATGAATATTTCGATTTTTAGGACATGATTGCTCAGGATGAAAGCATGAGTTGGTTGAAGCATGAGATGATTGATTTGATTATTTATATCACATGGAAAGTGAATATGGGTGAATTATGTTCCTATTTAAGTTATTTGGAGGTATTGGAAGTGGAAGTAAGGGTGCAAACCAGTTGTGTTTGCAAAACAGGAGTTCAGGCGGCATGATTTGGAGAAGAGGAAAATAAATGTGATTTGAAAATATGGATATTTGATAATGTATAAATTTTATGGATGTTATGTACATGTCTTTATGATTAACTAGAGTGGAAAATTTCCATATTTTAGTTGATTTGGAGTGGTCTTGAGGCCCAAAGGTAAAGACAAGGTCTTTGGAAACAACTATTGGTGAAGGATATGATCCTTTTGGCTTATGTTATGAATTATTTGATTGTTCCAAGAAAATGTGAGACCGTAGATTATGGTTATATGTTATATTACACATTTATGGTGAATTTGGGAGATTTAATAATCATGTTTTTGTGATTTGTGGTTTTAGCTCATCCTAGTGATGGGGTTTTGAGGTGTTTTGGTGCAAGATGAGTGGTTTTGGGCATGAATGACCTATATGGGTCATATGTGAATGTTTTAATGATTAAATTATCAATTTTTAAAGTTTTATTGGTCAAACCAAAGGACAGAAACTGACTTCGTTTGAATTTGAATCATGAAGAGCATATAAAAGAGATAATTTGGGTGCTATTTGGTGTTAGTTGCTTGTGTATGAAAAGTGCGACCTATGTGAGAGTGTTTTGTAGGTACTAAGGCATGTGTTGATATCTAAAAGTGTGTATGACATGTTTAATAATTTTTAAAGAGTGTGTGAAATGGTTTGAAGAAAAGAGAAGTGATAGATAGAGAAAGTTTGAGAAGCTAGGGTTTGAACAAGGGTTTCAAGGAGAGAAAGTTGAATCAATGATCTCAATCAGTTGTGGCAGTAACAAAACATAATATATATTCATAAAAATGTGTTTGATATGGTTCTTGATGATCTTAGGGGTTGTAGTCTAATTTTGGAGTTTTTTCTTCACAAAATTAGGGGTTAGTACTCCTTGTGAAGTTGATTCTTCACTAAATACTTGTGATTTGAGTAATATAAGTAGAAGTTTACATGGGATTTCTTCCCCTTGAGGGTTTTCCACTTATATCTTGTGTTATGGTGTTTCTTCTCTTGTTCATGGTTAATTGAATGTATGTTGTTGTGCACACTCTAATGGATGGTTAATTGATTAATGGTTTATATGAGAAATCTGAAATTGAAATTAATTTTGTAAGGAATGATTTGCCACCCTCTCGGTCCATTGTGCTTCCAAAAATAAATAGATTTTTAAATATTCTACATAATCATGTTAATTAACCTAATAAATTCACTTATATGTTTCAAAATATTCTCTAGAATTGTTGTTACTAAACATATAATACATTCACCCACATAGATGTATATCCTATGAATCAATGAAAGTGTAAACACCTAAAATTGGGACGACACCCTCTAGGTCCCCTTTTATTACACCCCCCCTTACCATGACCCATTTCACATATTTTTATTAATCCAATTACCTATATTAGATTAATTATTACCTCACCTCTCTATCTCACCTTGGACCCATTCCAAGCCCATTTAATAACCAAGATCGAGTCATCACTCTCCCTAACCAACTGAGACTTCTTCTAATCCTAATATTAATTGTCAATTTCCTTTCCCACCCATTCTGTGTGATTTAATGAGAATCAATACTCCTAACCCATAACCATTCTTGACTCACACCAAAAAGGGAGAGAAAAGGTTATTTTTAGTAAATAAGACTATTTCTCCCTAACAAACGCCAATTATTCCTTGGCGGCGGCAATCAAGGAACCACCATCGGTTCCTTTAAATAAGCATTTTCAACTCTTTACCCAAGTTCTCTTTTTGGTTCTTCTTTTGGTTGGAATTATTTTATCTTGCATCCTTGTATTCAATTGATCATCGCCAATCAAACACAACACCAAAGAATTCAATTTCTTCACCAACAACCAACCTCTTGCTCCATAGCCTTGGATCATTCACATAGGGAAGCAATCAGTCTCCATTCGTTGTGACACTGGATCTAGACCCATTTCTCCTCCAAGCACCCATCAACTACCATCACCTGTAATCTCAGATAAGTATTCTTAACTAGGTCATTGGTTTCATTAGCTTTGGTTTTGAATCTTTTATTTGCTTACGATCACCTCCTTCCTCTCCCGAATACATTTTGTAGCCCCTCTACCCAACACCTTGCCAATCTGAACCTCCCTGCCTTTCTAACCACCTCTTTCACCACTGCTGAGCCTTCACCTAAATCCCAACACCATGCCTAAGCATCCCCAAAACTCTTTGCAATCACAGAGAGCCCAAACCAACCCCTTTTCACATTTGGAACCCAATTTCCCCTACCATGATTGATTAGCCAACCAATCCCGGCTATTACCAATTCTGGCATCGGTTCCTCGACCGACATTGGTCTCTTTGTCGACATTTTCCCTCAGACCAAAAATCTTATTTCCTCACTTAAAACCTCTCAAAACCTCCCACAACTTCACCCAGACCTCCATAATACCCTCTGCTACATCTGCAAACCACCTGTAAATCAATTACCCTTTCTAGATTTGATCTTATATTCATTATTTAGATTAGATTTAGAGTATTGTATTTTTGTGAGATACCCAAATCATGTAACTACAGTAATACCTTCTATTTCATGTTATTTATCTGCATTAATTTGTATTAAGACGTGGATTGACAACCTTTGAGGAAGCACCCCGCTTCTCGAGATCTAGCTTACACTAGGCAATCCACCGACCTATTGCTATTAACTCTATTTTGTGGTCTTTCTTTGCTTCTCAGGTAGTCCTTCCTAGACAAAAAAAGTGCTCTACAATCAGCTTGGTCTTCAACAATGGTGCACAACCTCTTCACGACCTCTAGGTATTCCTCACATACCTTACCTTTACCTTTTTAAATATTTTTTCATATGGTACTCCTATGTGGTGAAACATTTTGGCATGCCTGGTGGGACCCTCATCATTTGTGGGTTCTTTATATTCATTTAGGATTGCATTTCTGATTGTTTCCTTTCTAAAATATTCACTAAATCTCTCCTTGGTAACATTATTTCTTCTATTTTCTCTAAAAGTCACATTTCATTTGGTGCAAATTAAAACGAATCATTATTTATTCTTTCTTGCTTGCATTAGTTAAAGTCATACTCTATTCCTATTCACTATTGCTTTCATCCAATCTCAATCTTTCGATTTGGGTTTAAAATTATTGCATTGCATCCTATGTATTCTTACATTTAGCTCACATAGTCTAATTAGCAATCAAATATAACAGAGGTCATGATTTGTTGATGATTGGGTAATTAAGCGTAGTCCACTTTTCACACACTTTTCTAACTCACTCAAATAAACAACACATTTCTTAAACATTCCCAAAATCACAGGAAGAAGCTATCGAGGATTTAAACACCTATTGATAGTGGGCCCCAATCGGTGTTTTGGCTGGATTGTCATATCAGAGCTCAGACCTCTTGTACCAAAAGGTATACCAAGGATTCCCCCTCTAAAACATTCCTGAAACCATCCATAGTTGGATTCTAGGTACCTTATATCCACTCCTTTCTATATATTCACAATACTCTTAAGGCTTAAGCCATCAAAACACTAAAATATTATTCCTAGGATAACATGTTTGTTAGATTTTACTTGTTGGATTTGTGAATTTATTTCTTGTCTTCTGCTATTTGAGGTGTGAGATCTTATTTCATCACTTTTCTTTATTTTTCCAACCCGACCATCAAAATCGAGTTAATTTTGGTTCTCTGAGTGTGTTAAATTAGAATTGATATACACAACCCAGTTCTCAGCTTCTTTTGACCAAAATCTTTCTTAGAAATTCTAAAATTATTAAGTTTACACCTAATTTTCCTTACCGGCGTCGATTCAGCAACCAACATCATTATTATACCTCTTGTCATTGGTTGAAATAGACATCGGTTATTCTACCTACCATCATCGGTTTAGATACTAGTATCAGTCTCTGTGTTTTTTATTTTCTTTCAAATACAATGAGCTAATTTCACCTTCCATACATTTTTCAAAAGTTTTTTTATGAGTTTCTATCATTTTTGAGTCCAGTACCTATTTTTCATCCTTTTGTATGGTTTGGACTTGATAATAGGAGCGAGATCTTACTTTCCACTCATTATCCAAAGAACTCCCCTAGTGATTTGGATAACTTGCATACACATTCTGGCCCTAAGTTATCTATTGAAGAAGTTGCGCGTGCTCAAAATCATTTGGCACATTCCCTTGGTCACAGTTTACCTACACGCCCCACTCCTTTTTCCCTTCCACTTCTCTCTTACCTTCCATGACCTTCCACCTTCTTCCAATTCATATTTTCCCCATGCACCCAGTCTTTGACCCTTACACACCCATTAATAGTTATGTCTTAACCATACATTCTCTGCTCACTAATTTTATTCCTTTCCCCACGCCTTCCTCTATTTTCTCCCGCGCCCTCCTACACCAAATTGTCTTGTAGCGTGCTTAAGGGTACAAAGTGTAACTGTAATCATCACGGCGTGCACCAACAGGTGTGAAATCCTTGCAACAAGTGAATGATTGACACATGGCAGAAATGAAAAAATAGTTGTACATTTGGCCATCATTCAGGTGAATTAGCACGCTGCCACATGTTTCACGTACGTATACCAGATCTCTGACGACATCTTCTGACAGCCATATCATCAGCTACAGAGCTCAGATCGACATGTGCTTGGACTTGTCGAGAAAGATGTTGCATCGACATCATTCTAGTGCCAAAAATTCAAATTTCAAATCCTAGCGGATCTAGTAGGTGAGAATTTGGAAAACGTCTCTCTGAACATTGATGAGTAGATCTGATTGCTCTAACCACCCGATTTAGCATGATCCTCTCCTTTTGGAAAAAATAGGCATGGGGAAGTGTATCACATATTTCTAAGCAGATTTGTAGACATTGAATGCTTCCTGTTGGTGGTTGTATTTCAAATTTAGGTTTTCCCTCCTTTATCCTTCTTTCCTCCATGGATTCATCTATAAATGTAAGAGCAAGGCTCATTTGTTATGTTGGATACTCTAGATCCTTACGCATGTTGCTAAGGACTCCATATTTTATGTATTTTGAGTTATAGACCTCCATGTTTGGCTCTTGCATGTGGATATTAGCCTCTTTAGCATTATAACCATTCTATACATTTGGAAGTAATAAAAGCATCATTTTGTGACTATTCTCTTGTCTTAGTGTGTTTGCATTACTTCTTCTTGCCTTTTCTCTCACATTGTGTATTGTTGTGCTACTTCAAATCCCTTGCAGTTCCATATTTGGTTGTGTTCCATAAGGCTGATTTGGTGAATGTGTGTCTTGTTGTGCTACTCATGCCTAGCCTCCTCTCACATATTCCTGTCATTCTTGCTCAGAATAGATAGTGTTCATCCCTCTTTTCTAGTGCTATCACATTTTTAGTGTAGTTTACTTTATGTTATCCTTCTTTCCCTGGTCCCTTGGCATTCATAGCTTAGTTTCCCCTTCCAACACTAGGAGTAGTAGTAGCAGTAGAAATAGATAGAGGAACCAGCCTTCTCGGAGATCCGTCCCAAGCTCACAAGGTCCCATAACTTGGGGATGGTTCCATTGTGGTCTCAGACACCTCGGCCCTTTTGAGATCCGAGACGGGTGCACATTTGAGAAACCAACAGTTTCTAGCACACCCGGTGGGACCAGCATTGAAAGCTCAAATTTCATATCTCTAAGTTCTGGTGTGTGGACTTAGTTTTTAGCCTTTGAAGAGGTTCTTTCAAACACATCTGGTGACTCCCAATATTTTACAATCTCTATTTCAATAGTCCTGAGTGCCTTTCATGAGAAGAGTGCACACAAGAAGAAGTGCAAAGCAACTAAAGATTATTTTGAGTACCTCAACTATCCCCAAGAAAATTTCACTCCAGAAATCCCACGCGCGCATCTCTATCTCTAGCACATGCCCATTCAACTCCTCCTCAAAATAGACAACCTGTGTCCCCTATAATGGCGCATCAACCACCTCCTCCTCTAAGAATTTTTGCAAACTTTGATGGAGGGAGTCCCTTACTCTTGGTTGTACAGCATGATATGCCTAATGGCGTGCTCAAAAGTATTCCTTACTTTACTGGTGAGAATCAAGTCACCCCTCAGGAGCACATCTAGGATGTAGCGAATGTGTGTTCATTCTATCTAATCACACATAATGATGTAGCAAGTCAGGTTACTTGTAGCCTCTTTCAAAGGAAAAGCACTTTAGTGGTACCGAGGCTTGAGGCTTGGATCTATCACTAGTTGGGATGAGCTGGGAACAACTCTATGTAATTACTTTGAAGACAAGTCAGATCACCTATCTTTGGTGGAGAAACTGACAACAATAAGGAGAGCACCCAATGAGCTAGATGACTGATTTCAACATCATAGGTTTCAGAAGACTTGGGACAAAATTCCTCTTGTGGTGAGACCTACTGACCCAACATGCTTTCCTTTATTATCTAAAGGCACTCAATAGTGATATCTCAGTCATGATCCAATCTATGGGAGGTAGGACTCTACCAACTACTTATAACATTACAGTAAGGGTAGAAAATAGTCTCATACAGGTGGGAAAGTTGGCTCCTAGACCACCCATGCCTGTGTTCCTAGAGATGTCACAAGTGCCCTAGCCTTCTGTGGCCCCCATTCCTACTTCCCGAGAAAAAGCGCAGCCGGTTGCCTCAACATCCTACTCTCTAGCACAACACAAGGAAGATGAAGAATTGAAGGCCTTGATCAGAAATTTGTCAAACAAGGTCATATCACTAGAAAAGTAGCAAGCGCAAGCATATAGAGGCATTTCCACTCTAGTGCATGGCCAAGGGAATCATCCTTGGTAGTGGAATCAATATGGAAATCAAAGATACGCCCAACTAATAGAATGATAGGTGGTAGCCTAATGCACATCTGCCTTGCAAGTTGTCCCTCCCACGCCTTCTCTTCCAGTGCCTAGCGCGAGCCGAGTGCTTGTCCAGGTTCAAAACAACTTGGCACAAGAATCAGAGTGGTGCTTCCCTTGCAAGATGCCTCATAGTCAGTACCATTGTGCTAATTGTGCATGCCCAAGCCTTCATGATCCAAAATGCTTCGTCTTATGAGCCTTCAACAAGCACCCATGAAAGCAGAGATAACCTTGAAGATCTAGAAGCTCCTCCAGGAGACCAATATGATGTTCTTTGGAGTGGAGGATTTCTACGTAATCAACCAAGCTGAAGAAGATACAAATAAACCATGTGCGCAGGTTGTGGAAAACACAAGGTATAAGAAAAGAATGTTGGAGTTTGGTGTGTAGGTCACAGTCCCAACAATACAGAAGATCTTCAAAAGAAAAAAGAATCAGACAAGACCTCTTGCGGAAAAAATATTCAAACCCCCTATGCAGGAGGTCTGCGTAAAGCCCCTTCTGAAGCACCACATGCCCATCCTTTGGTGGGCCAGGCTTTGATCCAACTAAAAATCAGGCTTCCGAGCCTGAACAGTCCAAAAGGGATGTTGTTCCCCAAATGCACAAGGTAGGAGGGCTTCCATTTAGCATTGTTGATCAAATGAAGAAAACAAACATAAATGTCACAATGTGGGATGCCCTAACCATTCCATCTCAATGGGATTTGTTGCATGAAGCTCTGGCATAACTTCCATGTGCTTGACCCAGTTATGCAGAAGCCACGCGCTTCTGTCAAAATATGCCAAGAAGAGGAGAAACAAGTAAGCAAGATTGCTAAGACCCCACCCTTCTATATGTCCTTGATTATAGGAAAACACCTAGTGCATAACTGCTTGATTGACTCAGGCGCTAGTACTTTTGTTATGCCTAAGAAGATAGCTGATGTCTTAGGTCTGAAATATAGCCCTTTGTCTAAAGGAGTCCTAAAACTTGATGGCTCAATTGTGACCACCTTAGGAGTCATCAAGGATCTTGAGTTAACCCTCCATGCATGTCCTAGCCTAACAATTACTCAAGATGTGTCAATTATTGACCTACCTCCTTTGTTTGCCCTATGTCTATCAAGGGAATTTACTACTAAAGTGGGTGGTTACTTGTCATCTGATTGGTCTCATATGTTGCTCAAGACAAGGTATGGTACCCTGGTTTACCATACAAGATGAGCCTATATTTTCTTATCATGTAGAGCCATATGTTCCATCCCCTCTCCAAGCCAATTATCTTATCCAAGAAGAACAAGCTTCTAGTTCTTGAAGAGTAGTCTCTTCCACCCTCTATCCCAGACCTAGTACTTGATGAATGGGTGGAGAGGCATCACAAATTTGATCCCTATGCTGAAGAACTAGAAGCCTATGAAACTGGGCTTGGTACTTATTACATTCTAGAAGAAGAGATGCTATGCTTTTGCGTGTGCTCATAGGAGACAAGTTCAAACTGGTCTATGGAAGTTATACTTTGATGGATCCGTAGAAAAGAAACGGCTAGAGAGCAGGAGTGGTTCTCATTTCCCCTAAGGATGAGAATTTCTTCTTCGCACATAGGCTGTAGTTTTCATGTTCTAACAATGTGGTGAGAATATGAAGTGTTGGTGCATGGCTTGCTTATTGCTGAAAAGAAGAAAATTAAAGCATTGCAGATCTTTGGGGACACAAAGTTGGTTATCCACCAGGTCACCAACAAATTCCAGACAAAGAATAAGCTTCTTAAAGCTTACAAGCATAGAGTTTGGGATCTACTTGAGAGATTTGATGCTCTTAATCTGTAGGTAGTCCCATGGAAAATGAACAAGGAAGCCGACCAAATGGCCGCGCTTGGTTCACAATTTTCTCCTGTTGAGGACTTTGTCAAAGGGAACACTCAACACATTAAGATGGTAATCAGACCATCCATTCTAGACAATAACACTAGTTGGCAAGTGTTCACAATGATGTATAGATCATCTAGTTTATCCAGAATGAAGCTGAATTTTCATCAAGTATGCAAGTTGACTTGCATGATAGCTATGGTGACCAAGTAATACAACTGAAGACAAATAAGTTTGCCTAAGGGTTGGTCACCTTAGAGAAAATTTTCATCCCTGATGATGAGTTCAAGGGTGAAGAAAGATATATGCATGCCATGCGTAAGAGGATTTCTCTCCCATTACTATTGTGCATGGAAAAGAGCTATTGCTTAGCAGGACTTGTGCGCATGAAGAAAAATAGGCCTTCATCTCTCTCTGTCAAAGATATAGTGACATTTTCTCATGGGAGTATGAAGACCTCAAGGGTTTTGATCCAAGTGTTGCTCAACACTCCATTGACCTTGATCCTGGCATAAAGCCCATCAGACAAAAAACGTCGCCAATCAATCAAGGATAGAGCCCCTCATGAGGAAGGAGTTATCCAAACTCATTGAGGAAAAAATTATTTTCCTATCAAATACTCTACCTGGGTTCACAAATCTGGTTCCAATATGCAAGAAGAATGGTGAAATTAGACTTTGTGTTGATTTCAGAGATTTGAATAAGGCATCTCTAAAGGATCACTATCCTTTTCCTTCAATGGAGTAGATTATAGACTGTGGCTGGCGCACAAAAGTTCTCCATGTTAGATGGGTACTCGGGTTTCAACCAGATCTGGTCAAGGAAGAGGATCAATTCAAAACAACATTTACAACCAAGTGGGGAACATATGCATATAGAAAATGCCCTTTGGTCTATCAAATGAGTGCAACATTTTACAGCATGCCATGGATATTGCCTTTAAAGGTTACATCAATGAGTTCATCTTGGTTTACCTTGATGATATAACTATCTTCTCAAAGTAGAGCATAGATCATATGGTGCACTGGAAAAAGTATTTGAGAGATGTAGGAATTTGGGGTTTCTCTTAATCCCAAGAAGTGCAATTTTGTAGTAGCTCGGGGAAACTTTTTTGGGCCATGTGGTTTCAAAGGATGGCATCGATTGACCTGAGCACATTTCAGCCATCCTAGCCCTTTCCTTGTCGGCACAGAAAAAAGCCTTACAATCCTTCCTTGGCAAGATTAACTTTGTTAGGCATTTTATCCCTAACTTTGCAAGACTAGTTTGGCCCATCACCCTTATGCTCAAGAAGGACATAACCTTCAAATGGACAACAAAGGAAGAGAAAGCTTTGATAAGATCAAGAAAGAAATTGCTTGTGCACCAACACTCCTCAATCCAGATTACTCAAAGGATTTCATCCTTTATGCCTATGGTGTTGATACAAGCATTGTTGTTGTCCTGACACAGGAAAATGAGCAAGGACTGGAATAACCAGTGGCATTCTTCAGCTAGATGCTAAAGGATTATGAATTAAAGTATAGTCACATGGAAAAGTAGGTCTTTTCCATCATGCGCGTGCTCAAGAAATTCAAGAGCATGCTCACCACAAATCATATCAAGGTGTTAGTTTCTCACTCATTTGTTAGAGACTTCATCATGGGAGTAGAAATTAGTGAGAAGAGAGCATGATGGGTGACCAAAATCATGGAATATGATGTGCTATTAAGGCCACAAAGCTGGTAAGAGGTAGCGCACTCTGTAGGAAGATTGTTGAGGATGTATAGAATGAACCTGAGGCTTCATTATTTTGGATGAAGACCTCCCACGCGTAGAACATGAGTAGAATATGACCCCAGTGCACACGTGTGACTGGATGAAGGACATGATCTCATTCCTTTCGAGGGTGCCTACCCTCCCGGTTTGAATAAAGAAAAGAGAAGACATCTGAGGTTGTAATCTATTCCTTATGTCTTGATTGATGGACTTCTCTTTAAAATAAATCTAGATGGCGTGTTGTTAAGATGTATCAATGGTGCGCAAACCAAAAAAGTGTTAGCATAATTTCATGATGGATTCTCTAGTGGACACTTCTCTGCCAAAACTATAGTAATGAAAATCATAATGGCAGGTATCTTTTGCCTACCCTATTTGTAGATGCATATAGGTGGGTCACAAAATGCAAGGAATGCACTTTCTTTGTAGGAAAGAAAAGATTGGTAGCACTTCCCCTCCGACCAATCCAAGTGGATCAGCCTTTTACACAATGGGGTCTAGAATTCATAGGCATGATCAACTCACCTTCAAGCCGTTGGACATAAATGGGTGTTGATAGCTATAGATTACTTCACCAGATGGACAAAGGCTATCGCACTCAAAGAATCAACTGAGGCAATCATCCTTGACTTCCTGAAATTTTAGTCACAAGGTTTGGCGTTCCTCAAACCATTATCTCTGATAATGCAAAGGCCTTCCTTGGTGCTAAAATCATTGATTGGGCTCTAAGTTTGGGCATTTACTTGAAAACTTCTTCCAACTATTACCCTCAAGGAAATGGTTTGGTAGAGTCAACAAACAAGAACCTAATTAGAATCATGAAGCGCACAATGAATACCAGCCAAAGATAGTGGCATACAAAGGTCTTGTGCGCACTCTGGGAAGATAGAATCACAATAAAAAGGCAATAGGAACTTCACCTTACAAGCTTATCTATGGATAAGGAGGCTACCCTTCCTTTGACACTAGAGCTAAATTCATTAGCACTTGCCCAACAACTGGAATTTGAGGGTGTGGATCAGAGAGAAATCAGGATGGTAGAGTTGGTTCATCTTGAAGAACTCAGAAACTCTGCCATGATCAAGCTAGAACAACATCAACAGAAACAAAGAAATGGTTTGATAGAAAGGCTAGGCCTCAAGCTTTCAAAGTTGGAGACCTGGTTCTAAAATGGGATGTTGATAGAGCTAAACCAGGTGCCATTCAAAGTTTGATGCACTTTGGAGTGGCCCATACATCATCAAGTCCTACAAAGAAGCTAACTCTTTTGAGTTAACTCATCCAGATGGAAGCGCGCTACAAATCCTAGTAAATGGGATCTATCTCAAACCCTTCCATTAGGTTTGTTGCATCACATGTATATATTAAGTAGTTTCAATTCCTTCAAGTGTGCTTTACACACATTGTTTGTTTGTACATAGTTCTTTCCTCGCGTGCTTCCTGTGTGTGCTCTTTTGTTGCTTCTAAGTGTGCAGAGCTTCTCTGAGCAATTGTGAGATTTAGGACAAGGTGCAAAAATGATACTCAAGGTGACAAAAAGGCATTTTCATGCAGACTCCATGCCCAATGGATGCTTCAGGCTTCTGGTCTCTTTCATCTAGTAGAAGATGGCCCCAAAAGTCACCAAAATTGTTATCCAAAGAACTCCCCTAGTGATTTGGATAACTTGCATACACATTCTAGCCCTAGGTTATCTATTAAAGAAGTTACACACGCTCAAAATCATTTAGCACATTCCTTGGTCAGTTTTACGTGTGCACCCTACTCCCTTTTCCCTTCCACTTCTCTCTCACACTAGCCTTCGCATGCCCACCTTCTTCCAAGTCAGTTTCTTTCCACCCCACGCACTTAAGTCTTTGACCCTTCGTGCACCACACCCATTACTTTGTAATAGTTACACCTTAACCATATATTCTCTGCTCACTAGTTTGATTCCTTTCCCCATGCGCTTTGGCGCTCCTCCTCACCTTCCTCTATTTTCTCCCCGTGCCCTCCTGTGCCAAATTTTCCTGAGCGTGCTTAAGCGTGCAACGTGTAACTGTCAAATGTGCACACCAATAGGGAGTTGAATCCTTGCAACAAGTGAATGATTGACACGTGGTAGAAATGACAAAAATGTTGTACATTTGGCCATCATTCCAGTGAATCAACATGCGCCACGTGTTTCACGTATGCCGACAACTCTGACATCTTTTGACATCCATATCATCAGCTATAAAGCTCAGATCGGCGTGTGCCTGGACTTGTCAGAAAGATGTTGACATCAGCTACAGTGCCAGAAATTCAAATTTCAAATCTTGGTGGATCTGGTAGGTGAGAATGTGGAAAACATCTCTCTGAACATTGATGAGCAGATCTGATTTCTCCAACCACCCGATTTAGCATGATCCTCTCTCCTTTGCACACAAAATAGGCATGGGGAAGTGTATCACAAATTTCTAAGTGGATTTATAGACATTGAATGCTTCTTGTTGGTGGTTGTATTTCAAATTTGGGTTTTCCCTCCTTTATCCTTTTCCTCCATGGATTCATCTATAAATGTAAGAGCAAGGCTCATTTGTTATGTTGGATACTCTAGATCCTTACGTGTGTTGCTAAGGACTCCATATTTTCGTATTTTAGTTACGAGACCTCCATGTTTGGATCTTGGATGTGGATATCGGCCTCTTTAGCTTTGTAAAAGTTTTGTGCATTTTGGAAGTAATAGAAGCATCATTTTGTGACTATTCTATGTCCTAACATGTTTGCATTACTCCTTCTTTCCTTTTCTTTCATATTATGTATTGTTGTGCTACTTGCTGGTTCCATATTTGGTTGTGTTCCATAAGACCGATTTGGAAAATGCATGTCCTTCATGCCTAGCCTTACTCCATCATACCTTTCCCATGGTTGTGACCTACCTTAGATTGGTATACAAGTGTTGTTACAGAAGGCCATGCCTCATAGATGTTGTCATTCCAAGTTTTCACCTTCATCAAAGTTATGAAACAAGAGGAAAGACTATTTAAAGGCCCAAGGAAGGTGGGGAGGAAACATGTATCAAGATCACATTCTGGAACTACAATCAAGTGGCAGATTTGAAGGACACATATAATTAATTCAGGTTATTTCCTTATGCTTAGGTGAAATTGCATTATGTTTTGAGTTTCTTAAGTTCATTCCACATCACGATTACAAAAATAAATGTAAAAGGAAATTATACAACTCATAACATAAGGTAATTTCATATATTCATAAAGAAATAGTACAGTTATCCCACACAAGCCATGGGATATGGCTATGATCAGAAAAGAAAATGCAGATAAATACAAATTTGAAAGCATGAGGGATGAGTAACCCGTCATTTCCTGAGTGTGAAGGTTGCTCCAATATTTCTGGATTTCCCAAGTTGTAGCTCCAAGTACCTGAAAGAGAAAAATAGAAGGGTTAGAGCTCAAGGTCACTGATATCTCATGCTACTATTTTCATATGTATATGCATTTGCAATCATGATAAGGAGTGAGAGAAACAATGCACGAGAAACACTTTCGGTTGGTGCAAGAGTATAATTTTTCATTATGTCACATTCAGATTTTACAAATCTAATGCAGTCATCCAAGAAGAAAATATGTTTTAAGTGTTACAACCATCAACTGGAAAAGGGATTTACATCTACAACTAACACTTGAAAAAGTTTGCAATAGCTGAGATCAAAGCTACGGGAAAGTAGAATGCTTATAAGGGAGCATAGTCTAGTGTATTGTTTAAATAGTTCATTCTCTTTAATGATTAAGATTTTATTGAGTACGATACAAACTACAACATTCATTTCTACCCCAATACTCATAACATCGGTTGCACAAAGTGTAGTTCCAGTTGGCTTTGAAGAAAGAGAATAAAGTATCAAACATTTATGCATTTATGTGAACTTCAAAGACACAATAAAGGCCAAATTAATGCAACAAAATAAATGAGCAAGCTGAAGCCATCCATTGAGCTAGAAAAGGCTGTTATCCAAAATGTGCCCCCTGCTCATTTTGTGGCTAACTCCTTGTGTTCCTACCCCTCTTGTACCTCATTCTTCATTTTTGATTTTTAGGCACTCAAATCTTTCGTAAATGGAACCATTAGATAGAGTTCTCTCTCGAGAAAGGCTTTCCTCCTAACTCCTCATATTTTTCAAGTTATGGCTCGGTGGAGTTTTTGTGGGAAATTTTCCCTTTGGAAGCCCGCAGCCAATAGGAAGCTGCCACGTGTCTAGGAGCCGGTGGGGTTCGGAGGAGAACTTGGAAAATTTTCCAAGTTTTGGTCGGAAATGCAAAAGGAAAATTTTTCCCGCGGGCCCGCCGGGCGAATCACAGTGTGACACGTGTCACAAGGGGAGGCGCAGTAAAAAATTGGCTAAGTGTTTTTGCCGAGTTTTTCAAAGGCAAATTTTGGAGGATTGGCCTGAGCCAATAGAAACATGATAGGTGGCAGAGGTGGCTAGGGAGTTCGCGTAGCGGGGAGAAAGGAAAAAGTTGCTAAGTGTTCGGTGAAATTTTCAAAGTGAAAATTTGGAGCGGAGGGCCGCGGCGAATGGAAATAGGACACGTGTCCTATGGTCCGGAGAGTTCGGAGCTTGGGTGGAAAATGGAAAATTTGGCAAAGTTTTCAGCCAAAAATTCAAAGGCGAAGGATGAGCCCACACCCCTGTCGTCCAACCAAATCATGCCACGTGTCCCGAAGTGGCGGGGCGCGCGGGGAAAAATGGGAAATTTTCCCAATGAAAAAACAAAGAAAAATTCTAAGGGATCGGCCTGCCCCATTTTTTCCGGCCAATCACATGCTGCCATGTGTCCAAGTGGCACAAAAACATCAAGTGCCTCGTGAAGGAAGAAGGAGGGAGGAGTTAGCCGACCAACCAGAGAGCGACACGTGTCTAAGTCGTGGGCCTGGCGGAGGTTTTTGGAAAAAATTTCCAAAGGTAAAAACAAAGGGAAAGTAGTCAGGAAGGGCCCGCACCTAATTAAATCATGCCATGTGGCACCCAAGTGGCGGAGCATGGGGTTTTTTTTGAAAAATTTTCCAAATGCAAAAAGGGTCAAAATTTCAAATTTTTGCCCGCCGATCCGTTTTTTGGGCCATTTTTTCCCTAAAACTTCAGACCTCCATAAATTTTGATCCAGAGCTCAGATTTGCACGTTCTTTATATCAATGGAAATATTATGAAATTCTCTACATGATTCCATGGTCAATTTTGAATTTTGGTTCAGTTTGAGAGGAGAAAATTAAAAATGCTTTTGGTACGTGGTGATGGTCAGAAAAGACGTTTCAACAACCAATTTTAATGTAAAATGGGTCGCTTTTCTCTCCAGCATGGTCAAAAATCTCAGAGCATGGGTTTGTAAGGACCTCCATGCTTTGTTTTAATGTAGTTTCATTCAATGAGGATGGCTCCCATGCGTTTGCACATTTTCTCTCTCTGGGCTCGACCCATGATTTGTAAAAGCTTGATTTTGGCTCATTTTTGAGGGTGGAACACTTTTTGAACATTAGACTTCTTCTTTCACCTGAAAACAAGTGAATTTTGTAAGTATCAGGCCTTTTTCAAGGATTGTAATAGGTTTATACCTCTTTGATGGTGTAATGCAAGGATTTTTACATGGAAATGACAGTGCAAACTCTGTGAATGCTTTCAGTCCTCTGTTTGTATTGTTTTTACTTCATTTTTAGATCTCTTATTGCATCTTATCAGCTTGTGTATGTTTTTCATGTTGCATTTCATGGATTTGTGCCTATTTGTATGAGAAAAAATGTTCACCACTCCTTTGGTGCATCACCATCATTAGGTTAGTTTCATTTTCTGCATTTCTTATCCTGTCTACTTGCAAATTAGGGTAAAATTAGGATTTGAACCTCTGCAGTTGTGCAAATACTAGATCTAATCAGAGGAGTTTGAGGAACCAACCTCTAATCTGGAGATTCCTCTCTCATTTTCACAAGTCCCACACTTGGAGAGAGGTTTCCATGTTGTGCAATCACACTGGATGCCCTAAACATCAACTTAGAACCTTGATTTGCATCTAGGGTGTCTTGCTGATTTGCAAAAATAGTTTTGGCACGCACAGTGGGACCTTAGAGGTCTCATTTTTATTGTAGCAAAGTTGATGTACATCTTCGTAATTTTCTTGCTTGAAAAGAGCCATAAATTACACATCGATGACTCAAAGGGAAGAATCAAGCTGGTTTCAGCGGTGCAGGCACGAAAACTCATGAGAAGAGTCACCACAAGGTCAAGAGCTGAGAGAAGAAGTGTTGTTTGAATACTGCAGTTATCTCAAGAAGAAGGAAAAGTGGAAGAAGGATTCAAAGGTCTCCATCTCCACCAAAGAACTCTCTCAACTCCTCCCACATTGTAGGCCTTTCATTCGGTCAACAAGGGTTTTAAGATCAATTAGAATGGCACAAAACAACCCCTATGTCAACTTCACAGAAATAGCCCACTTGCCCTCAATGCACAACATCAATTCCAATTGCAGCCTTGAAGAACATTCCATACTTCTTGGAGAGAATCGGACTACTCAGGGTGATCATGTTAAAGATATTGCCAACCTTTGTGTAATTCATGAAATCAATGAGATGCAAGTGGTGCATCAAATTCTTTGGCATCTTCCTTCAAGGGGAAAGTATTGTAATGGTTTAGGAGCCTTGGAGCTGGTTCTATCATGAATTGGAACCAACTATGTATAGCACTTCATGAGAGAAAAACTTGTCTCCTTTTGGAGCAAAGTGACAACCATCAAGAGAGCTCCTAATGAGCGGTGACTGATTTCAACTTCAGATTTCAAAAGACTTGGGAGAGAATTCCGGTGGAAGTCGGGCCAACAAGAGAAGGTGCTTTTCTCTACTATCTCAAATCTCTAAATTCTGATATTTATATGTTGATTTAGTCCATGGGAGGCATAACTATCCCTATGGCTTATAACATTGCCATTAGGGCTGAAAATTGTTTGATCCAAGTGGAAAACTAGCCCCTAGACCTCCCATGCCATTGTTTCCAAGTTTAGAGAGCCCAAACACTAATCAAGCACCTAATTTGGCTCCTTCTCCCATTCCTAGAAATCGAGTTCAAATGAAGCTTCTACTTCATCTCAAGTGCCCCAAATGAGCTTGAGAAGTCATGAAGCAATTGCAAAACCTAGGTAATGAGCTGGTTACTCTCAAGAGGCAACAAGCCCAAGGTTTTAGACCTTCTTATTAGTCCTAGGCTCAGCCTAACAGGCAGCCATATCAACCACAAAGACCACCTAATCCAGCTGCAAATGTGAATCAAACAAGGCCTCCTGCCAATAGGCCATTTCAGCCCTATAATCCAAATGCCATATCTGCCTCTAAAGAATTGGTGCCAACACAAAACAACGTTTCTCAGGAGTATGATTGGTGTTTTCCATGCAATGAACCTCATAACCAATCCATGTGCTTCAATGGTGCTTTGAATCAAGCATTAATGGTGACAACTACTGGTGTGGAGGGTGAGGGCAGTCAAGGAAACAACCAACAACAAGAAACATTCCAACAACAATCAGCTCCAAATGACACCACACTTGTGAATCGGCAAGCAGAGGATTTTTGTGGCATGAATCAAGTAGTTTCTCAAGGTGTTGCAGCCAACACAAGGTCAAAAAGAAGGAATTTGGGAGAAGAGCAGCCATTAGCTCCAACCAATCTCCAACCTTCCATGGCTCCACAAATGGTTGGCAAACAAAATCCAATTTCAAATGCACAAGGGCAGCCAAGAACAACTCCTAGACCAACTCAAATACCAGTTGTTGCTGCCCACATGCAAGGAGTGAATGTGCAAACCAAGGGACAGCAAAGAGATCCTTCATCACCATTTAGTATCATCGATCAGATGAAGAAGACAAATGTGAATATATCAATGTGGGAATCCCTATCTATCCCAGGCCAAAGAGATTTGCTACAAGCTGCCATGAAAGCGGCCAACTTGAATCGGAAAGTTCAAATGCAAGAGAAAGTGGTCACAAATGCTTGCCTTGACTGAAGGGAATCATGGAGGACAACAAGGTAAAATGTTGAAGCCCCCTCCTTTCTATGTTTCGTTAATCATTGGAAATCAGCTAGTGCATAATTACATGATAGATTCCAGGGCAAGTAGCTTAGTGATGCCTAAACAAATAGCTGATCAGCTAGGGCTCCAGTATGAAACCATATCCAAAGGGGTAGTGCAGTTGGATGGGACAATAGTAACAATAGTCGGAGTGATTAGAAACTTGAATCTTACCTTGCATGCATGTCCAAATGTTGTTGTTTTACAAGATGTATCAGTCATAGACCTTCCACCACTCTTTGCCCTATGCTTGTCAAGGGACTTCACAGCCAAGATTGGAGGATATTTGTCTGCTGATTGGTCACACATGCTGTTCAGAACAAGGTATGGAACCAAAGCTACAATCAGGTCTGAACCTATTGCAAACTTTCACATTGAGCCTTACACTCCAAGTCAGATCAATGCCAATTGTTCAACATTTGATCAAGAAGATCACCCAAGCACTGATGAAGCTGACACTAAGGTTGGAAGCATCCCAGATCTAACTCTTGATGAATGGGCAAACAAAGTACATGCTTTTGATCCTTATCAAGAAGTAGAAGAATCTGAGCTAGGGGTCTATTGCATACATGAAGAAAATCAGCCCATTCCTAGCATCACCAAACCAAACCACAAGGATGAGAATGAGGTATGGCAGCTGTTTTTGATGGATCAAGGAGTAGACAAGGTGCAGGAGGTGGAGCTATGCTTATTTCACCTCAAGGAGTAAAGTACTATTCAGCTTTTAGATTTCAGTTTGCATGCTCTAATAACACTGCTGAATATGAAGCCTTGGTGCGAGGATGCATTGGGCAAATCAAAAGAAAATAAAGAACTTGCAAGTCTTTGGTGACAGGTGAATTGATTGTAAATCAGGTCAAGGGACAACATCTGCCAAAATGCGATCTACTCAAGTGCTACAAGAACAGGGTGTGGGACCTCATGGAAGATTTTGAGGGTTTTGGCATCAAATCCATTCCTAGGAAAGAGAATCAAGCTGCTGACAGGCTTGCAGCATAGGGGCAGCCTTTGACATTGTGGAAAGCATTCAATAAGACAAGATATAGCCAAACATCCATGTGATTGTGAGGCCTTCAGTTCCGGATAACAATGTCAGTTGGTAAGTGTTTGAAAATGACCAGCAAATCATCCATTTCTTGCAAGAAGAAGCTGAGTTCTCAGCTAAGAATCAAGAAAAATTGGAATAGCAGTATGGTGACCAAGTGGTACAGCTGAGAACTAACAAGCTGCCCAAGGGACTTATCACTTTGGAGTCCATTTTTAATCCCAATGATCAGTTTAGAAAGGAGAAAGCAAACATTCAGGTCAAGAGAGAAGATTCAGTATGCATCTTGGTGGAAGAGAACAAACCATTGCAAATTGGAAAGATGGTAACTGAAAAAGAAAGGTATGAGTTCATACAGCTGTGTCAAGAGTTCCCTGATGTGTTTGCTTGGAGCTATGAAGACTTGAAAGGTTTCAATCCCAACTTAGCTCAGCATACCATTGAATTGGATCCAAATACTAAGCTTGTCAGGCAGAAACAAATACCAGTCAATCCACATATGAAGTCTCTCATGAGGAAATAATTGAACAAGCTGATTGAGTAAAGGATCATATTCCCAATCAAGCATTCTAGTTGGGTTGCCAACTTGGTTCGATCAAAAAAAGAAGAGTGGGGAAATCAGATTGTGTGTTGACTTCAGAGTTTTGAATAGAGCATCTCTCAAGGACCATTACCCACTCCCTTCCATGGAGCAAATCTTGCAAGTTGTGGCTGGCTTCGAGAGGTTTTCACTACTTGATGGCTACTCAAGCTACAATCAGATTATGGTGAAGGAAGAAGACCAGTTCAAGACAACCTTCACAACCAAATGGGGAACTTATGCATACAGGAAAATGCCATTTGGGCTGTCCAACGCTAGTGCTACCTTCCAAAGAGCAATGGACATGGCGTTCAAAGGTTTGATTAACAACATGGTGTTGATTTACCTTGATGATATCACTTTGTTTTTTCCAAAAATGCAGCAGACCACCTCTCTCATTTGAGACAAGTCTTCACTGAGGTGTAGGAGATTTGGAGTGTCCTTGAATCCTAAGAAGTGTATCTTTCTTGCACATGAAGGAAAGCTCCTTGGCCATATTGTCTCCAAAGAAGGATTAGTAATTGATCCAGAGAGGGTTGAAGCCATAAGAGCACTACCATTGCCAAGCCACAAGAAAGACCTTCAGAGTTTCTTGGGGAGGATAAACTTTGTTCGGAGGTTTGTCCAGATTTTGTAGCCCTTGTCAAACCTATCACCAAAATGTTAAAGAAAAGCATGGCTTTCAAGTGGATAGCAGAAGGCAAGGAGAGTTTTGAAGCAATCAAAGAAGCCATCTCTCAAGCACCAACTCTCATCAACCCGGACTTCTCCAAGGATTTCATCCTCTATGCATTTGGAGGTAATGATACTATTTCTGCCATTTTGGTACAACAGAACAAGGACAATGATGAGCAGCCAATTGCTTTCTTCAGCCAGAGCCTAGATGACTATGAGGTGAGGTATTCTTTTATTGAGAAGCATGTACTTGCAGTAATTAGAAGCTTGAAGAAATTCAAGCATTTAGTCTCAAACAACAAGGTCCAGCTTCTTGGTCTCTCATGCTAGGGTTAAAGACTTCCTCCTCAATAGGGATTTGAATGAGAAAAGGGCAGGTTGGATCACTCGTGTCATGGAATATGACATTGAGATCAAGATCACCAAGCTGGTAAGAGGAAAAGGATTGTGTGAGCAGCTGATTTTGGGGAAGAAAAAAGAAGTATGCAATGAAGAAGAGGCTGTTTTGATAGTTCAAGACAGCCATGAGCCAAGTGGCACTCAAGAAGAAAATAATGTTGTCCCTACTCCTTGCTAGACCCAAAGTATAATACATTTCCTAAGCACAGGCCTATGCCCTTCGAGAGATGAACAAGACCCAAAGAAGACACTTCAGATTGCAGGCTGTCCCATATGCCATTGTTGATGGAGTTTTGTTCAAGAAAGATTTGAATGGAGTGCTTCTTGAGATGCATTAGCACAAATCAGATTCATAGGGTGTTGGAAGAGTTCCATGGTGGACCAGTGGAGGTCATTTTGCACCAAGAGTGACAGCTCTAAAAATTATGAAGGCTGGTTATTATTGGCCCAAGATTTTCAGTGATTGCTTTACATGGATCAAGAGGTGTAATTATTGTGCATTCTTCACAGGAAAAGAAAGACTTGCTACACTTCCATTGCATCCAATCTCAGTTGACTAGCCATTCATGCAATGGGGTTTGGAATTCATTGGAGTCATTAATCCCAATTCAAGTTAAGGGCACAAATGGATTTTGATAGCCACAGACTACTTCACCAAATGGACTGAAGCAGTAGCACTCAAAGAAGCAAATGAGTCTAGCATCTTAGACTTCTATGAGGGCATAGTAACCAGATTTGGCATACCTGCTACGATAATCTCAGATAATGCATTAGCATTAATTGGATCCAAGGTGACTGAGTGGGTGTCAAAGCGGGATCTACCTAAGTACTTCATCAAACTATTACCCTCAAGGTAATGGCCAGGCTGAGTCTACAAACAAGAACTTGTTGAGGATCATTAGGAGAACTCTTGATGAGAATCAGAGGTCTTGGCATACCAAGCTGAAATCAGCCTTATGGGCTGATAGGATAACCCCCAAGAGATCCATAGGTAATTCTCCATTCAAGCTTGTCTATGGAAGAGAAGCAATCTTGCCCATGTCACTTGAGTTGCCAACATTGGAACTCATGAAATAGTTGGAGCTATTGGAGTTTGAGCCCATGGAGGTGAGATATGCAGAGTTGATGGAGCTACAAGAGATTAGAGATCAGGCATCCCAAGCAATGGAGAAGGATCAAGCTTTGATCAAGAAGACCTTTGATAGGAAGGCCAAGGATAGATCTTTTCAAGTTGGAGATCTAGTGTTGAAATGGGATGCGGATAGAGAAAAACCGGGAAGGCATTCAAAATTTGATGCCATTTGGAGTGGCCCATACATGGTCACGAAGTGCAAGAACAACAATGCTTTCCAATTGGCTTCATTGGATGGTGAAGAACTACAGATTCTAGTCAATGGAATCTATCTCAAGTGTTGTTTCTAAAGGGGAATTCTCCATCTTGTAAATATTAGCTTAGGTTTCCATTCCTTCAAGTGCTTGTGCACATTGTTTTGCTGTAGGTTAGTTTTTCTTTCCCTAAGTGCTTTGGCACAGCTTGCTGTCCCTGGAGATGTTTTGCAGTCCTTGTTTCAATCAGGTGATATTCCATCTTCCTCCTTGCAACATTCTAAGTCAGTTGGGGTTCCAAACAGAAAATTTGATGACTCCATGCCCAATGGACTGCTTCAGCAACTAGTATTTTCATCTAGCAGGTAGATGACCCCTCTGAGTCACCAAAATTGTTATCCAAAATGTGCCCCCTGCTCATTTTTGTGGCTAACTCCTTGTGTTCCTACCCCTCTTGTGCCTCAGTCTTCATTTTTTGATTTTTAGGCACTCAAATATTTCTGGAAATGGAACCATTAGATAGAGCTCTCTCTCAACTTTCCTAGAAAGGTAAAGTTTTCCTCCTAACTCCTCATATTTTTCAAGTTATGGCTCGGCGGAGTTTTTGTGGGAAATTTTCCCTTTGGAAGCCCGCAGCCAATAGGAAGCTGCCACGTGTCCAGGAGCCGGCGGGGTTTGAGAGGAGAACTTGGAAAATTTTCCAAGTTTTGGTCGGAAATGCAAAAGGAAAAATTTTTCCTGCGGGCCCGCCAGGTGAATCACAGTGTGACACGTGTCACAAGGGGAGGCGCAGTAAAAAATTGGCTAAGTGTTTTGGTTGAGTTTTCAAAGGAAAATTTTGGAGGATTGGCCCGAGCCAATAGAAACATGACAGGTGGTAGAGGTGGCCGGGGAGTTCGCGCGGGGGGAGAAAGGAAAAAGTTGCTAAGTGTTCGGTGAAATTTTCAAAGTGAAAATTTGGAGCAGGAGGCCCGCGGCGAATGGAAATAGGACACGTGTCCTATGGTCCCAGAGAGTTCAGAGCTCGGGTGGAAAATGGAAAATTTGGCAAAGTTTTCGGCCAAAAAATTCAAAGGCGAAGGATGAGCCCGCGCCCCTGTCGTCCAACCAAATCATGCCACGTGTCCCGAAGTGGCGGGGCACGGGGGAAAAATGGGAAATTTTCCCAATGAAAAAACAAAGAAAAATTCTAAGGGATTGGCCCACCCCATTTTCCCGGCCAATCGCATGCTGCCACGTGTCCAAGTGGCACAAAAACATCAAGTGCCCCACGAAGGAAGGAGGAGGGAGGAGTCAGCCGACCAACCAGAGAGCGACACGTGTCCAAGTCGCGGGCCGGCGAGAGGTTTTGGAAAAAATTTCCAAAGGCAAAAACAAAGGGAAAGTAGTCAGGAAGGGCCCGCGCCTAATTAAATCATGCCACGTGGCACCTAAGTGGTGGAGCATGGGGTTTTTTTGAAAAATTTTCCAAATGCAAAAAGGGTCAAAATTTCAAATTTTTGCCTGCCGATCCGTTTTTTGGGCCGTTTTTGCCCTAAAACTTCAGACCTCCATAACTTTTGATCCAGAGCTTGGATTTGCACGTTCTTTATATCAATGGAAATATTATGAAATTCTCTACATGATTCCATGGTCAATTTTGAATTTTGGTTCAGTTTGGAGGGAGAAAATTAAAAAATGCTTCTGGTACGTGGTGATGGCCAGAAAAGACGTTTCAACAACCAATTTTAATGCAAAATGGGTCGCTTTTCTCTCCAGCATGGTCAAAAATGTCAGAGCATGGGTTTGTAAGGACCTCCATGCTATTTTAATGTAGTTTCATTCAATGAGGGATGGCTCCCATGCGTTTTGCACGTTTTCTCTCTCCTGGGCTCGACCCATGGACTGTAAAAGCCAGTTTTGGCTCATTTTTGAGGGTGGAACACTTTTTTGAACATTAGACTTCTTCTTTCACCTGAAAACAAGTGAATTTTGTAAGTATCAGGCCTTTTTCAAGGATTGTAATAGGTTTATACCTCTTTGATGGTGTAATGCAAGGGATTTTTACATGGAAATGATAGTGTAAACTCTGTGAATGCTTTCAGTCCTCTGTTTGTATTGTTTTTACTTCATTTTTAGATCTCTTATTGCATATTATCAGCTTTTGTATGTTTTTCATGTTGCATTTCATAGATTTGTGCCTATTTGTATGAGCAAAAATTTTCACCACTCCTTTGGTGCATCACCATCATTAGGTTAGTTTCATTTTCTGCATTTCTTATCCTTGTCTACTTGCAAATTAGGGTAAAATTAGGATCTGAACCTCTGCAGTTGTGCAAATACTAGATCTAATCAGAGGAGTTTGAGGAACCAACCTCTAATCTGGAGATTCCTCTCTCATTTTCACAAGTCCCACACTTGGAGAGAGGTTTCCATGTTGTGCAATCACACTGGATGCCCTAAACATCAACTTAGAACCTTGATTTGCATCTAGGGGTGCTGCTGATTTGCAACAACATGAACAATTTAACAAGAATGATCATCAAATAGTCTAAGAAGATTTAAATGGGACAACTTTGAGAAATCTGGAATATAAAATACAATTTGTGCATTATTTAGTTCACCTTATGAGAACAAGGGACATTATATTCTTATTGTAAGAAATTTTAGAATAAAGGCAAGAATACAAAGTAGAGGATCATGTTTTCAGGAGACAACAAATAATGCAAATACATTTCACAAAAAATAAGAACCATATTTCACACAAGTTACTGAGGCAAGGAAAAGTTCATCGCTGAAAGAATTGCATGTTTACATTATTTCAAAGAAGCTTATATAGGTTCAAATCACAAAGCACTTAATAGATGGTGTTTTCAAACATTGAGATAGATCAAGAACCCAAAAGAAATTACATACCTCCAAGTCATATTGGGTAGAACTCAAAGACAAAGTTTACAAATATCATTAGATATCATCATAATGACAACTTATTGCAGAAAGGTATAGAGAAGTTTCATTTTTCAAGTCTATATTCCATAGATTAAATCTCAAGATCTTAATAAGGATTACTTATTTTTGAGAAGATAAAAATCTATACTAGATTGGAGAATCATAAAGTAACATGCATTAACAAAATGGAATAAAACTCAAGAGACCAATGATGACTAGGTACAAAGAAAAACCCTAGGGCACAAGTTAGAAAGTATGTATTAGGAAAAAGATCATCATTTTGAGAGTTCCAGAGCTACAATAAAATATCAAATGGTGAGCCAAATACCAATGCACCGATCAAATAATGAGAACAAAGTCATGGCTCAATTCAACACAAACCAGCTCATAGGTTCATGGGATTGAGCTATATAGAAAACCATACAATGCAAACTCACTGAAACCATTATTGAAACAAGTTGATTTGCTTAGGAGAGCTTGAGTGATCATCAACCAATGTCGTGAGGTGTTTGTGAGTTGAGACAAAAAACCAAAGCTTTCATACAATGCAAAATATATCTTAGTGTGCATGATTATCAATGATCATTATTTTAATGAATATAAACAAAGCATAGATGTGGGCCTTGAAGAATGGAAATCGGGAGGTTGGAGCACGAGTTGGTAGAAGGGCATAAAGCTGAACCAAAAAAGTGAAAGTTTAAGGGCATATGAACTACCAATGAGAATGATCTTGTGTAAGCAAATCTTGGTGAATGGACCCTAATAAAATGGGGAAAACAAATCAAATGGTACGCTTAAAGGTCAAACAAAATTACTGGATATAATGCTCAAGTCACCATTAAAGAAGCGAGAGTTTACAATTATGAGTGCTCGAAGCTTTTGAAAGTAACAGTAGAAGTAGAACACGGTTAGGTCAAACAAATTGTGACCAAGTGATCAAAAGGTAAAACCTAACCCATGAAAAAATCACAATGAAGATGTATGGACAGAACACCATTAACTCACCAAAACACAACAAAAGTGGAGCACAAACTAGAGCAAGTCAACATGAAGCAAATTGAATGAACCCATGAAGCTTTGAATTGAGAAAACAGGGTTTACCTTTTCCATGAAAGCCGGTATATCGACAACATGCAAACACAAAACTTTCCAGAAGCTCGAAATGGAATTAAATGCCCACAAATTGTGCTTGGAATGGTTTCCATGGGATGAATCAAAGAAAATAATGACCCAAGTAGATTGAATTATAACCATTCAAAGGATTTTGATATAATTTTACCCCTAGAATGAACAACGATAGACAACACAAGGGATTCGAGCTAGAAAAACCATGACGAGCAGCTAAAAGAGTAAATTAAATAGAGTTATATATAGAATATTTGAACAAAAAATCCAGAACATTCCAAACACACGTGGCCGAGTTGTGGGAAAAATTGAAGTAAACCCCTCAAGAATACACCAAACAAAGAGTGATTAGAGATATGAAAAATGATAATGAATGAAAAATAATGCACATACCAATTAATGCAGAGATGGGTTTCAATTAAAGTCTCTACAAATAACAACAACATAACTTATCTTTCAAAAGAAGAACTTATCTCCAAATTGAGGATTCATGGCAACAAGTAAGAAAACAATGACCCATAACTAAAAATAAGCATAGGGGTGAAAAATGATTTTAAGCCGATGTGGCTTTCGGGAACAAACCTAGAATACCAAAAATGCGTAAGATAGAACCCTCATCAAAATGGAAAAAAAAAAAAGCCATGGCGGACCGAGATGGTAAAGTAGATTATTGACCATGGATGAAGATATTGAGCTCAAATTTCTCCAAAAATGGCAACCCAATAATGTTAAATATTGGATTCAAACAAAAATAACAGAGTTGTTTTTCTAATCAGAGCATTCAAATAAATTCAAACCCTAAACATCTAGTGCAAAAAAAGAGATCTACTCAAACAACAAGGTCTGTTTTTAGAAGAAACCCATCAATTGGTGTTCACAGATTTATACAAACTGGGAACTAATCTAGAGCCAATGCTATAGTTTCAAGAAAAAATGTAAATGGAAGTCGAGTTCTTTAAAATTCCAGCAAAGTAAGTATGGCTTGATAATAGTGAACAAGCTCAAGCTAGGGTTCAACAACAAGTCCCTTACCTTGTTATAATGGCGGAAAAGATGAAATATACTAAACCAACAAATGCCATAACGTCAAGTTGAAAGAAATATCCACATCATTTCAAATAGAGACCATAACACAAATAGCTTCAAGAAAGAGCAATGGTGGTGCTCAAAAGTTTTGCAGAGTTTTCCCTCACCTTTGCTTCACTTCATGACCACCACAAGTGCAAAATGATGAAAATTAGGGTTTTTACCCCTAACTAAGGGGAATCAATCTCTCTCCTTTTGTCTAACCATGGTTAGGACTAACTCATGGCTTGAGTTAATTGCACTTTATTTAAATATTTTTGCATGCTAACCAAGGAAAAAGGTAAAACCATGTAATTACTAATGATGTACATGCAAGTAACTAGGTTAGAAAAGATGAATAAGACAAGAATAACTTTCCCATAAGAATACACAATAGCCACTTTTTACATTATTCTCAGCAATGCATCTTTACAATTGCTAAAGTAAAGGCCAAAAAGTAGAGTCAACAACAGGTTGGTGAGGACAAGTTAGAGACCATACTGGCTATTATTAGCTTACTTTTTCTTCTACCCATAGGGGAACCCACCTTATCATCCCCTCTACCTATAGAGGAGCCTACATTACCCACTTTTCCTTTTCCTCAACCCGTAAAGGATCCAATTTTACATACTCTTCCTATTAGTGACACTTCTCTGAAGGTCTTCAATAATCCCATCTCTCTTCTTACCTCACTCTTACCTACCGAGTCAGAGGCTAATACCTTCCCTATCTCGGGGCCTTAGAGCTCTTCACTAGATTTAACACCAAGTTGTCATCCTCTTCATCCACTCCAAAACCTTCTCTCATTTAGCTGGCTACTTGGAGTCCGTTGATTACACTACCCTCTGGGGATGCCTTAGAATCCCTATTTCCACACAAATGCAAATTTAATCCCTTGATACCTCTACCATATACCCAAATATTTTCAAAGCGACTATATCTATTATGCCCAAACCGGTGGGATTAGCCTATTCTTCATCAAAAACCCCTCTACTAAGGCCTCCATCTTCTCAAAAACCTACTACCACCTTAGGGGTTTTACCAGTACCAAGTTAGTTACACCCCCTACGAAGCTATACCCCCTGTGAAGCTAGACTTGTCAACTTCTTCACTACCAATCAAAAAATCTACTCCATCACCTAAAAGGAAGACCCAACCTCTTAGGGCTCACACCCGGTATCCCCACACCTTCTCACTCACCTTCACCTCTGTCATCAATATTGGGCCCACATCCTTCAACCTTGGTTAACCTACCTCTTTACAAGGCAAACCCAAAGTGCAACAACCTATACCCTTTCCTTCACCTCCCATTCTACCCACACCTTCTTCAAGTACCTTTACCTTCTTTGTTGCCAACACCCACAGTTTTGCCTTGGATTTCTTGGATACCTACACCTTCTAAGTCTCCTTTTCCCTACCACATTGTTCATTCACCTTTACCCAAGAAGGCACAACCTAAACCCAAACCTTCACTACCTACCAAAAAGTATTTACACCAACATGATATCTCACCTCGCCGTCCTCACAAAGGTCACGTACCCCTTTGCCTAAGACAACTTTGACCTCTCATTGTGATCCTTTAGTAGGATCCTACTCTAACATCCTTACTCAGTTATTAGAGACATTTTTTATATCACTTCCGCCTATCAAGCCTTATGATCCTCTCAAACCTAAACCAATAGGGTTTGATGACACCAAATTTTTTTCTTATCATTGCTCACAAGTGCATGATGTCGAAATATGTAAGGCCCTAATAAACATTCTCCTTCAACTTTGTGATTCTAATGATCTCTTGAAGAAGATGATCTGTTGGAGGAGGATTCCACTCTTTCTTCACCCGTCGCCACACAACCTAGTCCCAAACCCATTCTATAATCTTTCCCTTCACATCCACCTAGGGATAAAGGTAAGGCTCAACAACCCTCTTTTCCTCCTCCTATCTTTGAAATTAACATGGTACATGTAGCCACTCGGTCACAACATACGAAAGACAAAGGAAAGGAAAAATTTGGTAACCCTTCTAGTTTTCCTTCACCTACCATTACACTTGCACCTCCCCCCAAGATAACCATCCTTGGGATGACATCACCTACTTCTTCTAGGGTTACACATCATTCAATGATCAAACAACTTCACTAGTCCTCGTTGAAGATGTCTTTATATGACTTGATTCAAAATTTTGATTCTCATCGTCAGGCCCTTATTTAGTTCCTACAATCCATCAAGGTTCCACCCAACAACACTTCACCTATCGCCACCCTCACTACCCCTCATTAGATTGCTTCCATTAATTTATCCAAATAAGAGATTTCCCCTTCATAACTTGATGATCATGATCCTACTATTTTCATCTCCGGTTACGTTAATGATAATTCGTTAAATGCGTTACGATTTATGGGGACACCAGCACCAACATCATCTGTTCTTATGCCTACAAAAAAATAGGCATACCAACCAATTGAATGTCTAAGCAACCGCATCATGCTTTGATTTTTAATGATGCCATAACCACTACCCTTGGCACCATTTTCCTCCACATCCGTGTGGGTCCCCAAGATATTCATGAACTATTTTACGTTCTCAAAGGAGAGTTCTAGTATAACATGTTCTAGATAGTCCCTGGATTAACGCCATGCCTTGTATACCTTCGACCCTTCACCATAGCCTCAAATTTGAATATGAAGGGGAACCTTACACCATTCAGGTAGATTCATCCCATTTCAAAACCTATAATATGATTTACCATCTAAATTATGTTCTAATCCTAGTTAAGGCATCTACCACTATTTCCGCTTCACTTTCCTCATCTAACCCACCTACCGACCCTCCTATTCCACCCTCTCTTGATGCACCATATTCTTAGGCTTCGAGATAGCTCATCTATACCTATTACCCATGTACCAACCACATACCCCTTGGTAGGAATTTTTCAATGCCTCACACTCAGATAATATCACCTCCTCAGCATTGACACATTCCTTACTCCTCAAGAGTATGGAAAACTACACCAACACCCGCATTACGATCATCGTATAGGAGAGGTCATACCATATGGCCCTCCCCACCTTCGCACTAACCTAACCTATGGGGGGCTCAACACTTCCTATTATTCTATTGAACCTCCCTTCCAAACCAAACCTTTTTCATCCGACTTCTCCTACCTCACCAAACATAGCTTTGCACTTACTTTTCTTCATCGTTGTGCCTGGAAAGGCTTCGAATTTGGTCATTACAAACAAGGTCATCACATCATCATACTGTGCACCACTAGGAAACACAAAAACATTGTGGTCTTGGATTTTATAAGAAATCTCCTCCTAAGAAGGCCTGAATCACCCTCGTAGAAGACAAAAATCCTTCCCCACCTTCCTCACCTATCATGCCACCTTCTCCCACAAAGTCTATGGATCCCGAATCCATTCTACCTAAATTTTTTTCATGAATACCATCTCCTTGGGACCTCTAACCTATCAACGTGATGATGAGGTTCCCTCTTCCCTTCCTCTTCTTTATCTTGACATGTTGGATGATGATACGCCTTCTATAAATGTCATTTAATGTTAGGATGATGATTCTATTTTGACCTATTTAGGTGCGCAGAGGATTCTTATATTCAAAGGTCATTACCCTCTGACATGTAAACCATGTTGAATGAATCTACCATAGAAATCAACATTCACACTCAGGATGACCCACAAATTCTAAAGATAGGCCAATATTTAGACTCTGCGAAACAAGAATATTTCACTTCTTTTCTTCGTGATCATAAAAATGCATTTTCTTGGTATTATGGTGATATGCCGGGTAGTTACCTAATATAGTGCTTCACAATATCATAACTAATCCCGACACCAAACCCATGAAATATGACCTGCATAAAATATACCCTCGCATCTCCTTCTTATGAAAGAAGAGCTTTAATGCCTTCTCTCTATTTCCTTCATCCTACCTATTGACTATCCATAATGGGTCTCAAACATTTTTCTGTCATGAAAGTTACTAGGGAATTTCTATCTACATTAAATTTCGTGACCTTAACCTTTCCTATCTAAAATATGACTTTAATCTACCAAGAATTGAAAAACTAGTTGATCTTACAGCCGGCCATGAGATGTTATCTCTTATGGATGGGTTTTTAGGTTATAATAAGGTTTTACTCGCTCCGAATATCAACAAAAATTGACTTCATCACCCCTTGGGGACCTTTCCGATATCACGTCATCTCCTTGATTGAAAAACACTAGTGGTACCTATCAATGTGTTATGAATTACATCTTCCATGACATATTGGAAGACTATGTCGATGACCTTCTTGGTAAGTCCAAGCGTCACACCGAACACCTAGCCGTTCTTAAAGTTATCTTTGATCACCTTATCCAATATTGTGTTTACCTTCAACCAAATAAGTGCGTTTTCACAGTTCTCTCGGGTAAGCTCCTTGGTTTCATCATCTCTTTACAGGGTATCAAATTTGATTCCGCTAAGATCAAGGAAATTCTTGACATGCCTCCACCTACTCTTCTTTAAAAAAATTTAGTTTTTGTAAGGAAAATTGCAATCCATCCGACACTTCATCTCTCAACTTTTAGATCGATGCCAACTATTTCACCACCTCCTAAAAATGATGTTTCTTTCTATTGGAATGATGAGTGTCACAAAGCCTTCGAAGCATTGAATAACTACCTCCTTCAACCTCCTGTGATCATTCCACCTAAATATGATCAACCATTTTACTTTTACATTTCTGCTCATCGACCATTCCTTGGGTGCCATGCTCACTCATCATGATGTGAAACATAGGGAACAATCAGTTTATTACATAAGCCATACCCTTCTAGACTATAAAACTTGGTACGCTCACGCCTGAAAAGATTTTATTTAGCCCTAGTTTTCATGGCCACCAAACTTTTCCACTACCTTCTCAATCACAAAATAATTTTCATTACCAACACTTGACCCTCTTCATTATATGTACACAAAACCTTACTAACACCAACACACTACTTTGTGGCCCATGATTCTTGTAGACTTGGAGTTGGAGTTCATTTATCAAAAGTATGTCAAAGGATAAACCATTGTGGATCAACTTACAGATGCTCCTCTTCCTAGGAATCAATCCTCAAACTTCAATTTTCTGAAAAATATATCAACACCCTCTCTATTGATGATATTGTTTATTAAATGACACTATTCTTTGATGGATCCAAATATCACCATGGTGGAGGATCAGGGGTCATCCTCATTCCTCTTGATGGAAAGCCTATGCTATTATCCTTTAAACGGGACTTCGACTACACAAATAACATACCCAAGTATGAAGCTCTTATGTTAGGTCTTCAAACTACCATTTCCCTAGATGTTAAATCCATTAACATATTTGGTGACTCTCAATTGGTTGTGAACCAAGTCAATGGTTTGTACTAGTTTCGTAATGATGAGATTTGAAAGTATAAACATCATGTTCACCTAATTTTGACTATGTTTGATCACTACCTCATTCAAGCCACTCTGCGATCCACTAACAAATTTGCAGATACCATGGCTTGTCTTGCTTCTCAAATACCTGCCTCACCTTTAGACTCAAAAATCTTTGTCACAATATAATGGTTTTAGTCACCTTCTTATATTATCCCCGACCTTAATTTTTTGGGTAACATCTATATTGACCCACACGACATTTGGTATAATCAGTTCGTTGACTACCTCTCGATTTTAATCCTGCATACGGATCTCACTCACAATGGATAATGAGCCTTCCTAAAAAGTGTCTCTCATTACGTCATCATAGGAGGTGTTCACTATAAACATGGATTTTAAGGTATCCTCTTTTGATGCCTCACTAGTTCTGAAATCCCATACACCATCAAGGAAATTCATGATGGGATTTGTGGCGAGACATTTTAGTGGCCTCATTGTTGCAAAGCATATCCTTCGACTCAAATAATACTAGCCAACCCTTAACCAAGAATGTTGTGACTATGTTAAATGTTGTGTGAAATGTCAACAATATGTTAACCTTCATCATACTCCTAGTCACACCGTCACTTTCCTCCTTCCAAAAGCACTAGACGTTGGCATTTGAAAACCCACGGGAGAAAAAGTTTAAAAGAATTGGTGGATTACTTTTAAAAGGTCGATAGATGTTCATTTTTATTTTAAATTTCTGCACCTTTGAGAAAATCATAAATTCCCAAAGGACATGTCGAAGCATTCCAATTATTTCGATAATTAAAGCATTTGTAGACCTCAAGTCTACTGAGAATGAACCAAGTTATATAAAATCTTCGGGTCCGGGAAAGGTTGAAAAGTCAAATGGTATATGTGGCGAGAAGGCTAGATAAGACAAGCGAAACAAATCAAAGGCATAAAATAAACATGTGTAAGCATTCCAAAACTCTTTAAGAATATGGGCTCTGAAGGACCTCAAGTCCCTTTGAATGAACCAAGTTTTATAAAAGCTTTAGGTCTAGGAAAGGTTGAAAAATCAAATGGTATACATGGCGAGAAGGCTAGACAAGACAAACAACATAGATCAAAGGCATAAAATAGACACGTGTCATCATTTCAGATTTCTTCAAGTAGATGGGATCGATGGGCCTCAAATCCATGGAATAAACCAAGTTTCATATGTCTTCAAATCCGGATGAGCAGGCTAGTCAAGGTGGATACGTGGAATTTTTTTATGAATCCAAAAGTTTCTAAATCTGCTCAAGTTTGAAATTATGACGCGAAGGAGTAACCAAAAAAACATGATCGCGTGCCATACGCGTAGCTTTTCTATTGGATCATGTTTCATAGTTTTTAGTAGAGGCTAAAAAAATAAATGACATTGCGAGTAGCATGGATATTTTCTATTGGCTCACGTTTGACACATCCGTCAATTAAGATTATCAAAAATTATTACACGATGCAAGAGAGTGGAATGATCTTATTGGTTAGATCTTCACACTTTTTCATAAGGGCTATCAAAAAATAAATTGCAAAGTAACGTGGAGTTCTCGATTATATTTTTGTTTATTTGGGGTTAGTACCGGCCATCTAAAAGTCTTAATTGTGAAAGGCATGGTGCTTTCTCATTGGATCACATTTCACATGAATCAGCCAAGGTTATCAAAATTTTGGCATTACTAAGCAATATGGATCCTTTTCATTGGCTCAAATTTCAAGGTGGATAGGTACAAATAAAAGAAAATCCTAACACTACAAAAAATGTGGAGCTTTTTCGTTGGCACACATTTTACGAAGATCGGACACAAGTACAAGAAAAGTTTAAAGAAGGCAAATACACGTGGAAAAGGAAGAGCAATGCACACATAGACAGATGAAGTTCCCAAGCCAATCAAAGGTTGTGATGTGTCACTCTCTTATGCATCTCGACACACAAAAACTTCAAATGGCCATAAATTTTGATCCAAAGCTCCAAATTAAGAAAAATTGGTCTCGTTGGAAAGGTCTCCTTGAGCTCTTCAATTTGGAATCATCTAATTTAGAAATTGATGGTGTTCTATAAGATAAAAATACTTTGGGTTTCTGTATGAGTTTGTGAACAAAGTGAAAAGAGCATAAACACACCTGACAGTATCAAATAACTATTTTTGCACCTAGCAGTAGCTCGATTCAACATGACCTTGACCATAGACTAGCATATGACATATCCCAAAATAATAAATTATATATATTCGGTTAGAACATTCCTACTTTGATCAAAATATTTTCTTTATAAACAAATTGTAAGAACACATCAAAATTGTATATATATGAGGACTCGTCTTCATATTAAAGGGGGTTAGTTTTTTCTATTTCTGAAAGAAGGTAGAGAGATTCAATTGTAAATATTGAATGTTTTCTTTATGAAATGCATATTGATATCAGTTTTCCAAGATTCTATATCAAGGTAGTTACATTGTACAACCATTGAAAAGCTTTGAGAGAATTCAATTGATGTTTGATTTTGATTCTAAATCTTGTTTTCTAGGTTATGTGTTTGGAATTATCCATTAATGAGTTATATTTTCTACTACATTTTTGTGTTTATCATTTCTCTTTGTCATACAATAGATTTATCCTTAATGGATGTTATTTTATTGTTATTTTAATATTTTATTGTGAACAATTCCTTTACAATATTGGATTTAATTGTAAAATCCTTGCCATAACCATTTTGTGCTGATAGATTTTTGTTAGCCTTTGAGTGTATCTTGGGCATCCGAGGAAGAAGAAATAAATACTTTGTTAGAATGATTGCATGAGTTCTTGTGTCAAATATTTTAAATATTTTTACAAAGTTTCACATCTATTGAGGATCAATGAATTAAAATCTACCTTTGTAAAAACTATGATTGGTTAATTCAATTCTCTGTGCTTTTCCTGAATTACAGGTTGCTCTAAGTGTTAAATGCTTGACTGCAAGGAATTTTCTACCTATAATCCCCCTCATTCAAAAATTACATAAGTAATCCTACCCCATTTTATCTACCATTCATTTATGTTGTTTCTCTATCTTTAAATATCACTGAGACTACCCCTTAGCTACAAATTATACCATCTAGAGAATGCAAGAGCAATTGAATCCCACTATCTTTAGTAACTTGTGTCTAGAAAAGTAAACATACACAACATCTTTTGTGACAACTTGTGAGAGTGAGTGTTGTGTCCATTAGCCATGTTTATCCCAGATTGACCCACTATTTTTAGAAAGAAATTGAGGGAAAAAATATCCCATCTCCCCTCTCCCATTCAAGTTACACCTTAGGTCCTCTCATCCTGGTTTAAGGCATGACCAAAAGTAGCACAAAGAGGTTGTCTTTGTTGTATGTGCCCTCAATAATCCCAAATCCTAATCCCTAAGGAAAGTGCTAAACACATCCTCGGTACAAAATGACATACCACCAGTCTACAACCATTCCAAGCTAATCCTACACTTTGTTTCCATAAAGAGGATTGTTGTTAGGACACTAGGGGAGTATATTTGAGGACCAACAAGTTTTTGAAGTGAAATAGTAGAATTCCACTAGCTAGATTTGGAAAATGTTGTCTAAAATTATACCCCTTGTAATTTTGAAGAACTTTTCAAGAAGACTTAACCATTTACATGATCTAGAAAAGACACTAGAGATTAGTTTAATCTACCATGGAGTGCAAGAACTTAGTGTTCTTTGGGTTTATCAAACCCACAAAATAAATGAATGAGTATTTCAAGGACTTAGGAATTTTGGGTCATCGATCCAAAGATTGAATTAAGTCAAGGAAGGCTACGGGTGTGTAAAATAGTTTAGTTGTCGCGTGGAAATGAAACAAAAGTTATAAAGTGACTAATTTAAAATTCATGAGAACACTAACATAGTGTTCCATGGGTGTGATGGTTTATTTTAGTCCTTGGGTTTCCTACTCAAAGCCATGAAACAAAGGAAATTGGTCACGAGGACAAAGCCATAGGTTAAAGTATTAGACACTAGTGGGTGACGCATGGTACTTACGCTCTTCAAAGCATGTAGGGAAAGTTTTGGGAGTCCACATATTGAAGGAAAATTTTAAATGTTGTGGTAAAATCTGCATGACACAACAAAAATCATGGATGATCTCAAAGCGACGCCAAATTAAAACTAGAGAAATAACCACCTCAACCACCATAATTTAATGAAGTATGATGCTTTCTGATTATTTTGATGGCATGTGATAGAATCAAGGGGCCATGCTATGGTTGTTGATTGAATTTTGGAGGTGGTCATGCATGTACTACAAGTAAACTTTGTAACTTTTTATGGTGCCCACACTCATTCAATGCATTTTCGAAAAGTCGGCCCAACTTGATGGTCCTTTTCCATTCTCCCTCCTATATCTCCTCAACATGAAATAGTATAAATACAAGTGCTTGTGTACTTTGTAGGGGTTCTTATCCCTCTTTCCTTCCTTCACTTACTTTTGAGATCTTCTATGTGAAACTCATATTTTTCATGTTTTCGACCTCTGTAATTTGGGAATGGTGATTTTATTACCTTGGCTCTGTATGTAAGCTCTAATAATTGATTAATTTAAAGGTGGTTTATTTACTTCCCTCAAATATATAGTGTTTTAAGTGAATACTTTAACCACTCCCATTTTTAGTTTCTTTTACCTGTTTGCATCTAAATTACGTGCATTCTACAATCCCAACCTCACGTCTTTGCATCTGTGTCACATGGATTTAAGGAATATCCAATTTCTTTTGGTGTTATCACCATCCCCTTAGCTCAGGGTTTACCTTTCTTGCATCTCTCTTTTTCTAGTCCCTTGGAATTGTTAGAGTAGGAATTAGTTGTAGGAGTAGTCATAGCATTAGAAGTGGGTTGTGTTATGTATATTTTCCCAAATCCATGTAACATGGAAGCCAACATTCTTTGGAGGACTGTCTCAAAAAGTGAATCCAAAACTTGGAGAAAGTCCCATGTTGCTTTAAAATCCCTGAATTTTCATGATTCAAGGAAGGGTGTAATTTTGAGCTCCAACAATTTTGGCACACATGATGGGATAGCTTGATAAAAATTAAATTCATTATAACTAAGTTTTGGTGTTTGAATTAGTGACTTCTTCCTTTTGAGGTAGTTCTTCAACACATCTGGTGATTGTAAATTTCAAATATCCTTATTTCAAGCAACCCATTTCCTCCTTTTCATGAGATGAATACAAAAAATACAATGTATAGTGAGAAGTGAGTCTTTTGAGTATTTGTAATTGTCACCAAGGAGAAGAAGAAAAGACATATCAAATCAGATATCACCATCTCCTCCAAGTAGAACTTTTTTACTCCTCCTCTTGGTAGGCCTTTCTTTCTTTCTTATAGGGTTTTAAGATCTATTACATTCATAACACAATTTTTTTCCTTTTGTTATCTTCAATAGTGGTAGTACCTTAGCTCTAAATTCCCAAGATGATATACCGGTGTATGCCCTTAAAAGTATTCCCTCCTTCACCAATGAAAAGCTTACCAATTTAACTAATAATATTCAATATGTTGTAAATGTGTGTTCAGTTCATCTATTCACGAGAAGATGATGTTGTAGTTATGATTCTTGCTTCTTCATTAAAAGGTAAAACACTTCAATGAACTTGGTACAACTATTTGCCAACAATTTGAGGAGAAAGCATATAACATATCCTTGCTAGAGAAACTCACTACAATCAATCGAGCTCCAAATGATCTCATGGAAGACTTCAACTTCAGATTTAAAAGAGCATGGGAAAAAATTCCAGTGTTGTTGATACCAACTCCACAAGGTGTATTTTTATACTTTCTTAGAGATCTCATATCTGATATAGCAGTAATGATCCAATCTATGGGTGTTTTCTAGTTACCAAACACCTATGTAATAGCCATTAAGGCTAGAAACTACCTTATCCAAATAGGAAGGTTAGCCCCTATTTAACCTAAATTTCTGCATGATAACCAACTGATGTTGCTAATATTCCTCAACCATTTGCTTCATCTTTTTCTTCTAAATCTGGTTTATCGGTCAAACAAGAAGAAATTTAAAGTATTAGTGTCTAGCTTAAAAATCTAAAAAATGGGATTGTATCCCTATAGAGACAAAGAGATATATATCCTAAAAATTAACCAAATCCTTCTCAAGGTTATCCAAAGTAAGGATTTCAACAGATCCTAACAAAATATTTCCTGAGAATTACCCTCTAGAAAAACCTCCGAATCTAAATCCGCAACCTAATTTGAACAAAGCCATTGTTCTAGTTCAAAATAATATGACGGAAGGATTTGAATGGTGTTATCCATGTTATCAACACCAAAATAAGTATACATGTGATGTTAGAATGAAATTATTACAGGAAAAGGCTATTATTGTTCAAACTCCATCCTAATAAGAAGAATAGACCACAGTTCCTTTAATGAGTAATATAGATGAGGCTCAAGAATTTTCTCTTGAGCCCAACTTCATAGTCTCAAGAATTGAATAATTTTGTGCTATTAATCAAGTTGTGGGTAAACCAAGCATGCCACAACTACATGTGGTGGATCATCCAAGATCTAAGAAGACATAGATGGATGTGATATCTCCTCCTCATATTGTCCTAGTTACGTGTGACACTTCTAATCAGTTCGCGTACTTGAGAAAAAAATCTATCTCCATCTAGTTTTCCGTGGGTCACTCAACAAGCGTAGAATGAAAAAGTACCATGGAATACACAAAACCTACATATCATTTCACAATCATGGGACATTCCAAACCTATTAATCAAATAACCTCCATGGGTAGAGTAGAGGAACAAAGAACATGGCATGCTTTCATTACAAAAATCAACGAGTATTCCTCTCAACATTGTGGAGAAAATGAAAAGAAAAATCTCAATGTCACAATGTGGGATGCCTTGTCTATATCATCTCAAATGGATTTTTTGCAAGAATTATTGAAACAAATTCCACTTATGGAACCTTCCATTCATAAATCAGATGTTGTGGCCAACATATTTCAGCGTAAGGATGAACATGTAAGCTCAATGGTTAAGCCTAATCCTTTCTACATGTATCTCATAATTGGAAAGCACCTTGTTCATAATTGCATGATAGATTTGGGTGTTAATACTTCAGTCATGCCAAAGAAAATAACAAATATTTTAGGGATTGAGTACAATCCAACTTCCAAGGGTGTTCTACAACTTGATGGATCAACAATGTAAGTCTTGGGTGAATCATTGCACTAATATGGGGAGTGAATTGATGTTTATTTAAACTTCTAAAACAATATACAATTTTCAATAATCCACAATTAAAAATATTAACTAGATGTATCATGAGCATTTAACCATGAGAGAAAGAGAGAGATAACCAAACACACAAGGAAACATAGGAAACAAGATTTATTGTGGGAAACCCTATAAGGGAAAAGACCCACCGAAAGGAGAAATCACAGAAATATAAAGGAAATGTTTCTAGAAAGAATTACAATGATCTCACCAAGTGGTGAGCACCAACTCACCCTAAAGCTCTAACTCTAGTTTTGAAGCACCTACTTCAATTCAATGCTAAGCACCCACTTAACTACTATTTTGCAATAACATACTTGTAAGGAATATCACTCCCAATTTGCTAAGCTACAACTCAAAATTTGAACATATAATTTGTTATCACGCCCAACTTATTTTCTTACATCAACATAATGATCTCTATTTCAACTCATTACTTCATTTGCATTTCTCTCTCAACACATCGATCTGTTCATTCTCTTATATAAGCGATATCAGGTCTTTAATAATGGTTTGCACACTTAATAATGATCTTTTCTTCTCAAGGATGATCTTCTCGATTTCTATTCCCCTCCAAGATGACTTCATATCACCTTCTTTACCCAAGATGACCTCTCTCCTCAACAAGGATCTCTCAAGATTCAATATGTATCAGCAATTTTAGACCTATCAAGGAACCTATATACATGACCAACTCTTCACATATGTCCTTTTCTCTTCATATTCATTTTACTCTTTAACTACCCCCTTTTCCAACTCGTACAATGAAATGAATTGAATTTTCCTTTAAAATGCCTTAAGGAGTCATAAGTGCATCTTATAATCTTCATTTAAGTATTTATGATCCGTAGACTCTTGAATATTCTTTGAGGTTAAATGATGGAAAATAAAGGATATTGAACTCACGATACTATGTTTTCCCAGGACTTTTTGTCAAGATTCAAAAAAATTCCTATTCTCTGATTTGTAGCAATTGGAAGGACCTTGTATTTTTCCTGAATAAGCTATTTATGCCTTTATAACATAACGGTTCAATGTCAAATGTAACTAACATGTTGTCACGTAATGAGAGCCTCTTCACCTTCTTTAAACATCCTAAAACCTTCTTTCTCATATGCTATTTATCCTTTCAAGTTTTACTTGTGTTCATACGAGCCTTGTAGGATTGAACAATTAAAGAGAGAACCTAAGTCAAGCATATATTTAGGTGTATCATGTTTATATATAAGAGTTCAACATTAGATAAGGCTTGGACACCATCAAAATAGATTTTTAAGAAACAACTAAACTTCTTCTTCAACACACACTAGAGCTTACATTTTTGAATACTTTCAACATCAACAAGGATGAATGTTTTCATGCATAAGGTGTAAGTGTTTTATGTTCTCATAGCTTGGAGATAGACCTTAGAGCATCCAAAACCATCAAGAAGGAAATCTACCTAAAATCTAATTCATGAAGTAACCACTTAACCAGGTGTACACTGTTTTTCTTAGACTTGGGTACATATTCATTGTTCTAGAAAATTCTCACATTTTTACCCAAGCATGAGTTCAAAGGCATCTCACAAGAAGGTTTAGATCTTGGCACAACTCCTCAAGTTCATGATTTGTCAGATAAAATGCCACCATATTTTGACTAACTTGATTTTCAAGACATTTACATAGCTAGGGTTTTAAGATCCAAACCCTCATTCATAGTTTGAGGACTTATTACACTTTTGATTTCACTCTTATGCCCACTGCAAGAGGAAGAGTAACTTCATCATATTTCTTTAAACTATTTCAAAACTTCTTTTTCTTGATTGATGTGAGGTTGTGCAAGAATTTAAACCTACGAGTCACAATCCTATTTGATTGTTACAAAGGAATAAACCTTGTATAAAAATAATATGTTATATTTGGTTGATATATTGTACAAGTCATCTTAGATGCTTCTCTGAGTAGTCCTTAACCTTTGTGACTCACATTACTAAGTTTAATCACCAAGAAAAATGAGTATTGACATGAAGGTTATGTAAATCTAGAACTGAGGCAATGTTTGCTGAGATATATATGAACTTGAAGCTTCCTTATCATTACACCTTTATTCACAAACCATATTCGGAAGAATTACTTGAAGAAGAGAATATACATTACCAAAAAATCCTTGAATGTAGAGTGTGTAAAGGGTGCTTTATAAATACAGGATCAGAAACCAGTCCTCTTGTCAAAAACTATATAGGAAAATTGTAAAGACATGAAGAAAGAACCACATTCAAAGTAGAGGTAAGACTCAAAAACCATTTATGACATGGAGAAGGAGTTCATGGTCATTTCTTAGCTCAAGATCATGATCACAAATAGATTATCTCTTCAAGCACAAGGGTAGGTTTAGGTTGATTGTTTTGAGTTCAAGGACGTGACTAAGATGAGAATTCTATATTATGATCTTCAAAATGACTTCCATTATCAGTTCATGGATATAAAGAGTATGACTCAAGTAGGCATTCATGGCACAATTTTCAACATGAAGACCTTCATACCAGAAAACATACACATGCTTTGCAAGGACCGAGACAACTCGTATGGTATAGTCAACCAAGGAGAACAAAAAAACCATGATTTTGACTTAGAGAAAGTATTTTATACTTTTGAGGGGTTATAACAAATTTCACAAACACCAATGGCAACACCAATGACCAGGGTTTAGCATATCCCCTCTCAAAGGGATTTGTTGCAAGAAACATTGAAGCAACTTCCACTTTTGGAACCTAACATTAACAAATCAGATGTTGTGGTGAACATATGTTATCCTAAGGATGAAAATGTAATTTTAATTGTTAAGCCCCATCATTTCTACAAGTATGATATCATAACTATAAAACACCGTGTTCATAATTACATGATAGATTCAAAGTGCTAGTACTCAGTCATGCCAAATAAAATAACATACATTTTAGTGATTGGGTACAATCTAACTTCAAAGGGTGTTATACAACTTGATGTATCAACAATGCAAGTCTTGGGTGTAGTAACAAATATTGAATTAACCCTATATACTTTTCCAAGTCTAACCATAATTCATGACATTTATGTGGTGACTTGCCACCTCTATTCACCCTTATCATGTCTAGAGATTTTATTACTAAGGTGGGTGGATATATGTATTTAGATTTTTATCATATGTTTCTTAGGACAAGGTATGGAACTAAATTTACAATTAAAGATGAACCCATTTCAACTTATCATGTTGAATTTTATGATCCTAGTCCTATCAACGCCAATTTTATGATCCAAGAAGAAATAAACAATGATCCTGAACTAACTCAAATAGTGAATTCATGAACTTCAATTCCTAATATCATGCTAGATGAATGGTAAAAATATCACTATGAATTTTATTCCTATGACACAACTATAAAAATTGGTCTAAGAATGTATTATATCCATGAGGAAAACTTCACTTACCTTCATGCTTTGCACTGTGAGGAAGATAGTGATGCTTCTAGTCTATGGAAATTATAATTTTATGGTTTAAGAAACAAAAATGGAGATGGGGAAGGTTTATTTATTGTCTCTCCTATGAATAAAAAACTATTCTTTTCCCATATGCTACAATTTTCATTCTCCAACAATGTGGCGAGTACGAGGCATTGGTTCATGATTTTTGATAGTGTAAAGGAGACAAATTAATACTTTACAAGTCTTTAGAGATAATGAGTTGGCCATCCACCAATTTAGAGGTAGATATATGTATAAAAAAATATTTTGAGAGCTTATATGCACTGAGTTTGGGATCTTCTGGAAAGCTTTGAAGCCGTCAGTCTTAAAGTGGTGCCATGAAAATAAAACAAGGAAGAAGATAAAATGACAACCATTAGTTCTTAGTTTTCTCCCATGGAGGGTATTATTCAAGTAAAATAACATGTTAAGATGGTTGTAAGACCATCTATTCTAGATAAAAATTTCAACTTACATGTTTTTGAGAATGATGAGAAAACTATTCAATTCTTTCAAAATGAAGTAGAATCATCTTTCAAATTGCAACCCACTTTACAAGACAATTTGGGTGATTAGATCATTCAGCTAAGGAAAAATAAGCTACCCAAAGGATTAATCACCCTTGAATGCATATTCAATTCCAATGATGAGATCAAGGGGAAAACAAAAGGCATGACCATGGGTCAAGAATATTACAAACTAATCACTCTTTGTGAAATGAAAAGATATTTTGTTTGGAAAGGTATGTAGTACTAAAGAAGAACAAGATTTTATTTCTCTTTGTCAAAAATTTCATGATGTATTCTCATGGAGCTATGAGGATATAAAAGGGTTTTACCCCAAACAATATAACATGATACTAATATGAATCTTAATTCCAAACGATTAAGATAAAAACAAAGGCATGTGAACCCTAGGATTGAGTCCCTCATGAGGAATGCGTTATCTTAACTCATTGAGTCAAAAATAATATTTCCTATCAAATATTAATCTTGGGTGGACAATTTGGGTTTGGTTTAAAATAAGAGTGGGGAGACAAGGTTCTATGGGGATTTCATAGACTTGAACAAGGCTTCATTAAAAGATCATCATCCTCTACCTTCCATTTATAAAATACTTCAAACAGTGGCTGGAGATGAAATATTTTATGTGCTTTATGGCTATTCATGATTCAACCAAATTAATATAAAAGAGGAGGATCAGTACAAAACGTTGTTTACAACTAAATGCTTTTTGGTTTGTCAAATGCGGGTGCCAAATTTTAGAAAGTAATGGATATTTATTTCCACAGACTCATAAACCAGTTTTTACTAGTGTATATGTATACCATCACAGTCTTCTCAAAATAGGGTAAATAACACATGGAGCATTTGGAAAAAGTGTTTGATAAGTGTAAATAATTTGGAGTATCACTTTGAACCCCAAGAAATGCAATTTTACATTCCTTGCATAAGGTAAGCTATTGGGTTATGTTGTATCAAAAGATGGATTTACAATTGACCTAGAAAGAGTATTTTCCATCCTCTCCCTCTCCTTGCCAACTCATAGGAAGTATCTCCAGTATTTCCTTGATAATATCAATTTTTTTAGGAAATTCATTCTTAACTTTGTGGGATTGGTAAGGCCGATCACCCGATGTTGAGAAAAGATAGTACTTTCAAATAGACCATCGATGGAAGAGAAAGTTTTGACAATATCAAAGCCACAATAGATCAAGTGGTAACACTTGTTAATCCATATTTAAAAAATTATTTCATCCTTTATGATTATGTTATGGAGCTTAGCATAGTTGTTATTCTTATGCAGAGGAAGAATGAAGATTTGGAGTAACTGTGGATTTATTTATCCAAACATTGAAATATTTCAAAATCAAGTATAGCCATTTATAAAATAAAGTGTTATCCATCCCATGGGATCTCAAGAAATTCAAACCTCTCCTAGCCACCAACTACATCAAAGTCTTAGTCTCACACCCTAGTATGACATATTTCATCATGGGGACAGAAATAAATGAAAAGAGATCTGAAAGGGTAAAAAAAATAATGGAGTTGGATGTCACCATCAAAGCCAAAAAATTGTTAGGGGGAGAACATTGTATGAACAAATCACTTATATGCTCAAAGTGCTCAAGAGACTCCTTTCTTCATAGAGAAAGATTAAGATGATACAAAACCATAAGACAAAGGAAATCAACCTAGTCATAAGAGTTGGATGAACGACATGGTGCCATTTATAAGCAACCGGAGGTTATCCTCCTTGTTTGAGAAAGATAAAGAGAAGAAACCTCGAGTTACAATAAATTCCTCATATATTAGTTGATGGTATTATTTTTGAAAGGAATAATGATGACATCTTACAAAGGTGCACTTGAGGGATATCAAATAGATAAAGTCTTAGCATAATTCCATGATGGTTTCTTTGGTAGAAATTTATCAACCAAGGCCATAATAATGAAAATCCTTAAAGAAGGATATTTTTGGCCCACATTATTTGTGGATGAATATTAATGGGTTGATAAATGTAAGGAATGTTCCTTCTTCACATGAAAGAAAATTTCAAAACCCTTCCCCTTCATCATATTAAGGTGGGTGAACCCTTCTCTCAATGGGGAATGGATTTTATAGGAATGATTAAAGATCCATCTAGTTCGGGTCACAAATGGGTGTTAACAACAATAGATTACTTCTCCAGGTGGATTGGGGCCATACCACTCAAGGAGGCTACTTGAGTTAGTTATCTTTGATTTCTTGGAGGACATTGCAGCAAGGTTTGGGATTCCTCAAACCATCATCTTTGATAATGCTAAGGAGTTTTTAGGATCTAAGTTATCTAATTGTGATGTTAGAAATTGAGCTTACTTGAAGACTTCCTCAAATTATTACCCATAAGTTAATAGTTTAGTGGTATCAACTTACAAGAACCTGATTAGGATCATGAAGATGACTATGTAAGTTAATAAAAGAAAATGACACACTAAAGTAAAAACTACTCTTTGGGATGATAGAATCACTCCAAAGAAAGAAATGGAAATTCACCATTTTTCCTATTATATAGAAGAGAATATAGGCTCCCATTATCACTTGAATAACCTTTATTAGAGATAGAAAATAATTTGGAATTTGAAGGTGTAGATCAAAGGGAACTCATAATGGATAAGTTGGTTAAACTTGACGAATTATGCCAATACACTATGGAAAGATTAGAAAAGCACCATAAATCAACCAAATAATTGTTTTAAAAAGGATAAGCCACATATTTTCAAAATAATATATTTGGTCCTCACGTGGGATGCAGATAGAGCTAAACCATGGAAACACTCCAAGTGTTATGTACTTTGGAGTGGGCCATATGTTATCACTACTTGCAAAGAGGGTAACTCCTTTGAGTTATCTATTCTTGATACAAAGGTACTGCAAATCCCATTCAATGGGATTTATCTCAAACACTCCCATTAAGTTGTCTTATTGCATCTTGTAAATACTTGTGTTTTTTGTTGTTGGAGATATTCTTTTCTTGTCGTGTGTTAGTCTTTGATTGGGTGCCCTTTTGTCTTTGTGGTGATATGTTCATTTATAATAAAGGGATTTGCACTCTCTACATGTTTCACTTGAATCATGTATGATATTCTCATTTGTACATAAGTTTTGGGCCACTTGCGGTCATGTGTGAATCATCTTAGAGCTAGGTTTCATGGCAAAAATCAGATATTTGGAGAATTTTTAGTATACTTATTTTAGAACTCCACAAATAAACCCCGGTCAAGTGTTAAGTTCATATGGATTCTAGAGACATGTTTTCAAGAATGAGATTAGTTTCTTCAAGGTTAAACTTGACCCCATGCCCAATGGATTCTTCAAGGAATTTGGTATTCATCATCTATCGGAAGATGTCCCCTGAAAGTCACCAAAATTTTATCCAAAATTGCACCCCTTGTAAATTTGACAGGCCATCAAGAAGAATTAACCATTTTCATGCTCTAGAAAATCTGCTAGAGACTAGTTTAGTATACCATGGAATGCATGAACTTAATGTTCCATGCGTTTTCTAAAACTTTTTAAACAAAGGAATGAGAATTTCAAGGACCTAAGAATTTTGGGTCATCAATGAAAAGATTGAATTAAGTCAAAAGAAGGTTTGTGAGGTGTAAAAACAAGCTTAGTCATGGAATTTGACATAGTGTTCCACTCGTGTGATGGTTTATAGTGCTCCTCGAGTTTCCTACTCAAAGCTATGAAAAAAGGAAATTGGTTGTTGTGTCAAAAGCTATGGGTTAAAGGATTAGAAACTCATGGGTGATGAAGGGTATTTCCACTCTTCAAATCATTTAGAAAAAGTTTTGGGAGTCTACTGATTGAAGAAAAATTAGAAATTCCATGGTAAAAGATGTAGGAAATAGCAAAATCTATGGATGATCTCAAAGTTGTGCTAAATTGGAACTAGAGAAACAACCACCAGATTTTAATGAAGTAATGTATCATCTGATCAATCTAATGGCATGTGATAGAGTGAAGGGGCTGCATTATGGTTATTGATTTCATTTTGGATGCTTTCATGCATTTATTATAAGCAAACTCAGATGTAAGTTTTCAGTGGCACACATACTCATTCAATGTATTTTCAAAAAAATCAATTCTAACTTGGTGTTATTTTTCCATTCTCCCTCCTCTCTGTCCTCAGCATAAAATTGTATAAATACAAGTGCTTGCACAATTTTTAGGGGTTTTTCTCCTATTTCCTTCCCTACCTTATTTTTAGCTCTTCTCTCTGTGAAACTTAGATTTTCATGTTTTTGACCTATGTAATTTGCAAATGGTGATTTTATTACATTGGATATGTATATAAGATCTAAAATTGATTAATGAAAATTTGGTTGACTTCCTTCCCTCGAATACATATTGTTTGACGTGAATACTTTTACCTCTCACATTGTTAGTTTCTTTTACTTTTTGCATCTAAAATATGTGTGTTCTACAATCTTAGCCTCACATCTTTGCATTTGTGTCACCTAGATTTGGGAAAGTTCCAACTTATTTTGGTGCTATCATCACCCTTAGCTTAGGGTTTACCTTTCTTGCATCTCTCTTTCCTTGGTCCCTTGGATTTTTTTAGTAAGAATTAGTTGTAGAAGTATTTATAGTGTTAGAAATAGGGTATATTATATAATTTTCCCAAATCCATGTAACATGGAAGTGACCTTCTTAGGAGGAGTCAGTATCAAGTAGTGCATCCCAAACTTGGAGACAATCCCATGTTCCTTAAAATCCGAATCTTTGTGTTTCATGGAAAGGTGTAATTTTGAGCTCCAACTGAAAGGTACATATTTTTGAACTTTGGTTATTGGTTTTGTATTCCATGAATTTCTATGAATTCTATGTATATAGAGAGAATATGATAGGAGTGTTAGAATTTCCATTTGGGTGTTTGGTGACCTATTTATAGGTCCATTCTATAACCACTTGGGATATTTTGCATAATAGTGAAACTAAGCCCTATGGACACATGTTGACCCTTTGAGACATGTTCAGTGGGTAAAATAAATATGATGTTTAGAAACGTAAATTTTAACCGTGAATAAGTTGATTGAAATACTTAAACAAAATATTAATATAAAACCTTGATTTGCATGAAATATAGTGCATCTTGTTTGGACCTCCTTGGAGGTAGTGAAAACAAGAGTTGTGTGTTGATATCAAACAACTTCCCCAAACTCTAAAACATGTTTTAAAATTCTTAAGTTATGTGGAAAATATATAAACTTAATCCATATCTCTTTCATTTCATTTTGGTCATGTGAACAAACTATTTGCTTGTAAAAATATAATGAATAGTTTTCTCTCTCTACCTTGCTCTCTCTAAAACTTAGAATGTGTAGTAATTCAAGATCTTTATCTCTAAATTGTTGTTGAAAGTTTTGTTACAATTGTTTGATGAGAGGGTGGGACCCATGCTAGCATTTTTAGTCGACCATGATTACATTATTTTATAGGTTATAGGTAGCATGGCAGAATAAGAATGAATGATGATATAAAAATATAAAATTGTTTTAAGTTTATATGGTTAGAATAAGAAAATGTTTAATTATTTTTTCTGGTCATACCCTCACTATAATATGAAATAAGAAGATATTGATTATATCTTGTATGCATTGTAATTGTTTTAAATTATAAATATATGTTGTACTTATATATTTTAATCACAAATTGTTTTTCATTTTGGTTATTATTATTATTCCTTTGTAACATTGCATAATGTATGGGAGTAAATAAAAACACATTAATTAATGAATTTGAATGAGTGCTCTAGTCCTTATCATTATGCCCTCATCTCTAAGTCTAATCATGACTAGATGGTTAAACCTATAACGTCAAATGAGAAGACTTTAGAAATCTCATGAGCCATCATTTGGTTTTACACATTTGAGGAGTATACTAATGAGTCCACATTCTTTCCACCAGTGGCCTTGTCCCATAATATAATTTTTCCATTCTCTATGATAAGGGGTGTTGGTTTTTCAAACTCGAATTGTGGACCCTTGAATATTTTGGTCTAACAAGTTGTATAGATTCAAATTTGGAAATCTATTCTTTGACACTGCTTGTAAAGACATCACACACTTGCAAGAAAAAAATAAAACCTCCCTAATCTCTCTTAGCACACCATAATATCCCTTTGGTTTCTTTTTTATCTTTGCACAACTCTTTGTTGTCATTTTTTTGAGGTTTAATTACACAAAAATACCTAGAAACATCTATCCAAAATCTATGATGTTATTGTCAATTTTTGAGGTTTAATTAAAAATATCTAGAAACATCTATCCAACTCCACGAAGTTAAAATAAACCTTTTCCTCCGGGTCAAAACCGTCGTCTTTGGTTGGTTTGTCTAAATCTATAATTTGACCCTAGTGTACGGTTTTGGATTGAAACATTGTGCACTAAAAATTTCAATTGCATCATCTTCATATGGAATAATATTCCCTCTTGGTCATCCTTTCATGACATAATAACCATCAGAATCCTATATAAGCAAGTCAATCATACCTCATTTAGGGTCCTGACACTTTAAGAGCTCCTCATGTAAGAAAATTCATAAAAGGAACTCTAAGTTCCCAAAAATACGAAATAAATCATGCACATCTATTAGGGAAGTACTCTCTATAGGTATGAAGTATCCTACCTGGTCCAATAGTATCCATATTCTCTCCAAAAACAAGCAAAGTGACCCTTCCCAAGTATTTGAGAAAGTGTAAAACTCGAGCAAGGTATTGTCAAAGCGTGTTTATCAAATTTTGATTGCACTACGATATATATTGTTAGGACGAGGGGATGAAACATATAATAAAGTTATTTAATAAACATTAATGAATTAATATAAACAAATGAATGAATGCACATAAAAGTAAGTAACACAATAACATGAGATTTAAGGTGGAAAACCCCAATGGGGTTAAAACCCATGGTAGAATAATTTCCACTATGTGAGAAACTTTTTACATCCAGTCCAGTAAACTCCCTCCTCATTTCTACTCCATGTATTTACCCAAATCCATTGAATTGATTCGAATATGACCTATATTCATATTTAAATAACTGAAGGGTTATGACCTTCTTAAGTGATGGGGTACACCTCCCGATTAATATTATTTAATAAATAACTAACAACCTAATATAAAGTTTATATTTAAATAATAAGAATATAAGTTATTTTATATTATTTAACTATAAACTAAATATTATGATCACTTAATATTATAGTTCTAACACTCCCCTTAATATTAAGTGGGGATCCATATGCCTGTTTGTATGATAACAAGATTTACAAATCCATAAACCCCAAAGGTTTAGGCTAGCATATGTATTTTTGAAGGAATTATAACACATTCATCATGATCAACTTACCTTTTGGTACAAAAGGATTTGGAATCCATAAATCATAAGTATGATTTAGGCTAAACATGATTTGTGAGACTAAATCCCACCATTTCTCGGGAAAAATTATTAAACCACATCTCTAGGAGCCTTTTATAACACAAGGACCTCCTTTACAAATAGATGCACACACTAGACTGTATTTTCCATAAAATCTATCAGTTTACATAGATCATAAAAGATATTTTTACAATGCTTTATACCATAGTAGAAGTATAGAGGAGAAGGAGTCAACAACTAGTTGGCTATTAGGAGGTGGAATTTCCATGCACACTCCCCCTTAATGGAAAATATGAAAGGCCAAGCATTACACGGAACTTGTAGAACTTTGTAGCACACAATGGCTTCGTAAACATGTCTGTAACTTGATCTTTAGTCAAGAAGTACTGGAGATCTATATCACTACAGAGAACCTTCTCTCAGATAAAGTGCATATGTATCTCAATATGCTTTGTCCTTTGATGTTGAACTATATTTTTAGCGAGAGAAATGAAACTCTAGATATCACACAAAAGAGGAATACTTCCTTTAGATTCCATGTGTTCTAACAACCACTTTAGCCACATGGATTCTTTTGCTGCTTCCATTGCACTTCTATATTCTACCTTAGTAGAAGAAATGGAAATTGTTGGTTATTTTTTACTGCTCCAAGTAATGACACCTACACAAAACTTGAATACATATCCAGTTGTATACTTTTAATTTATCACATGACCAACATGGTTAGAATCAAAATATTCATTGTTAGAAGAAGTATAATGTAAAACAAAATTAATTGTGCCCTTAATAAGATGCAAAATTCTTTTGGCTAACTTCCAATGATCTTGATAAAGCTCCTGCATAAACCGTAAAGCAATCCCTACTTTATAAGTAATGTCAGGTCTAGTAATAGTTAGATAAATCAAACTACCTACAAGTTACATGTACAAAGTAGGATTATATTTTTCACATGCAGGTTTAGGATCAAGTTTACATCCAACTTCTATAGGAATAACAACAGGTTTACAATCAAGCATATTAAACCTTTTAAGTAAATTAGTTGTATATTGTGATTGAGATACTACAATAGAATTTTTATCCTAAAATATAGTCATGCCCAAAAATGATGCAATAATCCTAAGTCTGTCATCTCAAAATATTGCATTAATTTTGCATTAATTTTCATAATTAAACTATTAGACTTATTAGTGATAAGTAAAACATCAAAATAAAATACAATGAGAATGATAGCATTTTCTTCAATTTTAATAAATAAATCAATGTCAGATGAACAATTAGAACAACCAACTTCATTAAAAAAATTGTTAATCTTTGCATACTAAGCTCTAGGAGCTTATTTTAAACCATATAAATATATTTTTTAATTTACAAACATATGTTTCTTTACCTAGTTCTTCAAAGCCTTTAGGTTGAGTCGTATAGATTTATTCTTTTAAATCACCATTTAGAAAGGCATTTTTGACATCCATCTGATGGATTTCCCAACCATATTGAGTAACTAAGGAAATCAAAATCCTTACTATGCTCATTTTTGTAGCTGGTGTAAAGGTTTCAATGTAGTCAATACCGGGTTTTTGAGTAAACCCTCGAGCTACTAATATGGATTTGAATTTATCTATACTTCCATATAATTTATATTTAATCTTGTATAGCCATCTAGATCCAACTATACTTCATTTTTCAGGAGGAGGGACTAAATCCTAAGTTTGATTTTTAATCAAGGAAGTATATTCATCTTTCATAAAGCATCTATCCATATTTTTTTAGAAGAGGCTTCTTCAAAATATTGGGGTTCAAGTTCATATAATGTCATCAAGGCATGATATGTATGTTGATTTTTATTCATTTTATGAAGGTTTCTAGGATTAGAGTCTTGAAGAATAGAATCATCCCATCTAGGTCTTTTAGTTATAGAGGAAACATGTACTATCTCATTTTCAACTATATTTTGAATACTAGTTTCTTCATCATTCACATCATTTTAACAATTTTTGATTTCAATTTTATTTTCATTAAAATCATCATGAATAATATAAATAAAAGATGAAGAAGAAGAACAAAAAATTTTTTTCTAAAATTTTAACATTCCTATTTTCTATAACTTCTCTTTTTGATGGATCAAAGATCCTAAGACATTTAGTTTTGACATCATATCCTATGAAGATATAAGGAAAAGAGGTTTGATCAAGCTTATTCCATTTTGATTTCGGAATGAAGAGGGAAGATGGGATACCAAATATTCTCAAGTGAGATACACTCAGCCTATTTATTTTACCATTGTTCCGGAGGAGCGGAATTTACTAAGGCTTTAGTAAGAACTCTATTCAAGATATGAAAAATAGTGTTCATATCTTCAACCCATGGGAATTTAGGAACCTGAGCTCAATGCATCATTGTTCTAGCCATTTCCAAAATGGTGTGGTTTTTCATTTCCACAATCCCATTTTTGAGGGGAATAGGGAGTAGTCAGTTCCCTTTGAATGCCACATTACACAAAAAATGAGTCAAATGCCTTACTGTCATATTCTCCCCACTATCAGTCCTAAGCCTCTTAATTTTATAACTAGAAGAGTTTTCAACTAAAGCTTTAAATTCTATAAATTTTGACAAGACATCATATTTATTTTTAATGAAATAAGACCAAATCATACGAGTGAAATCATCAATGAATGTGACAACATACAAATAACCATTAAGGGATGGAAGTTATAGGTATTATTAAACATCACTATGGACAACTTCCAAAGGTTCATAAGCATTTGCATCATGATGACTGTGGAAGGGGTTAACGGATTCCTTACCACATAAGCATCCTTCACACATTTCATGATTTTGGGAAGTAGGTCAGAAATTAGTCACTAGGTTTAAGCGAGACATGTTCTACATGCTCCTGAAGTTGACATGACCTAGTCTCTCATGCCACAATTACATGTCACTTCTTTGAGATGTTAGATAAGAAGTGAAGGAAAGTCATTAAACACATACAAATCATCTCTTTAAATGCCTTAAACTATAGTAATATCATGTTAATTTATAATAAACCATTTACCCTTTAAAAGTGTTACACTATAGTTATTTTGAGTCAACCGAGAATAAGAAAGAAAATTCATTTTAAGTTTAGAACTAACAAAACATTGTTAATAAAACAATTTGACACTTTTAATTTACCTTTTCCTCTGAATGTCAAATGAGAATGGAATGATCACCCAAGTAGATATGATCATTACACTCTCTAAGTTCATATAGGATATTAGATCTAAAAGTCATGTGCCTAGAGGCACCACTGTCTAATATCCACTTATTTTGTTTTAAAATGACAAGGGTGGCATATAAAGCAATTACATTTGATTTTTGACTATTTTTCTTATTCTTGTTTTGATTTTGATTTTGATTTTGGTCATATTTGTTACCCTTTTGATTTTTGAAATTTTACTTATTATTTTTAAATTTACAATCCTATTTCTTATGGCCAAATTTACCACAATAATGACATTTACCATCAAATATAACTCTTAGATTTCCTAGTTTCTTATCTTTGCTAGGAGGTTTAAAAGTTGACTTTTGGTTTTGTTGGATCTAAAGATTTTACCTTTTGATTTAAAGCGAGAAATGCTTGAGTGGAACTCTCCTTAGATAAAAATTTTCATTACTTTCTCTTCCTGAATGAGTAGAGAACTTAGGGTTTACAAATATGGAATGTCTTGTTCTATTTGATATTTTGAATTCAAAATTCAAATGAAATTTCTAAATTTCTTATGAATATTAAATTGAATAATGAAATAAAGCAATTTATCCTGAATTAAGTTACAACTACACCCATCTAACTCGCGACTTAATGTTTTTTATTTTTAATAAATAATTTATCACTTTTTCATCTCCCTTCATGGGAGTTGTCATATGGTCTAAAATTAGTTTAATGATTATTGATAAATGCGTAACTTCATGCGCCGATTCCAATTGAGTCCAAGCCTCACTTAGAATTTTTTAATTCCCGATATGAATCAAAAATATGCTTTTCAAAATGATGGGCATCGCCTCTTGTAATTTCTGTTGATATGCAACGACGTTATCCCAGGTTTCTTGTATTTCATTTGAATCCCTCTTAGTTTAATTAACTACTTCCCATAATTTGCGAGCCATGAATTTTTCCTTCAATCGAATCTTCGAAATGTTGTAATTATTCCCATTCAACATCTGATATTTATCAATTGAAAACTAATTAGAACCCATTTTTGAGTAAATAGAAATAATTAATTAATGAGGATTTGAAAAAGAGTTTAATAGAAATCCCCCTATCATTTTTTAATCCTTACAATTGAAAAAGAATTATATCACGCCAAAAAAGGAGGTCTTGTCAATTGGATAGTCTATACATGAATGCATTAGTATGATATCAAAAATAAATCGAAATGTGAGTGATTTTTTAGTTTTCTAACAAAATGAAGACGAAGATTCAATCATCGTGTTGCTGAAAACACTATATCATTTCAAAAAAATGATTATGTTTTAGAAAAAATAACTTTTATGATTAATTTATATTTTCAAAAACAAAACACTAGTTTATATTTTTCGAAAAATAAAGTAAAAATACATAATAGTTTATATATATAAAAAGGAGCTCTTACTCATTGGTTTGTGTATTCAAAAATCATGCACTTACTATTACATTTATACCGCCAAGTATGTTGTTTTATATATGGATCTCACGTAAGAAAATTATTCACTAATGACTCATCCCCTAGTCATGTTGTCAGTTAGTCAGTCATTATCGTCATTTGTCTTGCATAGTCATCAATTGTTTGCGTAGTTCAAGTCATTTCCCAAGGAATCTCGGGGTTTGTTATTTGGTCATTTTTCATCTCTAGTCTTTGACTAGGCGCCTACTGGTAGTATTGGGGTGCCCATGGGTGCCCTGGTCATTAATTTTAGGTGCCCTAGTCCTGGAAACACTTGTGTCTAATTTAGAGTTTTGAGGTCGGTCTTTATGGTTTTCCCTCTCATTCCCCTAGGCACTAGTTGACATGTCGGGTCATTAGTGTCGAAATTTGAGAAAGAGATCCCTATATAAACACAACATACACATTATTCTAAGGGCGTACTATCTACCATTAGGGGTTAACTATCTACTAAGGCAAGAGACTACATTTTGGCATCATACATCACACACACACCTTTGCATAGGAAGGGTTGTATTCATTCTATTCCATCCACCATTTGCATTTTACATCTAGTTATTTCCCCTATCTCTGCGTCATTGGAGCTAGGGCACCCTAGGCACACACAAACACACAAAACTACATTGGTTCTAGAATGTAGTGCATTTCTTAGTTGTAAGTCGACCATTGTGGCAGCTAAGGTCAGTTGGAACCCTTTATATGCATCTTTTTTTAGGGATTTGATTCTTTGTATGGGGTTTTAGAGGTAGATCTTCATCACAGGTTTTACAATGACATAAGCGAAGGTACTATGACAACTATACAACAAAGATAAATATATTGCGAAGATCTATCAACACTATCAGATTAAGATCTTGAGCTATTCTACAAACTAGAGTGCCCATACTGTAGACCAGGGTGCCCATAGGTGACTCACTCCTCCTCCAGGTTTCATTCGGTTAAATCACCGCATGCTGCAATTTTTTGGGTTGTTCACACAATGTTCTTCATCATCGCACATCATTCTATTTAGTCCCGATACACAACAAGGTAAGTCATTTTCAGGTTAGTACACTATCACTCATATACCCATTATTTCATTTCAATCAAATATCAAATAAAGTCATTTAATGTTTATATTTTAGTTTATATCAGTTATTCTATTACTATTACTAGTTTAGATTAACTTAAAATATAGATAGATAATTTCATATTTTAGTTAATCATTTTGGTGAACCCATACTTTAGAATATTTTTCCCTAGGATCCACTTCAAACCCTAATGGCTAAGAATAGTTCATCTTATTCACCCATCATGTCTCATTTTAGTGTCAACCCTATATATGATGACATTGTCATTGTTGAGCTCACGACTCTCTATGGTAATCCTATTCCTACACCGACTCATACTCAACAAGAAATCTTAGCTGGTCAACAATATGTGCCTACTCACTTTGAAGAATCTCCCATTGGAATTATCATTGTTGAGGATCCCATCACCTTCACTCATTGCACACCATGCTATACAAATACTAGTGATCCTCCTTCTGATCTCTCTAAGGAAACTTTAGATGACTCTCTTATTGATTACTTGTTTGGTATTGATCATAATTCATAAGTGCATTTTGATTCTTCTCCTACTCAGCATACTACTATAGTTCCTTCTCATGATTCTCTTACTTCTAGTATTGCTTCTCATTCTACATCTCATACTAGCTCGCATAATCCATATTATGTCGATGATCCCATTGATAGAATCCTTAGCGATATTCTCATTTGAGAGTATTTATATGATACTGATGAGGCAGTTGATATTCACGATTCTCCTTATTTTCATATGGTTGAGTGTGAATATCCTATTCCATCATTTCCTTCTCTTGAGGTTGCATCTAGCGCTATACATGAGTAACCTCCATCTATCACTTCTTCTTCTCCTACCATTTCATCATCTACACCCATTTGTTCATCTTCTCATATAAATGTATCTTCACCGGTCACTTCACCTATTCGGGATGTTTCTAATGCTAGTCCTACCACTACTATGGATATTCCATCTACATCACCTACTATAGATTCTTCAACACCTACTACTAGTGTGCCTTTAACATCGTAATCTCCTTTATCATCTCTAGATATTCCTATGATCACTCACAATGGTAAAATACAACCTCTTAATACATTATTTCCATCTCCCACTATTCCTTCATAGGATATCATCTCTCTCATGCATGTTGTAGGTCAATTACAATCTTAGGTTCAGTCTCTTACTCTAGAAAGTAGGGCTTACTATGCTTCTATCGACAAAAATTCCTTACATGGTAATCCTGTCCCTAAGAAGATTCATAATTCTACATTTCCTAAGGACTTTGTCATGCCTACAATTACTTGCTTTGATGGTAATGGTGATCCTCATGCTCATCTTTTACATCACCGTATGGCTATGAACTCTTATTCTAATGATAGGATCTTACTTAAGGATTTTCTATATAGTCTTACTGATGAGGCTTTGCAATGGTATGCACATCTTCCCTTTAGATCTATTAGTAATCTTTATTTGAGTGAAAGAATCAAGCCACGAGAAAAATTGAATTATTTCTCAAGGTCTATAGGTTAGAATACTATATGATGTATATAAGCATTAAATTGTAAGATATAATCCTTGATAGGTTTTAATGATCCCTAATAGAAAGTAGGTATGCAATCGTAAGTAAACTTAGGGCCATTTTTGATGATGAAGCGATGGAGGAAAACATCCTCCTCTTGAGGCAAGTTGATATTCATGATTCTCCTTATTTTCATATGGTTGAGTGTGAATATCCTATTCCATCATTTCCTTCTCTTGAGGTTGCATCTAGTGCTATACATGAGTAACCTCCATCTATCACTTCTTCTTCTCCTACCATTTCATCATCTACACCCATTTGTTCATCTTCTCATATAAATGTATCTTCACTGGTCACTTCACCTATTCGGGATGTTTCTAATGCTAGTCCTACCGCTACTATGGATATTCCATCTACATCACCTACCATAGATTCGTCAACACCTAATACTAGTGTGCCTTTAACATCGTAATCTCCTTTATCATCTCTAGATATTCCTATGATCACTCACAATGGTAAAATACAACCTCTTAATACATTATTTCCATCTCCCAATATTCCTTCATAGGATATCATCTCTCTCATGCATGTTGTAGGTCAATTACAATGTTAGGTTCAGTCTCTTACTCTAGAAAGTAGGGCGTACTATGCTTCTATCGACAAAAATCCTAACATGGTAATCCTTTCCCTAAGAAGATTCATAATTCTACATTTCCTAAGGACTTTTTCATGCCTACAATTACTTGCTTTGATGGTACCTGGTCATCCTCATGCTCATCTTTTACATCACCGTATGGCTATGAACTCTTATTCTAATGATAGGATCTTACTTAAGGATTTTCTATATAGTCTTACTGATGAGGCTTTGCAATGGTACACTCATCTTCCCTTTAGGTCTATTAGTAATTTCTATGACATGGAGGATGTTTTCCTCCATCGGTTCATCATCAAAAATGGCCCTAAGTTTACTTACAACCGCATACCTACTTTCTATTAGGGATCATTAAAACCTATCAAGGATTATATCTTACAATTTTATGCTTATATACATCATATAGTATTCTAACCTATAGACCTTGAGAAATAATTCAATTTTTCTTGTGGCTTGATTCTTTCACTCAAATAAATATTACAGTATGATACATGTGAGTAATTTATTATTTTATTCTACAAATTCCTTGATCTGGAGAAAGATATTCTTTCTACACATGTTATCAATCCTTCACATAAGTCTACTTATATCATATCATCTAGTACTCCTCTAGCTAAATTAGTTGAGTGTCTTACAGTCTCCACCTTTTCCTCATAAGCAAGGCAAACATGCTCAACCTCCTCCACCACCCTAGAATACTTATTTTCCTCCTTCGTGACATGCCACTTATCCTTCCACTCCATCTATGTCGTATGCGATCCATTAAATTTCTCCAATCATTCTAGAACTCATGATGTGCTCTTTGCCTTACTTTAAAAGCATCTAATTTACTTACCATCTAACCATCATCATCCACAACATAGGCTACATCGTCAGTGTGACCCACCTTATTGTAATTATTATTACATAAATGGTTATAGAGAAAATTACCATCTTTACCTTTGTGATAGATTGTAACATTTAGAGGATCAGGGTATCATCTCGTTTGGCTCTCACTCACGTGAGAGATCCATTTCTCCTCTACCTCATCAGAGAGTTTCTACTATAATTGAGTCATCTCCTCCACATGGTGTTTAGGTCATAGTACATCCACCACCATAGTTTGTTACTCATGCACACTCTCCACCATGTCCATACATCGTTGCACCATCACATTCACACTATCCACCACATCATGCTTCTCCTTCGTAGAACATCACCTTCACGCTTAACATCACAACTCTATATAACATTCAGTTTGGCACATACTCACACATTGATTCCATCCCACATGCTTCCATTGCTTCGCTCCACCTTGGTCTTTAGTAGGTTATCACTATCAACTTACCTCTCGATGACCAACTTGTGTTCTTACGGTTATTATACCACTATTGATGGTTTTGCTGTAAAAACCTTTCATCACATGATCCATCATTCATCTAACAAACCCAATAACTTCTCGATGACGGGCTCTTGATTTTTGTGGTTCATTCTTGATAGTTGAGGGGTCTTAATTTAAATGAATCTAATCATCCATACACTAGGGGAATTTCTAATTTCATCCCACTATCACACTTATATATTACTATTACATTACATTATTATGACATACATTCATCACAACATATTAGTTCGATAGTCATACATCCTCTCTTTTTACATTCATTCTACTATCATCATCACATTAACTACGCATTAAAAATTCCATTTAATAAACATTAATAATATCCAAAAGCATCACATACATTCCAACACAGATAATCACCACATCATACATCATCGATCACATTACAACATCAATACACCAAAAAAGCTTATCATATATAAATCACATGTGTCCATACATATATAGTGAATATAATCATCACTGGGGGAAACTTCCTACATCATATACAAATACTAATCAAACCTCGTCATGACTATCACTCTCTGTGCATGCATGAGAACCCTATAACTAGATGCCTAGCCACTAACTTGGTGCCACTTTTTGCGGCCTTGATACCTCTTAAATTACGTACGCAATAAGTTTTTCTCCATAGAATACTCCAAAAGCGACGCTACAAATCCACATATCGAGTAAACACATCATGTGCTAAGGAATCACCACCCAACACCTCTCTATATCGTTAAGTATCCTCGGGTGTGTCGTCCCTCTCGGATAGCAATACAAGTACACACCACTACCGCTACGTTTATTGGCTCAAATAAATGGGCATGCTCTCCCGCAATCTTGTCCACAAGCTCAAGTATCCCTCCACCGAGCACATCATTCAACACATTTTGTGTCAATGTTTGGATGGATGTGTCGACTATTAAGGACCAATATGTGTCACCTACAACTCAAATAACACAACAAATTAGAAAACAAATAATCAAGAACACGTCAATAAAAAAATACACAACATAGTTACATATAGATACTCACACTCCAATATAGACGCTTCTACATTAGTTACGGCATGAGATTCCCCTTCTCTTCCTCCTCCATGTGGTAACCCCACTGGATCGAGTAAATAATGGGAACAATAATACCCATCGATGTTTAGCCCATCATGTATGGTATTCCTATGTGCAACCCACATTATCTCGTATCTATCAACTCTATCACCACATCTATTTGATCTAGCCCAAGAGGTACTATCCTCTCTCATGTGGTCCCCTGGTCTAGCTCCAACCCTCCTAGGTTATTTGATAGCTCTCAACCATGTATATGGTTGTGGGGGCACATCCTAATCCATGTAAAACTATCGTGATACCATCTCTACTTGAAAAATCTTGGTCACACCTGGGAATTGATCCTCTAACCACATAGTCCTTTGAATACACCGCAAATCTACAACATCCTTGGGTCATTCTCCATACTCACGGTATGTCCTCTATGTAAATTCCTTGGGCCCCATTTTATCTATCTATGCCCAATAGGTATCTATGTCCATCTTGCGCCCATGAATATTAATCCACCTCCTCACATCTATCTTTGGCCTAGCCCACTCTCTTCGTGGACCTCCAACTAGTCTCAACATAGCTATATACTCATAATCCCATATATATCTATATAAAAATAATCCCATATTTGTAGTAGTGTAGTGGCTACTATCCCACCACCATGCTCATCATGAGTAAATCAATATAGATCTCTATATAGGTGGGCTAACACACACCGCACCCATGTATACCTAGTAATCTCCTCCTCTATATTTTGACATATATCGATAATATTATACAAGATGTGTACACCTCTTCTCTCCTCCACCGCAATTGATGAAGCAATGACCACTGCAATGAACTTCTACAAGCACGGAACCCCAGACCTCAGAATATCATCCAAACTGATATGGCCTTGGTAGGTACTTAAGTACCCACAAAATATCATCTAGTATCTTGCATCTACCTCTCCATATCCTACACTGGCATCACTTGTACTCTCTATCCAACAACTAACAAATGAAATATACAATACACATCCTCCAACGTAACAATCATCTCTCCTGTAGGAAACCAAAATGTACATGTATCCACACACCATCTATCACATAGTGTGGTCAACATTGACATATTTTAGGGCACATCCTCGATCTCGTGCTATGTGCCATAGGCCAACACGGTCCATAATATCCCAATCATCATCTGACAAACTTAATCCAAGCAACGTACTCAAATGAAATCCACTATGGAACTCCCTCAAGTGAATATCTCTCTACACAACACAAAAAGATTAAAAACATAGCATTAGAACACTATTTACATATAATCACACTCTCTTATCAGATTCATATACATTACAAATCTCATCTTCCATCATCTTAGACCACATACACACATTATGGACCAGGGCACCCAAATGTAGGACTTGAGCACCGGGGAGCGAGGACACTAGCACAAATATTTGGGTGCTCATGTCCCAAGGGTCACTATTACTAATGCCCTCACCACTATTGTCCAGGTCTAAAACGCTGAGAAAATTAAAATTCTGAAATTTGTGAAAATTCACTAAAAATGACAATTGCACCATACATTTTTTAAAAACAACGCACTTACCAACTTCGCAAGAATGTGTGATGCTACAATGGTCGCCACCCTCTCAAAATAATTAGGAGGTGTTGCTATGATGTATTCACATATCAACAACAACCATTCAATCATCTATCACAAAACTTACACCATAAAAATGCATTTTACTTTGCATATGAATGATTATACAAGGTTCAAAATGTACTTAACCCGACTTATAAAATGCAAGAATTGAGTTAAAATTTCCTCTTGTAAGGTTCTATTACTTCATCAACCCTTCCTCTTACTCGAGAGTGATGATATTTCATCTACTGGAATGTTCATAAGTCATGTTTTTGTCCTTTTCACCTTTCACTACTCTTTTCTATTATTTTCCTTCAATTATCCCTTCATTGTAATAGTCAAATTTGGATCTTCTTAGCAACATTCCACATACTTTCATGTTTAATCCTATACATATACCTCAAAACAATTTTAGTGAATCACTAAAATATTTTAAGGTCATCAACCATGCAATCATTATGTTCTATGTATAAACTGTCTTTTCTTCCTCTCAAGAGAAAACATGATTGGTTCATCGAGGAGTTTGAACTTACAAAATTGTTTCTAAGAATTTATTAGCTCCAATAATATCCTCATATCAACTCAAATGTGTGCCCAAGTTTTTTTCTATCTCCTTGTATAACCTTATGAATTCCACTTTTTGTGTTTGCTCTATAAACCCTTACTAGGTTTTTGCAAGTAGACTATCATGCATATGTTTATCTTGTGAGGTTTTTAATGCTATATAATTGACCTTTTGGACACCCAATAAATATTCTAAACTCCTGTAATATTTCAAGCTTGAACTCAAGGTCTAACATGTACTTCCTTTGTTAAGCTTCACTTATAAAAAGCCTTCACTAACATGTCTTTGTAACATTCCAATTTAAAGACTTTAGAAACAAGGATTTTTTTGATACATAATGTTCTTTATTCTAAATCATAATTTAGAACACACATTCAAATGCCAAACTATCTAATAACAGAAAACCATATGCAACTATAATGACTCGGTGAAACACCGATCTCTCATTTCATGACTTGGTGTCATCCGATCTCTCATGTTATTCAGTAATGTGTATACGAAGTATACTTAGTTTCTTTACCCTATTAGAGGTACTCAAATGTTATGTTTAAGAGCCTATCTGAATATCTATTACTAATATTCATCTGAAATCCCACTTCTTAAACTAAGTGACATAGGACAACGCAACCCATAGCTTACGATACTTTGGCCAAATATTTACACATGTTTATCATGTTTGCATTCCTAGATGAAATACTCGTCAAATGGAATAAGTCCTTCACTACACTTGATCAATTATCTAGATTGGTCTTTACTGATCTCTGCCAGTCCACATGATTCAAATTATAACCCTATATAAGGTTAGCAACATGCCCTAGTGTGGGATACTTCCCACGGTGACTAAGGGTACATAAACATAATCAATCGACCAAGTCGATTAGGTGTGTCTAGTTATCCTAAGTCATCAAGGGTAGAATCCGTCACTAGGTCATGTTCTTATCCTTGTATAGGGTAGAATAGTGAACATGTCAAGAACTTATGTTAGTCTAGTTGAACAAACTTTGAAGGGTACTGAGACATGTCAACTGCAATGTAGTAACCTCGTAATGACTCATGTAGTTATGAAGGTACTTCACTGTAGTTGGCATGTGTCAACATCCAATTGAGTATCCTCACTGGATAAACATAAATTATAGTGAATTTGATGTTATATTAAATTATTCTTTAAAATATAATGTCAACATCCTTAATGATTTGAGAAAGTTCTTTAACCTAACAAGTTACAAGTTATAACTATATCTGAGGTAGGTAAGAAAATAAAATCTTCTTCTCAACCTATTTATTTTCTTGCATTAGTTTACCATTTATCTGATACCACTTGCAACCAAAAAGGGGCATTAATTCTATTTTAGATGTAAAGGTGATTGAGTTATCTAATTTCCATTTTTAGATTAAGGAAATATGTATAAAGAATCACAATGGCACCCATTCACCCTTTTTTTTATATATATCTAAGAATTTAATAACTTAGTCTTAAAGTATACCCACAAGGGATTTTCCCTTTTTATTTTCTATTTCATGGACTAATGTCCAATGAGTAAAACCATAATTCCTTTGTCCATAATAAATTAAATTACATATGCATGATTATAAATAAGGTTGAACACATACATCCCTATAAGTTAATTACAAACCCTTTTTCAATGATAAAGTGTCATGAGATTATTAACTTTATAAGTGGTATCCCATCTAGAGAAACTCTTCCAACCAACAACTCGACTCCTAACCCAAGCCATTACATACTATGCAATAATGTGAACTACCTTCCTAAATGAGGGTAATACTTATAATTTCAGCCTAATTCAACCAAGAAAGTATATCTACAAGTATTAACAAAATTAAAACATCTTTTATTCATCACGAAAGAGTGATACATTTGCTAATTCCAAATAACTCATATATCAATATTGCCAAACATCACCACAAATAGCTCATAATGTCAAAAACATCACCCATTATTTTCTCATTACAATTTTCTTTTCATTACGTACATATTAGTAATGAACCCCATTTTCTTTTATCAAAGTAAAGATTCATTCTTCAAAATAAAATAAATACAACTTAAAATAGGTCTTTATCCTTCATCTTTCCCGTAGTCCATCTACAAAATTGCTAGCACGGTCGGTTCATTCATCAATCGAGCATGATAAGCACTAATCATTAAAACAAAGTGCTTTTAGCTAACTATTTCATAAAAAGAACCATGTTGTTATGATACAATCTAGAAATCAAAAACGGAAAGACTCTACCAAAAAGGAGATCACAATTCCAATTTAAAGAGAGAGAAAGAGATGTGCTTTAAGTCAAAACAAGGTTAGGTCATGAAATAAAATAACTTTACCCTTCCTTCATATTTTCCTTTTATCAAAAGAATTTAAGTAGTAATTTAAGAGAATTAAACATTCATCTAGTCCTCAATATTACCTTCTTGTATTACATTCTAAGTTCATCACTCAGTTAAACTTGTTAATCTGAATAAGGTAACTACTTAAACTATATTTTAAGCATAAATCCATAGTGAAACATTTATAAACATTACTTTCAATCTAAATATTTCATTAACCTACATTCATCCTAAAGCTTGAGATGCCTTCAACCGAATCTAGAGACTATAAGAATTAAGTTAGGATAATCCTAATCATCATAACATTTAATGTGTCCATGCTTGTAGTATTCTAATACTCAAGCTTAAAAAAAAGGAACCCATTTCAAAGTAAAAATCCAATACTAGCTATATCGGACCTCAATCAAAATTAAGGTTCCTATTAACAAGAAAATGAGTTAATGCTCATATCCTAAAAAGATACACCATTGCTATCATTACTCTAAGTGAGTGGTATGGTTAAGTTTATAATTTATACCAACTCAATAATCCATCCAAATATTTCCAACCAAACACAATAATCCATCCAAGTATTTTCAACTTCAGCCATATTTTCACGCCTAAAAAAATTGCATTCATCTTATCAAATAGTCAAGAAGTTGCATATATGTAAATGACCAGCAAAGGGATAACAACTTTAACAAGTTCGTAAGTTGTAAGAAGTTAGAGGAAGGACAAAGAGAGTGATTACTACTTGACAACTCTTTGTATGATTAAATGACAACATCAAGGAACCAAAAGACTATAATGACAAAGGTCGGTTATCTAATGACTCAAGATAAAATCCCAAACAGATATTTGCTCGGGGTTTGAATTAAATGAACACAAAAACTAGAAGAAAGGAAATAAACAAAGAGAAACAACATTCCATTACCTTTCCTCATTTAAGGAGACAATTTTGATAGCCTCAAATCCCATAAGGATAACAAGTAATTCACTTCCCCAAAAGATTTAGAGAGGAAAGAAAGAGATTGACCGAAGGATAAGTCTAAAATAAACTTTCTAAAGCATAGATCCATGAAGGAAACGAAGTATGAAATACAATGTAACCAAAATAGGAGCAAGCATTCCATTTTCATGAAGAAAACATTTACCTAACTTTAGAAAGAACTGAAACCGAGCTTGTTGCCCGAGAGGTCTCGAGAAACATGCTAATAAAAACATCAAGTCAAGGTTGATAGCGTTGTCAAGAGGTTCGGTAACAAAAAAACAAACCACAATAACCAATAATCAAGAGAGTTTTCCTCTCTTAACACCAAAGTAACACATATTCATAGGTTACCCAAAGACCTAAAGGAATAGAACAGAATATCATATCCCCTTTACTTGCTTCCAAAACTATACTTTGTAAAACAACTAATAATTTCAAGAGATTAATACAAGTATTCTTTTTTAGGTACTAAAATAATAACCGAAAGATCTTATGCAAGTCCATGAAGACGTTAAATTGATTACCAAGTAAAACCCACACTATATTATCCTTTTGCAACACACACACATGGTTAGAAAGTCTGCAATAGGAAGGATACACACATAAAACTAGAATCAAAAAATCACATACGGTGATAAGATTCAAGGTATAGTCATCATTTTGAAGTCTTCATTCAATAACCAAAAAGGAAATGTTAAGAACAGAAATCAAATCTATATTCACGAAGGAGTTATGAAAAATCATAATGACAACTAGATATTCCAACTGTTTCCTAACAAAAGTTTACCGAAGGAGGAAACAAGCTCGATTAGACCCATATTTCCCAAGTTTATGTAGCCCATAACACCAAAAAAGTTTAAACAATTCAAAAATGATCACATACATATTTTTGGATTTGTTTTCAAGCCCATGCAGAAATATTTAAAGAAAAACCCAGCTATCCAAACAAGAAAGCCAAAAATCCAAAACATACTTTCCATTATCCAAATAGGGTTGGTAAAGTATACCATTAAAACATAACAAAAACAGAAGCAAGAGAATCAGAACAAATTCAGATTATTCCCTAAGAGCAGAGTTGTTTTTATGAGTATTTAAGTAAAAGCATAAGACTTAATGGATAGAGCCTATCATTCATGATATCACTTCTCCTTCATTCGATTCACGAGAGATATCCAAGTAGAGCTTCAATCCTTATTTCAAAATGCAAACAACACAAAAACTTCATCTAACTCCTCCTTATAGCTTCTCCATGCCAACTCCTTCCCTCCACGCCATGCAAGGAAGAATAACTCGTGCAAAACTAAATTTCATGCAAGAATCAAAATGAAGGTTTGAAAAAAACCACATGTAGAGCTCAAGATCCAAACCAAATGAATCAACAAAACCAAACCCTTTATATTTTTCCTAGGCGGTTTCACCAAATTCAAAACATTAAATGCGAGTATGACGTTAGTCCTTCCTATATTCCTACCACCGCAACCTCAAAATCTTGAGAGGAATTATTTAAAATAAAAGAATGCATCCAAAAATTTGGCGAAGATGCCAACTCACCCTCCTAAATTTTCCAAATGCCCTTGCCAAATTTGGCTGCAAAAAGAGATAAGGACTTAATAACTCGCCATTAATTCCTAGGGTTCTTTACCTCCCACTTACCTCTTCCCATGTCATTCCATAGGTCCCTTTACGTTAGTCATTCCCTTAGTTAGGTTCAACATTAATTTAGGAACCAAAATAGGTCCATAGGTTAAGTCTTTAGTCTTAGGTTCATTAATCACCTAATAACAATAAACTTAATAACTTAGGTTAGGTTACTTCTTTAGGATAAGGTTCTAAATTTAAGGAACATGGTGAAAATAAGTCACAGGATATACTTTAAAATTTGTAACATACCTTAAATAGAAAAGAGGTCTTGGACTGGTAACCCCGTCTCAATTCGAAGAAGATATCTAAGGAGAGGATCGTTCATTGCCTTCGCACCTTTAAGGTCCAAAATTCCTCCATCTGTCCAAATTGGACGCCAAGACAACAAGATTTGAAAATTTATAAACATATTTTGGATCAATAGAATTGATCCAAGGTGTTGTTGTTCTAAATATTATAAATTATGAAAAATGAAACTCAATTTTTCCCAATCCCAAGCAAAGTAAATTATTCTAAACAAATAGAGATGGGTTACATCCTTTTAAATTAAGCAAAAATGTCATGTAATGTATCTATTTCCGAAGATAACATATTACCTCTGTAAACATGATTTCATAAGTCATAAGAATACACCATATTTAATAAAAAAATCACTGTCAACGTTTGAACCTTCTTTAATAGAATTCATCATAGATACAAGTCATGTTAGAGGTGTTACATACTTCCTCCAAAATAACATCATCGTCCCGATGATTAACTTAGTCCAAAACTTCAAACAAGAAATATAATTTTAATCATAATTCTTTTATTCATTAGTTCACATCAAAACCACATTGAGAATTCCAAATTTTCCATAATTTATTCAATGTAATTATTTGTTTTCATACTAATGAATTTAATATATGTCCAAAACTGGCAGATTTATTGATATAATTAGAACAATATTTTCAAGTATTATAAATCAAATGAGAATCAAATTTTTTCAAATAAATGTGGAAAAGTAATTTTCATGTCCTCAAGGTTTTCCCATGTTACACTTTCTTCATTAAACTCGTCCCATTGAACCTTGCATTGACTAATTTCATGATTTCTCAAGTGTAACTTTCTAGCACTCGAATGGGTTTAACCATATGACTATTCCTAGGTCTTGGACCTGCAAGGAATTCCAATTTAACACATGTGATAAATCTAAAACATTTTTCTTAAGTAGAGAAATATGGAAAACATCATGCATTCATGATAAAGCATGTGGTAAAGCTAAACGATAAGCTACAGGATTGATTACTTCAACAATTTCAAAGGGTCTCACCTAACAAGGTGATAATTTGGCAACCTTGTCAAAGGTTATAGAACTCTTTTTTGGCTTTACCCGCAACAAGACTTTTTCACCAAGTTCAAATTTCTTATCAAGCCTTTTTAGATCTACATATATTTTTTTGCCTATTGGCTACTTCTTTCAAATGTTCACGAATCATTTTAACTTGTTGTTTCATTTTAGTAAGGATCTCATGTCCAATTACCTCTCTATCCTCTAGGTTATCCCAGCTAACTAGAGTCATGCAATGCACTTCCTTCTGTATAATGCTTCCAAAGGTGCCATTTTCAGAGAGGCATGATATATGTTATTATAAGAAAATTAAACTAATGGAAGGTACTCTTCCCTTTTGTACTATTTGATCCATGTTGTATACATACGTAACATATCTTCCAAAACTTGATTAACTCTTTCGGTTTGCACATTCGTTTTCCGGGTGGTATGCTAAACTAAAATTCAATTTAGTTCTCAAGGCTGCATTAAGCATTTTCCAAAATCTAGATGTCATTCTAGGATCTCTATCTGATATGATCAATTCAGGTACACCATGCACTCTAAAAATTTCATGCACAAATATTTTTGATAAAACAAGGGAATCATCCTTAAGATTACCAACGATAAAATGTGCTACTTTTGTTAGTTTATCAACAACAACTAAAATAACATCATGTGTATTCTTTGACATTGGCAGCCCTTATACAAAATCCATACTAATTACTTTCCATTTATACTACGGTATTCTATGAGGGTAAAATAAACCAGATGGATGCATATGCTAAGCCTTAACACACTGACATTCTAAGCAGTGTGTCAAAAATCAATTACATCCTTTTTCATCCCATTCCAAAAATATTGTTGTCTTAAATCAATAAGCATTTTTGTAATACCGAGATGTTCTGAATAAGGTGAATTATGAAATTCAACTAAAAACTTATTTTTCAACTCATTTCCCAAAGGTATATATACTTGATTATTATATATCATGATTCCTTCATCATCAAAGTGAAAACCTTTATATCATGAGTTGTTTGGATCTGCAGCAAGTGTTGTTTTTTACTTGCTGAAAGTATGAATCAGATTCCATAATTATTTTTACTTCATCCTTAACATGAGTTCTCAAGGTTATAAGTGCATAAATATGTTTCCTACGACTTAGTGCATCTTCCAATTTGTTTTCTTTTCCCTATATGTAACTTATGTCAAAATAATACTGAGATAGAAATCTAACCACCTTCGTTGTCTTGCATTCAGATTTGGCTGAGTGAAAATATACTTCAGCCCAATATGGGCGAGTCTTTAATTTAAAAGGTCTCCCTAAAATATAATGCCTCCATACTTGAAGTGCATGAACAATGGCAGCAAGCTCTAGGTCGGGGGAACATAATTCAGTTCATGTAACTTGAGTTTTCTCTATCATATCATATGCTATAGCATGATCATTTTGTAACAAGATACCTCCAAATCCTTCCCCATAAGCATTTGTTACTACCTGTAAAGTCCCCATTTGGATCAGGTACAACCAAAATAGGTGTAGATGTTAATTGATCCTTAAGATCTTTAAACACAGATTCACATTTTACACTCCACTCAAATTTCTTATCTTTCTTTTGTAATGAAGTTATTATTGCAACAACCTTTGAAAAGTCCTTAACAAATTTTCTATAATAATTAGCAAGACCCATGAAGCTTTAGAATTCATGTACATTCTTAGGTACAAGTCAGTCAATTATAGTGAAAATCATTGATGGGTCAACAACTATTCCATCTTTTCTTATAACATGTCATAGATAGTGTAGTTTTGTCTCATAGAAAGAACATTTGGATAACTTACCATACAATCTTCTTTTTCTTAAGATTTCGAGAACTATCTTCAAATGCTCATGATGCTCATAGATACTTTTAGAATATATGAGAATATCATCCAAGAATACAAGAAAAAAATTGTCGAATTATTCTTGAAAGGATATTAATCATTAAATTCATAAAAGTTACAGGTGCATTTGTCAATCCAAAAGGTAAAAATGTGAATTTATGATGCCCGTACCTTGTCCTAAAGGTTGTTTTATGAATATCTTCATCTTTGATTCTTAACTGATGATATATAGATCGAAGATCTATCTTAGAATATATTGATGCACCACGCATATGATCAAATAGATCATCAATTCTAGGAAGTGGATATCTATTCTTGATTGTTACTTTGTTTAACATCATATAATCAATACACAAAGCCTAAGTGTTCCATCTTTCTTTTTCACAAAATTACCGGTGCTCCCAAGGCAAGACACTTGGTCTTATTAAACCTTTAGACAATAGTTCTGTAATTGTGCCTTAAGCTTTACCAGTTCAATGGTAGTCATTCGATATGGTTCCTTAGAAATAGGTTCGGTTCCCGGTTTGATATCAATCATGAAATCAAACTCCCGTTTGGGTGGAAGACTAAATATTTATTCCGAAACACATCGCTGAAATTTCATAGCAACAAATATTTTTCCAAGAAATTACTATCCTATTCAATTGTTTCAAATTTTTACTACATACAAGGTGCAACCTTTGTTTTTGGCCTTTTTAAGCTACATAGATGACAATTTTCTAGACTGAAATATCACATTTTATCCCTTAGATGTCTGTTGTTTTCTGTACAGATCATCAAGACAACTAATATGTTTTTCAAAATAATCAACCTTTGATTTATGTTTGGCAAGCTAGTTAACACCTATAATCACATCATAAGACCCTAAAGGAGCAACATAAAGATCAAATTTTGTAGAAAAACTAGGTAAATCTAGGACTACTCAAAAAAGACACTGACTAACTATGTGGACACCATTATTCCCATAATGTATAGCCCAAGATTTATCCATTTTTCTATCTTTTATTTTTATTTTTAAAGATAATTTAGTAGAAATAAAGCATTCAAGTATCTCGAGTGTCAAAAAGTATAGTAGAATGGTATACCAAATAACTTACCTGACACTTCTATAGGTGTAACTTGATTTTCAACTTGTTTATCAGCTACAACAACATGTATCTTATGTTGTTGATTGTTGTCATCCTTCCTTAGAGGGAAATGATTTGCATAATGATCCTTGTCATAATTTTAGTAGGATCCTGGTCCTCGCTTAGTTTCAAACTTATTTCTAACCTTAAAGTTGTTGTTTTGTCCCCCATAAGACTTATGTCCATTATTATTGTTCTTAACAAAATTGTTTCAAACACTAGAAACAAGTTTATTTGTTGTTTTTTTCTTATTATTATCTGCAACAAATTTATTTTTAGTACCAAACTTCTTCCATGCCCCATTTTTGGGTGCAAGAGATGAAGAAGAATTAGGAATTTTCATTTTGATTTCCTCCTTATTGCAGAGATTGCTTTTAATTTTTGTTCTTGCCTAATGGAGTTTTCTATAACCCCTTCCATGGTGGTTTGGCTATGAAAATATACTTCTCCCCCTATGATAGGATTTAATCCCATAATGAATTTCCATATCCTAAACTTTTGGTTAGTTTGATACTAAGGTACGTACTTGAAGAGTTTAGTGAACCTCTCCCAGACTACATTTACAATTAACTTTCCTTGAGTTGAGTTCTGAAATTCAGTCAACTTTTGATCATAATAAATTTATGGCAGCCATGATTGCCTAAAATAGTTTTTAATTGATCCCATGTGATGCTTGACTCATTAATATTCAATTCAGCCTTTTGACTATCCCACCAAGAAGATGCCTCATGGGAAAGATGATAAGCTCCACCAATCGCCTTTGTTTCCCCGATAAATTTTTTTATTGTAAAGTACTTATCCATTTCACTAAGCTAGTTCTCATCTCCATCTCCCAAGGTGGTCCCATCAAAATTAGGTGGACTTATCATTTTTATATCATTTGTGAGTTCAATTGATAACCTTGACCTTTATTTTTAGGCTGATTAGGTACATTAGCATTAGCATTTGCAAAATTGTTATTATCAACTCCTTGATTCCCAATTTTGACATTATCCTCATGAGGTGGCTGATTGTTATTACCAACATCTTCTTCCTCCACATTACCCATTACTTGTTGTTTAAGTACAACCAAATGGTCTCTTGTGTCAAATAGGTTAGCAAAGATCTCATTAAGTTTTGGGGGGTAGCTACCTCTCCACCTAGTGGTGGGTTGTTTGTAGCATCTCCCTTATTCTAACCATTTTTATTTTACAAGAAAAGTTAAGTTTTTATCATATTTATTGACTCAATAGGTCCAAGAGCTGCAACCTTCACCTATGATACCAAGATGTAACATTCTCATTTTAAGACTTTAGAAACAAATTTTTTTTTTATGCACAATGATCTCTGTTCTAAATCATAATTTCAAACACACATTAAAATGCCAAACTATCCCATAACAGAAAACCATATGCAGTTGCAATGACTTGGTGAAACATCGATCTCTCATTTCATGACTCGATGCCATCCGATCTCTCATGTTATTCAAGTAATGTGTGTACAAAGTATAATTAATTTCTTTACCCTGTTAGAGGTACTCAAGTGTTTCGTTTAAGATCCTATATGAATATTTGTTACATATTCATCACGAAATCCCGCTTCTTAAACTAAGGGACATAGGAAAACACAACAAACAACTTGCGATACTTTGGCCAAATATTTACACATGTTTGCAATGTTTGCATTCCTAGATGACATACTCATGAAACATAATAATTCCTTCACTTCACTTGATTGGTTATCTAGATTTGTCTTTCCCGATCTCTTTTAGTCCACATGATTCAAAGTATAACCCTAGATAATGTTAGCAAGATGCCCTAGTGTGGGATACTTCCCACAGTGACTAAGGGTACATAGACATACTCAATCAACCCAGTCGATTAGGTGTGTCTATTAATCCTAATTCATCAAGGGTGGACTCCGTCACTAGGTCATGTTCCTATCCTTGCATAGGATAGAACAATGAAAATGTCAATAAATTATATTAGTCTAGTTGAACAAACTCTGCAGGTATCGAGACATGTCAATCGCAATGTAGTAACCTTGTAACGACTCATGTAGTTACAAAGGTACTTCAACGCAATTGGTGTGTGTCAACATCCAAATGATTATCCTCAACTAGATAAACATAACTTATAGTGCATTTGATGTTATATTAAATTATTCTTTAAAATATAATGTTGGCATCCTTAATTATTCGAGAAAGTTATTTAACCTAACAGGTTATAAGTTATAACTATATCTTAGGTAGGTAAGAAGATAAAATCTACTTCCCAACCTATTTATTTTCTTGCATTAGTTTACCATTTATCCGATACCACTTGCAACTGAAAAGGGAAATTAAGTCTCTTTTAGACATAAATATGATTGAGCTATCTAATTTCCATTTTTAGATTAAGGAAATATGCATAAGGAAGCACAATTGCACCCATTCACCCTTTTGTTTATATATATCGAAGAAGTTAATAACTTCATCTTAAAGTATACCCACAAGGGATTTTCCCTTTTTATTTTCTATTTCATGGACTAATGTCCAATGAGTAAAAACATAATTCCTTTGTCCATAATAAATTAAAATTACATATGCATAATTATAAATAAGGTTGGAACACATACATCCTTATAAGTTAATTACAAACCCCTTTTCAATGATAGAGTTTCATGAGATTATTAACTTTATAAGTGGTATCCCATCTAGAGAAACTCTTGTTATCCAAAATTCACCCCAGGGTAATTTTGATAACATGCATCAGAATATTCAAGTCCCAGGCAAATAGATTGATTCAAGGCCCAAATTTGTGTTTTTGGGGTCCCTCGGCTTCCTTCTAACTCTCCCATCCAAGAAGGAATCCCAACAGGTCGAGAAAATGAAAAAATTGCAAAAACTAAGCTCGGGTAGAAAATCAGCTAAGTCCTAGTCCAGTGCAATCCAGACAGTTGGGACGTCGGGGCACGAATCGGCTGAAAAGCCTCCAGGTGGTCCACACAGCAGTTGGGACAGTTGGGACATCGGGACGCGTGGGGCGCGAAAAGCCAAATCAGCCGGAAAAATGAAGAAAATTGCACGAGTCTTGTTTCGCAGTCCGGGACGGTTGGGGAAAAAGTACGCAAAGGACGCGGATCATCCGATTTGGCACAAGTCGGTCCGTTTCAGGTGGATCGGAGATATTTGTCCTGTGTGATCCAGACAGTTGGGACAAGAGTACGCGGAGGACGCGAACCGCCGATCGGTCGGCCGAAACAGAGGACTTTCGTTTGGGACATTTGGGCCAAAGGTACGCGAAGTATGCGGAGGATGCAAAAAGGTGAAGGATCTAAGAGCCAATCAAATCTCACCACGTGTCTTCACTTCAAAGAGGATCAAGGAAGCCCGAATCGGGAGGGTCAGAGAAATTTGTCCCAAGCAGTTTGGGACATCCGGGCCAAAAGTACGTGGAGGACGTGAAAAGCCGAAGGAGCCGAGAACGAATCAGAGCATGCCACGTGTCCTAAAGGGAAGGGAAGTTCGGAGCCAGGGAAAGACTTAGGAAAATTTGACAAAAGTCTTGGGCCAAAAATTAAAAGACAAGGATGACCCCACGCCCTGTCCTCCAACCAAATCACGCCACGTGTCCCAAGTGGCGGGGGCGCGGGGAAAAAATGGAAAATTTCCAAAGTGTAAGAAAAGTCAAAATTTTCAAGGAAAACTCATGGGAGGTGGAGGAGAGAGAATTGCAGCCATTCAGAGCCCGACACGTGTCATCCAAGTGGCAGAGCGTGGGAAAAATTCAAATATCCGTTTTGGCCTGTTTTGTGCCCTAAATCTTCAAATCGCCATAACTTTCGATCCAGAGCTCGGATTTTCACGTTCTTTATATCAATGGAAAGCTGGAAAAATTCTCTACATGATTCTAGGGTCAATCTTGCATTTTGGTTTAGTTTGGAGAGAGAAAGTTAGGAAACGTCTCTGACGCGTGGTAATGCCAGAACTAACGTTTCAATAACCAGTTTTAATGCACATGGGTCGCATTCTTCTTCAGTAAGGCTAGAACTGACATTTCAACAACCAGTTTTAATGCACATGGGTTGTATTCTTCTTCAGCATGGGCAGAAGTGATGTTTCAACCACTGATTTTAATGAAGAATGCGTTTTGGTCAAAGGTTGGGCTGCTTGCATGTTTTCCTGCATTTCTCTCTCCTGGGCTCAACCCATGCATTGTAAAAAGCCAGATTTGGCTCATTCTAAAAAAAGTGGTTCATATTTTCTACTCTACCCTCCCTTCTTTTCTTCTCTAGGGTTGAAAATGGAGTTCGAACCTCCTCCCCTGCTCTATAATGGTGTTTTTACCTTTTACTTTTGAAATGATGTTCGTGTAAACTTACGGAAGCAACAAAAAACGTGTTTTGTGATGCATCCGTCCATCCTTGTTCATTCTTTTGCTTGTTCTCTTCTTGCCTCTCTTCATTGCAGGTATTTGTGTATGTTCTAATGTTCATTGCAGGTCTGGATTTGTGTTCATGGAGTTTTGGGACATTTTCTCGTGTGAAATCTATCCTTGGGCCTGTGATGCATCTGTCCATCCTTCCCATCGCTCACCTCTCCTTGTCCCATGGTAGTTTTGATAGATGTTCAACATTTTCCTTCTCTGGTGTATCACCATTTTAGTGTAGGCTCTATTTTTCCCTTTTCTCTCTCTCTCTATCTCCTTGGCATGGTTAGATTAGGATTAGATTAGCTTTGAGTGCCTTTGGAATAACTTGTATGGGTAGTTTAGGAAGAGGAACCAGCCTTCTCTGGAGATTCCTTTCTCATTTTCATGAGTCCCACACTCAAAGAAAGGATTCAATGTTGTGCAATCACACTGGATGCTAGAGTGATCAACCTAGAAATCTGATCAATGTCCAGGGGTGCTGTGATTTTGCATCAACAGTTTTGGCACACCGGTGGGACACTGAGGTTAGATTATTTCATCTTTCAGAGGTGTCTCATTATCAATAGAAAAGTTTAAGCCATTTGCACTGCTCAATAGTTTTGGCATGCTCGGTGGGACCTTAGAGGTCTTCCACTTCATCTTTTGCAGGTTGGTGTGTTCTATGAAGATTTCTCCCTTTGGAGGCACTTGCAAACACATCTGGCGACTCCATCTGATCAGAAACCCATTTCTGAAGTTACAGACCCATTTTACATCCATTTCCATCCATCCTTCTTTTCATCCCTTTCATTCTTTTCCATTCCATGAAGTTGTGCAATCATGACTTCATTTCCATCATGGGACTCACATTTACAACAGCAGCAATGTTTCCCACCTCCAACATGTTTTTTAAATCCTCCAAATCAGCATTTTGAACAAATTCAAAATCAGCATGCATACCCATATGAGCAGCAATGCCAAAATCAGTTTGGCTATGGAGCTTTCCAAGAGCAAGAGTATGCATATAATGAAGATGCTTTGGTCTGTTGGAGAAAATCCAAAAGATGGAGGTAAAGATGGTGCAGTCCGAGCAACAACTCAAATGAGAGCTTTTAGAATTGGTTATAGGACTCCTTGTCCATGGGGAGGCCCTTTTCCAAGACACTTCAGCCCTTAGGAGAAGTTGGACTTCATGATGAAGATGTTGCCCCAACTTGCACAATGGACAAAGCAGAAATAGAGGCCTATACACTTGTTGTTGAACAACCTTGTCAATGGGTAAGTTCTACACCATCATCTAGTTTTTCTCTTCCCATTACTCAAGCAGCATCATCTCATTTGGAATTGCAAATTCTGAACTCCCCATCTGCTGTCCCAAATGTTGATTCCATGTCTCCACCTCTCAGTCTTCCACCACACCTCAATTCTTCTTTCCTTTTTCCTTCCAAATAGTCATCCCCTCCACAAGAGCTAAAAGAAACCCCCTCCTCTAAAGAAACAAGAGGTTTCACCTCCTTTACCACCACAAAAATGCCAAATCAATTGAGTTACAACCCATCCCTCCTCTTGCATTCCCAATTCCATGTGGGGAAGAAGAAATTGCAAAAATCAGTCATCAAGGACAGCAAGAGGAAGAGCCAAGAAAAGAAGAAATGATTAAGAGCTTAGTAAGTTTGGCTCTTAAATTTGGGATGACAAAGATCCCCTTGATGGTTAAACCTACAGAAGAGGTTGGAGTTGGAGAACAAATGGTGGTCAGGACTGATTTTGTTGCAGCAGAAGAAGAAGATCTTGCAGTCCCAACTTGTCCTCTAGAGTAGCAGATTGAAGAGTTTGACTTGACAAACTTCATGCTGGAGGAAGAGTTCAATCAAGAGCAAGATTGTCTTCAAACATTGGAGGAAGGAGAAGCTGCTCCAAATCCAAAAGAAGAGGAGCACATTCTAGTTGTGGAGGAGAAAATTGCAGATCCAAGGGCTTTGAGCACAAAGCAGGCTACAGGAGAACCTTCAGTTCTTCTTTCTACTTCACCTCTCTCAAGTTATAGTACTGAAGAGGAGTTTGATCTCTCAAACTCAATGTTGGAGGGTGAAAGAAACCATGGTGGTCAAGTTGCAGATCAAGAAGACACCATGGAGGAAGATGAGCATATGCAGCAAGACAACCATGAGGTAGTTTATCTGTCAGATTTGGAGGACTGTTTTGATGGAGAAGAGCCGGTTGAGTTTCCACCATTCTCTCTTTCATCATCCACATTCCAAACACTTAAGTCTGCTGTCATGAAGGAGAGTATTCATTTGCAGCAGCCTGCATCTTATAGAAGCTCTTTGGAAATAAGATTGGAAGATTCTAATCTTTCATGTTCTTCGTTGGAGGAAGAGAAAGGACAGAGGAATTTCACCATTTCTTCCACACCATCCATTCGGGAGGGTCTACAAGAAGACTCCATTTTTGGAGTTGAAAATCAGAGCTATGGGCATATCAAATAGATCAGACCTTGCCCAATCAGGTATTTGGCTTCATTGGAGCCAAAGGAGAAGTCACAACCAGTCATGCTTGCTTCTGAGCATGAGGATGAGCTGCAAAGTTCCAAGGATCAGTTGTCATACCTCTCCAATCCAAATGTAGAGCAACTAAAAGAGGTATTGAATTTGCCTTCAGCTGATACCTTGATGATTTGGGTGGAAGACCAGCTTCTTGTTGATTTTCCATTCATCCTAACAGCCATGATCAGCTCCAAATCAATTGCATGGCTGCCACTTTTGAGAAAGGGAAGCTATTTCTCACAACCAATTGTAGGGTTTGTTTAGCTTGCCTTTGCTTCTAGTTAGAGTAGAGTAGGTAGGTTTGCTTTCAGTAGAAGAAGTGCTTGTGCACACTCTGCATGTTCCATTTGGAGCATGTATGATTTTCAGTTTTGTACATAGTTTTTGTGGTGTTGGTTTTGCTCTTGCACAGTCCATTTCAGTGGCATTTTGGTGAGAATGACTCCATATCAGTGGGTTTCCAAGTGGCTCAGAGAGGAGGTTTTCAAAGTTTAGATCAGTTGCAGGTTACAACTCATGACTCCATGCCCAATGGATGCTTCAGCAACTGGTAACTTCATCTAGCAGGCAGATGACCCCGTTGAGTCACCAAAACTGTTATCCAAAATTCACCCCAGGGTAATTTTGATAACATGCATTAGAATATTCAAGTCCCAGGCAAATAGATTGATTCAAGGCCCAAATTTGTGTTTTTGGGGTCCCTCAGCTTCCTTCTAACTCTCCCATCCAAGAAGGAATCCCAACAAGTCAAGAAAATGAAAAAATTGCAAAAACTAAGCTTGGGGTAGAAAAATGAAGAAAATCGGCTAAGTCCTAGTCTAGGCAATCTGGGACAGTTGGGACATCGGGCGCGAATCGGCTGAAAATCCTCTAGGGTGGTCAGCTGTGCATTGGGACAGCTTGGGACATTGGGGGATGCGCGGGCGCGAAAAGCCGAACCGGCCGGAAAAATGAAGAAAATTGCCTAAGTCTTGTTTCGCAGAGTCGGGATAGTTGGGACAAAAGTACGTGAAGGACACGGATCGGCCAGTTTGGCGCAAGTCAGTCCATTTCAGGTGGATCGAGATATTTGTCCCGGGCATCTCAGGACAGTTGGGACAAGAGTACGTGGAGGACGCTTGAATCGCCGATTCGGCCAAACAGAGGACTTTCGTTTGGGACATTTGGGACAAAGGTACGCGTAAGTACGGAGGACGTGAAAAGCCGAAGGATTTGAGAGCCAATCAAATCTCGCCACGTGTCTTCACTTCAAATAGGATCAAGGAAGCCTGAATCGGGCGGTTCAGAGAAATTTTTCCTAGGTAGTTTGGGACATCCGGACCAAAAGTACGTGGAGGACACGAAAAGCCGAAGGAGCCGAGAACGAATCGGAGCGTGTCATGTGTCCTAAAGGGAAGGGAAGTTCGGAGCTAGGGAAAGACTTAGGAAAATTTGACAAAATTCTTAGGCCAAAAAATTAAAAGACAAGGATGACCCCATGCCCCTGTCCTCCAACCAGATCACGCCACGTGTCCCAGTGGCGGGGGCGCGGGAAAAAATGGAAAAATTTCCAAAGTGTAAGAAAAGTCAAAATTTTCAAGGAAAACTCACGGGATGTAGAGGAGAGAGAATTTTTCAGCCATTCAGAGCCCGACACGTGTCATCCAAGTGGCAGAGCGTGGGAAAAAATTCAAATATCCGTTTTGGCCTGTTTTGTGCCCTAAATCTTCAGATCGCCATAACTTTCAATCTAGAGATCAGATTTTCACGTTCTTTATATCAATGGAAAGATGGAAAAATTATCTACATGATTCTAGGGTCAATCTTGCATTTTGGTTCAGTTTTGAGAGAGAAAGTTAGGAAACGTCTCTGACGTGTGGTAATGCCAGAACTAACGTTTCAACAACTAGTTTTAATGCACATGGGTCGCATTCTTCTTCAGTAAGGCTAGAACTGACATTTCAACAACCAGTTTTAATGCACATGGGTCGTATTCTTCTTCAAAGATGGGGGCGTATGATGTTTCAACCACTGATTTTAATGAAGAATGCGTTTTGGTCAATGGTTGGGCTGCTTGCACGTTTTCCCATGTTTCTCTCTCCTGCGCTCGACCCATGCATTGTAAAAAGCTAGAATTGGCTCATTCTAAAAAAAGTGATTCATATTTTCTACTCTTCCCTCCCTTCTTTTCTTCTCTAGGGTTGAAAATGGAGTTTGAACCTCCTCCCCTGCTCTGTAATGGCATTTTTGCCTTTTACTATTGAAATGATGTTCTGTGTAAACTTCTGGAGCAACAAAAAACGTGTTTTGTGATGCATCTGTCCATCCTTGCTTGTTCTTTTGCTTGTTCTCTTCTTGTCTCTCTTCATTGCAGGTATTTGTGAATGTTCTAATGTTCATTGCAGGTCTGGAGCTGTGTTCATGGAGTTTTGGGACATTTTCTGTGTGAAATCTATCCTTGGGCCTGTGATGCATTTGTCGATCCTTCCCATCGCTCACCTCTCCTTGTCCCATGGTAGTTTTGATAGATGTTCAACATTTTCCTTCTCTGGTGTATCACCGTTTTAGTGTAGGCTCTATTTTTCCCTTTTCTCTCTCTCTGTCTCCTTGGCATGGTTAGATTAGGATTAGATTAGCTGTCCTGCACTGGAATAGCTTGTGGCAGGTAGTTTAGGAAGAGGAACCAACCTTCTTTGGAGATTCCTTTCTCATTTTCACGAGTCCCACACTCAAAGAAAGGATTCAATGTTGTGCAATCACACTGGATGCTAGAGTGATCAACCTAGAAATCTGATCAACGTCCAGGGGTCTTTGTGATTTTGCATCAACAACTCTTCCAACCAAAAACTCAGAATTCTAACCCAAGCCATTGCATACTATATAATAATATGAACTACCTTCCTAAATGAGGGTAATACTTATCATTTCAGCCTGATCCAAGCCAAGAAAGTCTTTCTACAAGTATTAACAAAATTCAAACATCTTTTATTCATCAGGAAAGAGTGATACATTTGCTAATTCCAAACAAATCATATATCAATATTGCCAAACATCACCACAAACATCTCATAATGTCAAAAACATCACCCATTCTTTCTCATTATAATTTTCTTTTCATTACGTACATCTTAGTAATGAACCCCATTTTCTTTTTATCAAAGTAAAGATTCATTCTTCAAAATAAAATAAATACAACTTAAACTAGGTCTTTCTACTTTCATCTTTCCCGTAGTCCATCTACAAAATTGCTAGCATGATGGGTCAGTTCATTGAATTGAGCATGATAAGCACTAATCATTAAAACAAAGTGCTTTTAGCTAACTGTTTCATAAAAAGAACCCTATTGTTAGGATACGGTCTAGAAATAAAAACTAGAAAGACTCTACCAAAAAGGAGATAACAATTCCAATTTAAATAGAGAGAAAGATATATGTTTTAATTTAAAACAAGGTTAGGTCATAAATAAAATAACTTTATCCTTCCTTCATAGTTTCCTTTTATCAAAATAATTTAAGCATTAATCTAAGAGAATTAAACATTCATCCGGTCCTCAATATTACCTTCTTGTATTACATTCTAAGTTCATCACTTAATTAAACTTGTTAATCTAAATAAGGTAACTACTTAAACTATCTTTTAAGCATAACTCCATAGTGAAACATTTATATATATTACTTTCAATCTAAAATATTTCATTAACCTACATTCATCCTAAAGTCCGAGATGCCTTCAAAGAATCTAAAGACCATAAGAATTAAGTTAGGATAATTCTAATCATCATAACATTTAATGTGTCCCTTCTTATAGTATCCTAATACTCAAGCTTAGAAAAAGGAACCCATTTCAAATTAAAAATCCAATACCAGCTATATTAGACCTCAATCAAAATTAAGGTTCCTATTAACAAGAAAACGAGTTAATGCTCATATCCTAAAAAGATACATCATTTCTATCATTACTCTAAGTGAGTGGTATGGTTAAGTTTATAATTTAGACCAACTCAATAATCCATCCAAAAATTTACAACCAAACACAATAATCCATTCAAATATTTTCAAACCAAATTCAATAATCCATCTAAATATTTTTTAACTTTAGCCATACCGCCCTAAAAACATTTTGCATTCATCTTATCAAATTTTCAAGAAGTTGCATAAACATAATAGACCAGCGAAGGGATAACAAATTTACCAAGTTCATAATCTGGAAGAAAATTAGAGGAAGGAGAAAGAGAGTGGTTACTATTTCACAACTCTTTATATGATTAAACGAGAACATTAAGTAACCAAAATCCTATAATGAAAAAGGTTAGTTATCTAATGACTCAAGCCAAAATCCCAAACAAAGATTTGCTCAGGGTTCCAATTAAATGAACACCAAAAACTACAAGAAAGGAAATAAATGGAGAGAAACAACATTCCATTACCTTTCCTCATTCCAGGATGATTTTGATAGCCTCAAATCCCACAAGGATAACAAGTAATTTATTTCCCTAAAAGATTCAGAGAGGAAAGAAAGAGATTAACCGAAGGATAAGTCTGAAACAGACTTCCTAAAACTCAGATCCATGAAGGAAAGAAAGTATGAAATATGATGTAACCAAAACAAGAGCCAACGTTAAATTTTCACGAACAAAGCATTTACCTAAGTTCAAAAATAACTCAAACTGAAGCCATAGCCCAAGAGGTCGAGAAACATGCTAATACAAAACATCAAGTCAAGGTCGACAGGTGTTAAGAGATTCGGGTAAAAAAAAACTAACCACAAGAACCAATACTCAAGAGAGTTTTCCTCTCTTAGCACAAAGTGACACATATTCATAAGTTACCCAAATACCTAAAGGAATAGGATAAAATATCACATCCCCTTTACTTGCTTCCAAAACCAGACTTCATAAAACAACTAATAATTTCAAGAGATAAATACAAGCATTCTTTTGTAGGTCCTAAAATAATAAGCGAAAGATCTTATGCAAGTCCATGAAGACATTAAATCGATTACCAAGAAAACCCACACTATTTTATCCTTTCCGCAACACACACACACACACAGGTCAAAAATGCGTAATAGAAAGGATACGCGCATAAAACCGAAACACAAAATCACGAGATAGTGATAAGATTCAAGGCATAGTTATGATTTTGAAGTCTTCATTCAATAACCAAAAGGAAACGTTAAGAACATCCATCAAATCTATATTCACGAAGGAGTTATGCAAAATTGTAACGACAACCTAATGTTCCAAATGTTTCCTAACCAAAGTTTACTGACAGAGGAAACAAGCTCGATTAGACCCATATTTCCCAAGTTTAAGCGCAGCGTAACACCAAAAAGTTTAAACAGTTCAACAATGATCACATCTGATTTTGGATTTGTTTTCAAGCCCATGCGTAAAGATTTAAAGCAAAACCTAGCTATCCAAAAAAGAAATTCGAAAATCTAGAACATACTTTCCATTATCCAAACAGGGTTGGTAAAGTATACCATTAAAACATCACAAAAAATAGAAGCAAGAGAATCAGAACAAATTCAGATTATTCCCTAAGAGCAGAGTTATTTTTATGAGCATTTAAGTAAAAGCATAAGACTTAATGGATAGAGCCTATTATGCTTGATAATGCTTCTCCTTCATTGATTCACAGAGATATCCAAGTAGAGCTTCAATCCTTCTTTCGAAATGCAAACAACACACAAACTTCATCTAACTCCTCCTTATAGCTTCTCCATGCCAACTACTTCCCTCCATGCCATGTAAGGAAGAAAAACTCATGCACAATTAAATTTCATGCAAGAATAAAAATGAAGGTTCAAAAATGACCACATGCAGAGCTCAAGCTCCAAACCAAATGAATCAACAAAACCAAACCCTCTATCTTTTTCCTAGGTGGTTTCACCAAATTCAAAAACATTAAATGCAAATTAGGTATCAAGTACTTCCTATCTTCCTACCACCACCACCTCCAAATCTTGAGAGGAATTATTTCAAATAAAGCATGCATCCAAAACTTTGGCGAAGATGCCAACTCACCCTCCTAAAGTTTCCAAATTCCCTTGACAAATTTTGCTATAGAAATAGATAAGGACTTAATAACTCACCATTAATTCCTAGGGTTCACTCCCTCTCACTTATTCTTCCCATGTCATTCCATAGGTCCCTTTAGGTTAGCCATTCCCTTAGTTAGATTCAACATTAATTTAGGAACCAAAATAGGTCCATAGGTTAAGTCTTTAGTCTTAGGTTCATTAATCACTTAATAACAATAAAGTTAGTAACTTAGGCTAGGTTACCTCTTTAGGATAAGATTCCAAATTTAAGGAACATGGTGAAAATAAGTCACATGATCCTTTAAAATTTGCAACATACCTTAAATAGAAAATAGGTCTCAGATCGGTAACCCCATTTCACCCGGCGAGATCTAAGGAGAGGATCATTCACTACCTCCACACCTTCAAGGTCCAAAATTATTCCATCTGTCCAAATTGGATTCCAATACAACAAGATTTGAAAATTTATAAAAATATCTTGGATATATAGAATTGATCAAAGGTGTTGTTATTCTAAATCTTATAAATTATGAAAACTGAAACTCAATTTTTTCCAATCCCAAGTAGTAAATTATTCCCGCACAAACAAAGATGGGTTACATCATTTTAAATTAAGAAAAAAATGCTAGTAATGTATCTATTTCTCGAGATAACATATTACCTACTACAAACATGATTTCATAAGTCATAAGAGTACACCATATTTAAGAAAAAATCACTGTCAACATTTGAACCTTCTTTAATAGAATTCATCATAGATAGAAGTCATGTTAGAGGTGTTACATTTAGACACAATACTAGCTAGACTCGTAAAGAAATCGCTTTCTTTTACCAATGAAATATGAAAATTATTCTTCTAACCTTTTAAAAACTTGATCAAGATGGTTATTATCAAATTTCAGGGCTAAAATCCTTGTTTTAATATTTTTAAGCACTCTTTATCTTAGAAACCCTAATCGAGAACACAATTAGCTCAAGAGGCTTATTCTTGGCATAACTCTCATTGCAACTTATTTCAAATCTCCAAAATTGGTTTGGAGATCTAAATCAAGGTTAGAAACAATATATTCTTACCAGTGGAGGTTGAGGAATCCTACAAACTTAATAATTTGTAACTTTCCTTCATTGTAATGTAGATGGCATACAGTTGAAATAAGAATTGGTGTTAAGTCAAATGATGCTTTTACTTGATGAACCTACATGCATGATTTTTTATTTTCTCTTAGCATGTTGGAAACACCATGTATTTATTGTTCCAATATGCTAAAACAACCAAGCTACTCCTCCCAATAAAAAACTCACAGTTACAAATTACTCAATCTCAGTCCATCTTGTTAGAAGAAAAGTGAAAATATTTGCAAGAGAAATCTCTCAACTTCCTAAAGAATGATCATGAAAGTATTCTTAAATTTGGATCCACCAATCAACTTCCTAATGGGATCGTATAGTGAAAACCATAGTCATGATATTCATCACAAGTGTACTTGGTTATAAATATAGTTTAGGGGTTTTGTTTCTTGAATCAAAATGGCATCTGCAAGGTTATAAAGGAATAACATACAAGAAAATATCATTAAAACACCCACTCATATACCTTACTATAGTACAAAACCATATATTCTACATATCAACAATGAAGTTTTTCATAGAAATTTGATCTAATACCAGTCCTGAGATCAATTTACAGCCTTAAATAGATAGTCTCATATTTGAATCACTCCTAATACATCATTAAATCCTTCAATGGATAAACTTAGTTATGACCATTCCAAAATGCATCAATAAAGCCTTTTTATAGTTTACTTACCCACTAAAATATTTGGTTTGGTCTCACATATCACCAATGCACATACTAATCGCTATTAAAATAAGACTTGATACAAGTACCCTTATCAAATCAATTATAAATTGCTATTCAACATGTATAAGATTTCTTAAGAACATTAAAAAAATCATAGAGGTGTACACACCGTTAAAAATAAAAAAATGCATATAAAACACTTTATTTCCTCCTTGAAGCACTCTCTCCTAATTTCCATTTGAATGGGAATGAGGTTATTCAGATTAAATTTTCAAATTTTATATGTCATCTATCAATACCTAACTAAATTCACACCTTCAACTCATGGGTTACATGAGTGACCTCAACATAACACCTATTTGCTTAGGTTAAGGACCAAATCCTAGGCTTCTTGATTCATATTATGTATTCTATATCTTATGAAGACCTAAGAAACACACTTACACCCCATTTCACTTTCTTACAATATTGTAACTTAAAGACTCCATTAAAATAACCATTACAAACCAGAAATGACCTTTAGGACTCATCCTTTAATCTTGGAGGGAAAACCATTTTTTCTTATTTTAACAAGCTTAGACTTAATATACCACCTCTAAATGACTCTTAATAACTTCTAGGACCTTTAAAACACCCAACAAACCCCAAAATTGGATGTTTCTACCCTTATACACATACTAGAGGTTATGCTCTTGCATCATACTCTAGGGGTAAGAAAGATTTGTGCTTATGGATTTTTATATTTTTCTTCTTTTTCCAATTCCTTTGTATCTTCAGGTTATGCCTCTTTGCCTCATCTCTCTCCATTTCTTCTTTCTTATCCAAGAGTCTCATAGACTTAGTTCTAACCTCATCTACCTTGCTCTATTCCTTTAAAATCTTATTCTGATTCACCTTCTTCATTATGAGTTTTGGAAATGACTCATCCTTCTCATTCTTTGTCATACCCACACATTCACAACTAGGAATATTATTAGTTTTAAAAATATGAGGCTTCATTGCCTCGTCCACCTTTATTATAAACTTTTTCTTCTCTTGTTTTTTTGTGGATTCTTGAAATTCCTCTTAATTTCACTTATACATTATATATTGCCAAAATCCAACTCCATATTTCTTTTCTCTATTTGAAGTCCACATAATTTAAATCCTTTCACTATTGTTCTTTGTTGCTCTGGTTCATTCATATCATGCTCTTTTTCACTCTTCATATCCATCTCTTGGTATAAACTTGTAATGTTGTATTTAGACTCCAAGCTTTCTCTAGCATTCACCTTGGTTTTCATCTCATCCTCTCCACTAAGCCAAATCCACATGACCGTGAGAGTTTTCCATGACCTTTTCACCATACCAACTATTGTATTTCTACCTTCATTTGATTCACTAGTGAGCTTGAGATGGCCCACATACTTCTTGTTCCAACTTGTATTCACTTGTGTTCTTTGATTCTTCATTTAAGGCATATTTTCTTGCCTCTCTTTCTTATTTTGATGTACCTACAGTCACACACTCAAATACAAAGTCAGATTTAAGAATGATAGGTTCTCTAGCCCCTTGAGTAGCTCTTTTAGTGAGGTCTTCTTATTATTTTCTCAAACTCTTCTCTTCTTCACTTTCTTTAAGAGATTCCAAAATATCTCTATAATCTCTTCTTCATTTTCCTTATCCTCTTCTAGGATAACTCTCTTAACTTCTTCTCTTCTCATTCTTCTTATCCTTTTATCTTCATTTGTTATCCATCTTCTCAATTGCATCCTCTTTCTTCTCTCTATAAGTAGCCTAACAGGAGCCACTTGACTATTTTAGTCATCACAATCCCTCTTTCTTGGTTTTGGGATTCCATCCACTGTTTCATCAATATGGATACTTGTTCCACATCTCTCTTAAGTGCATTTATTTCTTCTTCCATCCACTTCTCTCTTTTCCTCTCCATCTCTCTTCTTTTCTTCTTCTCTCTTTCTTCCTTTTCTTTCTTTCTTTGACTGATCATAACCAACACCTCCTTCAATAGCTCTTCATTGATTTCTTCCATATCCTCCTTCAACATTTATTATATAGTTCTCTTGGCCTTGTTTTTGAGTTTATCTTCATTCATCTTGTTAAGCCACTTGGGCATCACATAACCATGCTCTTTAGCCACTTCATAAATCTCTTCTTGAATTTTCATGATTTTGACCTACATATCCTTCATCAACACTTGTAAACAAACTTGTTAGATTTAATTAACTCTTTCATTCAAACTCAACATCTAATATCTGATACCAAAATGATGTAGTCACATCTCAATAACAACCATTCAATCATCTATCACTAAACTTACACCATAAAAATGCATTTTACTCTGCATATGAAAGATTATACAAGATTCAAAATGTACTTAAACTGACTTGTAAATGCAAGAATTGAGATAATTTCATCTTGTAAGGTTCTATTACTTCATCAAGCCCTACGTCTTACTCGAGAGTGATGATATTTCATCTACTAGAATGTTCATAAGTCATGTTTTTGTCCTTTTCACCTTTCAATACTCTTGTTTATTATTTTCCTTCAATTAGCCCTTCATTCCAACAGTAAAATTTTGATCTTCTTAGCATCATTCCACCTACTATAAATTTGAATCCTGTAAATATGCCACAAAACAATTTTAGTGAATCACTAAAAGAGTTTAAGGTCATCAACCATGCAATTGTTATGTTCTAGGTATAAACCATCTTTTCTTCCTCTCAAGAGAAATCATGCTTGGTTCATAGGGGAGTTTGGAATTATATAAGTGTTTATAAGAATTTATTAGATCCAATAAGATCCTAATATAAACTAAATTTTTTTCCCAAAATTTGGGTTTCTATCTCCTCATATAACCTTCTCAATTCCACTTTTTGTGTTTGCTCTATAAACCCTTACTAGGTTTTTGCAAGTAGACTGCCATGCATATGTTTGTCTTGTGAGGTTTTCAATGCTAAAATTGACCTTGTAGACACAAAATAAATATTTTTAACTCCCTACAATATTTCAAGATTGAACTCAAGTTCTAACATGTACTTCCTTTGTTAAGCTTCCCTTATAACAAGCCTTCACTAACTTTGTGCACATAGTCCTAGAAAAAATGGTAAAGAAATATCTTTCTTCCACAAATGAAATATGAAAATTATTCTTCTAACCTTTTCCAAAATTTATCAAGATGGTTCCTATCAACTTTCAGGACTAAACTCCTTATTTTAAGATTTTTAAGCACTATTTCTCTTAGAAACCCTAATTGAGAACACAATCAACCCGAGAGGCTTATTCTTGGCATAAATCTCATTGAACTTATTTCAAAGCTCAAAAATTGGTTCAGAGATCTAAATAAAGGTTAGGCAAAATATTTTCTTACCATTCGAGGTAGAGGAATCCTACAAAATTGATATTTGCTTACTTTCCTTCGTGGTACTATAGATGGCATACAATTGAAAGAGGAATTCATTGTTAAGTCGGATGGTGCTTTTACTTGATGACCCTATGTGCATGATTTTTATTTTATATTAGAACCTTGTCCAAACCATGTATTTATTATTCCAATATACTAAAACAACCAAACTACTCCTCCAAAGAACAAATTCACAGTTATAACTTACTCAATCTCAATCCATCTAGATAGAAGAAAAGTGAAAAGATTTACAAGAAAAACCTCTCCAATACTTAAAGAATGATCATGAAAGTATTATTACACGTGGAACCACCAATAAAATTCCCAATGGCATCATATAATGAAAAACACATTCAATAAATTCATCACATTGTACTGGTTATAAATATAGTTCGGTGGTTTTGTTTCTTGAATCAAAATGACATCTCTAAGGTCATAAAGGAATAATCTACAAGCAAATAGCATTCAAATACCCACTCATATACCTTACTATAGTAAAACACCTTACATTCTATATATCAAAATGAAGGTTTTCATAGAAATTTGATGTAATACCAGTCATAGATCAATTTGTAGCCTTCAATATATACTCTCAAATTTGAATCACTCCTAATAAATCATTAAATCCTTCAATGGATAAACTTGGTTATGAACCATTAAAAATGCATTAATAAAGCATTATTCCAGTTTACTTACCCACCGAAATCTCTTGTTTGGTCTCACATATCACCAATGTACATACTCATTGCTATCCAAATAAGACTTAATACAAGTACCTTTCTCAAATCAATTATAAATTCATCTTCAACATGCATAAGATTTCTTAAGAACATTCAAAAAATCATAGAGGTGTAAACACATAGTTACAAATCATAAAATACACACAAAACATTGTATTTCCTCCTTGAATCTCTCCTCTTGATTTCCATTTGAATTGGAATGAGGTTATTCAAGTAAAATTCAACAAATCATAGAGGGGCATATCATTGGAGTCATCCTATAGATCCCCTTACATTACCATGTGAATAATCAACATTACCAATCCACCATTTTCAAACATTTACTAATACACCATGCGACATCTCACCATTAATCCCCCTAATGACCTAATTTGGGGGAAACAAATATACAATTTTTCTATGTGACATTTCATCACTTCCCCCTAATGACCTAACCTAGGGGAAACAATCGATTAAAAATATTTCTATGCGATCATTCACCGTTTCTATCGATCCCCCTAATGACCTAACACGGGGAAACTAGAGTAAAATTTCTCTACAAGTAATAAATCGAATGAATCAAGCAATCAATCAATCAACGTGTTCAAATTTCTAACAATTGAAATCATATCATTAAATCAATAAAAATTCAACAAAATTGGCCTCCCAGATGACCTAACTTGAGAGTTGCATGTAGCCTCCTAGATGACCTAGCTAGGAGATTACATCCATTGTTTTACCAGATGGCCTAGCTTGAAGCCATTACATTGCGGTGACACCCGGAGTGGGGAAGGATTTCCTTTCATATACCACTCCTATATGGGATAACTATTTGATTGAAATTATTTGGATCCAAAACCACAAAACTTTGATCCGAGTCCACCTACAATGGATAGATCTTGAGGATGTACTTAGAGAGTAGACAATAACATAATTTTCTCCCTACACTCTTCCTATGGTAGAAGGACACCCAAATCCTTCAATCGATTATTCATATACACATGTTTGGGTTGGGAATTGATCACTCCCTACCCCATCTCATTGTCATTATACTCATTCAAAATCATTATACATTCTAATCATCACTCTCATTTAGTGAACTTCATCATACTAGAATGTTTTTTGTTGCATGAATCAACCCGTTGATCTATGGTTTGACATGCTTTATGGTTCTTTTGATGTAATTTTACTACCACATCTGCACATTCTACAAAAAAATGGGATTCTCGGGATTTCTCTCAGGTACAAATATCTATCTACTTTATGTTACTGAGCTTTCCACTCACCAAGATAAAGTGGGGGAAGGTTGTAGTCTCAAAATCATGCACTTACTATTACATTTATATTGTAAAGTATGTTATTTTATAAATGGATCTTGCATAAGAAAATTATTCACTAATGAATCATCCCCTAGTCATGTCGTCAGTTAGTCAGTCATTGTCTTCATTTGCCTTGCATATTCGCCGCTTATTTACGTAGATCTATTCATCTCCTGTGGAGTCTCAAGTGTCATTATTTGGTCATTTTTCATCTCTATTCTTTAGCTAAGGCACCTAGGGTAGTATCTTTGGGGTACCGTGTGTGCCCAAGTCCTTAATTTTAGGTGCCCTAGTCTCAACAACACTTGTGTCTAATTAAGAGTTTCGATGTCATTATTTATGGTTTTCCCTCTCATTCCCCTAGGTACTAGTCGACATGTCAAGTCATTAGTGTCGAAATTTGAGCAAGAGATCCCTATATAAACACAACATACACACTATTTTAAAGGGAAAATATCTACAATTAAGGGCTATCTATCTACTAAGGAAAGGGACTACCTTTAGTAATTATTGCATCACACACATCGCAAAGGAAGGGTTGTATTCATTCTATTTCATCCACCATTTACATTTTACATCTAGCTATTTCCCTATCTTTACGTCATTGGCATTAGGGCACCCTAAGCACAAAATTACACACACAAGAACACAAAACTACATTGGGTCGGGATTGTAGTAAAACGCTTAGTTGTGAGTCCACCATTATGATGAGATAAGGTCGGTTCGACTCCTTCATATGTGTATTTAATTTTTAGGGATTTGATTCTTTGTATAGGGTTTTATAGGTAGATATTCATCATAAGTTTTACAGTGACATAAGAAAATGTACTGTGAAAATCATACAACAAAGATAAATATATTACAAAGATCTAGAGAAATTGTCAGATTCAAATCCTGAGCTTTTCTACATATCGAGCACTCATATGTAGACCAGTGGTGCCCACAGGACCTCAGTCCTCCTCCAGGATCCCCACCTGGGAATATTAAAACCTGCTGCAATTCTTTGGGTTGTTCCATCACATTGTCCTTCATCTACACATCATTTTGTTTGGTCCTAATACATAATGAGGTAAGTTATTTTTAGGTTAGTACCCTATCACTCTTATTTCCATTATTTAATTTCATTTAAATATCAAATAAAATCATTTAGAATTTACATATTAGTTTATGTAAGTTATTTTACTGTTGTTATTGGTGTAGATTAACCTAAAATATATATATTATTTTTTATATAAGTTCATATTTTAGTTAATTAGTTTAAATATCTATCAACTTAGTCGAGTTCACCACCGAGCCAATTTAATCAAATTTATTTTATAACCACCATTGATAAATATTACCACATTTCAATTTACAATTTGAATCAAAACTTATCAATCAACTTATGCCAAACCATATTAATAATAAATCCTTATATTATTTTCCACCGTCGAGCCTTAGAAACTCGGCTCACCAAGTCAAATAAGCACCTACGGATGAGCCAAGAATAGCTTACAGATACCACATGACCCAGAGGGCGAGCCACCCGAGCGATCCGAGCCCTTAAGGGCTTCAAAAAAATAGAACAGTGATGTGACCAAAGTCACACCACCATCCTTTCACTGTAATGTATTTTAAATCCTTAGTTCCCCCATTCCTATCCCAATGTGGGACTAAATAAATACATTAAAATACATTAAAGAAAATTGATCAACTGCTATACCGAATGGAGAGATAGGTGGTCGATGGTATGGGGAACCGTAGGGAACATGGCAGTCATTGATAGGGTTATTTGAGGGATGCATAGAGTGCGCCACTTGGTGCATAAGGAGATGGGGTGGGTAGGAAGGGTGCCACCCTTATATAATACACCATGTGCGGCCCTTAGAAAAATAAAATAGTTCGAGGTGCATAGATATAGGTTTTATATAGTTTATGATATAATATAAACTATAGAATATAGATTTATATAGAATATATAAAATATATTATTATTTAAGACTATATAGACTATATAATTTTATATACATTTTCCTTTTTATTATTATTATTATAAAACACGGTTTATAACAAAGGAAGTTTTTAAACTATAGTATATAAAAATATATTTTATATAACTATAAACTATGGGTGGAACCTTTAAAGGGGATCTAAAAGGACATGAGACAAGTTTTCAAAATTCAAAGGTGAAAATAATGATTTTACATCACCAGGACAAGATGATAGATCGACCAATAAGAAAATTTGAAACCCCTATTTTCATGGACTCTTGTCTCCTTTTTGAAATAGGTTTCACTTTGAATTTTACGCTCTATTTTTAAGATCTCTTATTAACCTGAAAATTTTAAAAACTATAGAGATATATAAACTATTTCACAAAACTATTTAAGCCTTACCTCTATTTTCCAGTGCCCAGTAATTCTTCCAAGTTCTAGTTTTCACTCAAGATTTAAAAACTTCAAGGAGGTTTCCACCTATGCACACCACATTTTTCATCTGGAGATGGAAGGGGTGGGTTTAAATAGGATACTAACAAACTAACCACATAACTTCCCAACCTTTGTAACTTTAGGATTAAATTAAATTATTTAATCTTACTTGGGTACCATGTCAGGACGAGGGGATGCAACATATATTAAAGTTATTAAATAAACATTAATGAATTCATATAAATAAATGAATGAATGGACATAAAAGTAAATAACAAAATAACACAAGATTTAACATGGAAAACCCCAATGTGATAAAAAACCATAGTAGAATAATTTCCACTATCTGAGAAACTTTTTACATCCAGTCCAGTAAACTCCCTCCTCACTTCTACTCCATGTATTTACTCAAATCCATTGAATTGATTCTGAATATGACCTATATTCATATTTAAATAACCCGAAGGGTTATGACCTTCTTAAGTGATGGGGTACACCTCCTCGATTAATATTAGTTAAATAAATAACTAACCACCTAATATATAGTTTATATTTAAATAATAAGAATATAAGTTATTCTATATTATTTAACTATAAAATAAATATTATGATCACTTAATATTATACTTCTAATAGATATCACATGTTAGGAGGATAACGTGTGGTTTTTTCCCTCTTTAGAGAAGTGGTGATGTCAGTGGTGCATAGGGGTGCCCACAACCCACCTAGATTTTTTTGTAGGAACTCCATCTTGCACTATGAGTGTTTGAGGGTTTGATCAAAGTTACAAATTCATTCTGAAGAAGAGTGAAGAAGACTGACACACAACAAAAATAATATCTAAGAAATCGGGGAACACATAAAGTTAAAAAACTAGAACTTAAACAGGTCTAAGACCATACATAAGGGTCAAGACCATACATATGGTTGTGACCTACTTTTATGGTTTTGTCTAGGTAGAGTTTTTGGAGCCAATTTCATCAAAAACCATTTTCGATATCAAATCAGCTGTTTTTGTACTCGAGATCATTTAGAGTCTCTCGAGATCCTCACAAAATAAGATAATTGCAATTTCTCCTTTGTGTTTTTATAGTTGTTAGCTCAATAATCACTTTGTAAAGTGTTATTTTAATTTGGGAAATTAATGTTGGATGTTAATAAAATTAGAATATCCTCATGTTGCATTATTTCATCCTTTTATGTATGTTAATTAGAAACACAATTAACTCTTAAATGAGAATGAAATAGGAAAATTACAAATAAGTGAAATCAAAAGTCTCCACCATTGGGGAAATGAGTATCTTTCTCCTTAGAAATTTCCCTACCCTTGTGGCCTCCTTCTTTTGAGTTAAACTATAAATGTCATGAGTATCCCACTCTTGTGTATAATAAGTGAATGGCCATTTAAGTTACACCACATGAAACGAGAGTAGTGTGTTAACCCTAGGTGTTATTTTCCCTTTCAAATAATGAATAAAAATAATCATAATGTGAAAAAAATTATGAGATAAGGTTGTGGTAATTATCCTAGCATTGACCTCACAAGTGGATCATACACATTAAAAATAGAAATAAATTAGTCCTAAGACCTCTTAGGTAGTTAGTAAAAACAAAGCATTAAAATATATACCAACAATTGGAATAGTGCCCAAAAAGAAAACTTTGAATGCATAAAGTGTATTTGAGTTCTCTCTTAAAATATGTGGTTTCAAATTTAGTTTCCTAATAACAATAAAATGAACTATTTCATATGGAACCACTTTCCTTGAAAACATGAATCGCTAGTTGGGAAAAAGTTCTATAAAACTCATGTGTTTTAAAATAATGTCGATTAAAGATTAAAATACACAACATAATTGTGATAAGAATAAAAGTAAATGGGTTGTATTTTGGTGATTAAATGTTATAATGAAATGAGAGACTTGTAAATTGGAAATGAGCATGTATATTCCTAATACAAGTTAAACATTGTATAAATAAATAATTTAAAACAAGAATAATTAAGTATGATGAAGATGTAAATAAATTATTTTTAACAAAAAGAATTTAATTATAACAAGATGTAAACCATGAAATCTATGTACATGGTGGATTAATACTCTCTCTCTCTCTCTCTCTCTCTCTCTCTCTCTCTCTCTCTCATGGATTATATTATTGTTGAGTTTCAATCTTTTAGAGCCAATATGGAATTTTTGTCATGATTTTATGGATGTTTGCATGTGTGGGGGTGGATTCATCATTGTTTGGTGGAGGGAAAAGGTGGTGTTAGTGAAGGGATGTATAAGGAGTTGTATGTTTTATATGAAGGAACCAAGGGGATTCGTGGCTATTCTTAGTGGAGGGATAAATGTTGTTTCAAGTGGAGGGATAAGTGTTTATTGATATGTTATTTTTCATGTTTGTTTTAGAGGAACAAAAGGCTATCTAGGATTCCCTAGCAGAACAATAAGTGGTTGTTTATAATGATGATATATCCCCTTGTAATTCTCATATGTAGAATTGGTAGTGTAAATCCTTATTTTGGTGAATTATTCTTCTTGCTCTCTCAATAACTTAATGATTTTTTTACACTTTGGTTTATCATTAGAGTATGATTCATCTATTTGATGGAATTTGATAGTTAATGCATTCATATGTTTTTGTATGCATGAATGTTTGGGATATTAATTTCACAAGTGGATGGATATATGTGATTATGGTGTATGGGTTTTTATGATTTTATGTGGAGGAAACAAAGGTAGAGAGACTAGCCTTAATGGATAAGTGTATAGGGATAAGGGTATTTTTCATGCATGGTAGGATGAAATTATTGGAGGAGCCAAAGGCTTGTATTTTTTCCTTTGTGGCGGGATAATTGGAAGTAATGACATAATATTCCCCTTGAAAAACCATTGGATGGTTTAGTTTTGTTATGTATAATGCAGGTTTTTATGTGGATATCACCTTCTCCCTTGTACCGATTATGAATTGAGGTGATGTATGTTACCCTATGGCTTAGGCATTGTTGTGTTTTTATGTGGGCCCAAGTGATGTTGCTTAAAAAAATGTGTCCATGTTTTGGCCATGTAATTTGTGTGGGGGTTCTGAAATGGAACTTGACTAATAGAATGTGATGCTTCTCGGATATAATGCCACTTTGTAGAATATATACATAGATTAATAACTCACATCTAAGTTTTTTAATATTATCTCCAAGGATGTATTAGTATTTATGTATAATTTATTCCTTTAAGACCTCTTTTTATGCCAAAAAAATCTATTTGGTTCACTTAACATGTTATAATATTTGAAAACAAAGTTTTAGCTTTTATTTCCCTAAGAAACCATTATACTACTATCATATTCTACTTTTAAGTTACTACTAAGTACAATACAAAATTTTATACATAATATTGGGAGCATGGTAAAAGGATAATGAAGGTAAAAAGGAATAAAAATAGGCTATTTTGGGGACCCATCAACTAGTTGTGAGATATGTGCATAACACTCTAATTTTCACATAAAATTGTTGTGGGTTGGATCTACAAAAATATGAACTTAGAAAGCATGCTTTGAATGCATATTGACTCATGTATAATAGAAACAACACCACTATATTAAAATTCTAAAGTATAATAATAAATAGTAGTATGTTTTTATACGACCAAGTCATGATACATCCCGAAGATGGAAGATTTATTCGATAGTTGAATTGTGATCCTTTAGATATCCTTCTACTATTTTTTCCCACTAGAAGTATTAATATTTTATATTGTTTCCCCTATAATTGTAACCATAAATTGATATTTTTCCACTTGACTTGTACACAATCCCAAAATCATTAGTATAATTATGATACTTATCGAATGTGTTTAGTGACCTGCAATTGGATTTTATGAGGTTCTTAATTGTAGCATGATAAATATATAATAAAAATATATATCGGATCCAATCATGTGTATGTTTCAAGTATATTAGAATTTCAACAAAATACCTGTAAAATTTACAATCAGTCAAAGGAGAGAAACACCTTATAGAAAGTGTGATACCAAATTTAAAAGGACTCATGTTGTACTTGTATTTTTCCATGTTACGGTGACTTATAATATCTTGATCATATTTTGGTTGTTGAAAAATATCTTTCTCCAAATGTGAAATATGTAGAACAAGGAAAAAAATATAACAAACCCATGTCATTCATCTCAAAATACTTTATTAACCATGGTTTGAAATCATGAATCTAATTTATTAAATCTCCCATGATAATTGAGTCATCAACATTGATGACTAGAATCAAAAGTTACCATCGATTTCCTTGTGTATTTTTTTTTCAAAGGGACTCTATGTAAGAAAATAATTAATTACAAATATGTTGATATTTTCATACCAATATCTAGATGTTTGTTTCAATCCGTATATGGATTTTTAAATCTTCATGCATAATTGGAGTTCTCACTACTAATAAACCCTTAAGGTTGGGACATGTAGATTTATTCCTACATGTATCCATGTAAAAGAAAATTGTTGACATCCATTTGATAGATTTTCCATCCATGTTCTATAGCCTATGAAAATAATAGTTGCATGTAATTATATTAGTACATGGAGCGAAGGTTTCATAGTAACCAACACCTTCACCTTGTAATTTTTATGGTTACAAGTCATACTTTATACCATTCAATGGAATCATTTGCTACATTGTTAGTGTGCTACACCCATTTACACCTCACTATTTTTCTACTTTTGTTAAAAGGAAATAAATACCACATGTTTTTAGTTTTCAAAAACTAAAGCTATTCTCCCATAGATTCCTAACATTCATGATGCTTGGAAGCTTGATGATAATTTTTTGGATCATGTTTCATTTCCATCTATGTCGAATGTACAAAACCATATGAATATTTTGATTTCATATTTCTTTTATATCTGGAATCTCCTTCCATGTCACCGATCTTAGTGTGTATTATGTAGACCCATTTTGGTATAGGTTTTGGCAGTTTTTAGGCACATTATGAATAAATTATCAGACCTTTGGTGGTGGAGGATTAATAATAACATCATCATCATAAAAATGTGTAATCCTAAATTCTAAGAAATAAGATGAATTGTTTGATGAATAAGATGAATACTAGAGGGTTAAATGTTGATCAAATTAGAAATCTTGTATAAATAGAACACCATGATTAATAGAGTTACATATTTTTATGGTAAAGCGAGAGGTTTTTGGGGCCCTAACCCATTAAAAGGATATTTCAATACATCATCACATGATATAAACATATTAATATAAAGGAAATAAGGGAGGAAAGAGGATTATAAGAGAGGAACTCCTGGGAATCAAGGTCCCTAGTATAATGAAAACAAGACATCCTTGTTAATGGCAGGGTTGATTTTTGCTAAGAGGTGTTGTGATATTTATAGTAGGACCTATTTTTTCTCTACACAATTGATCAATCTTTCTTTTCATTACACAAATATGGGCTTGGATCTTTGGGAAGAAGACCCTATATCAAATCAATAGGATGAACATGTTTTATAATAGGGGCATACTATTTTGGGAACCTATTCAAATTGAATAAAAAATACAAACTCAGCCATCACCCCTCCTAATATATTTCCACCAGAGTTAGCTCATGCACCAAAATTTATTTAAGACCCACCATAGAGCTTAAAAACCCCACTTGATAATACGAATAAAAGTAATGGGAATCTATAGGGATGGTTTTGAGGGAGATAATCCATCCACCAAAAATCCACTTTCATTTTCTTATGTTTGAAGAAACTATAAATAATTTCCAAATGCATGGCATTAAAACAACGAAGAAAATGGAAGGGTAATACCTCATAGTCTAATAGATGCACCCAAGGATAGTCTTCCACATTAAATATAATATTTGTCAGAATACCTTTTGAGATATCATTATCAACTAGTATATGGGTTAGAGAGAGGCCCAAAGTAGTAGGGTCATACTTTAGGTATATACAAACTTTATGACCAATATATTCAAATCATGACTCAAGCCAAAAAAGGAATTCGTAGGTTCGAAAGTCTAATCCAAATAGGAATTAAATTTAGAGTCTCAATAGATGGGTTGAAAGAGGGAACTATGAATTAATCATAAGGATATGCTTACCCCATACCCAAGTTATATCTAGGAGAACAAAATCTCGTTCAAAAACAAAATTGAAAAATAATAAAAAAACTCCTTATGCTGAGATAAATAACCAAGTTGTCTAAGGTGGGGGTTTTCGTGAATATTTTATCCATTTTTCCACTTCAGGGAGGATGGGCCAAAGTATATTACATCTATAACTCAAGCAATTTTCAACAAGATAATTTTCACAATATATGACCCTATATAGAAAATAGTCTTTGAAAATAATTTCAAGAGCCTCCCTAACCCTAGGTATTGGCTTCCACTAGGGATCCATCCCTAACGGTGACTTTGGACTATAGGAAATAGTCACCACGAAATAATACCACTTTATCCCTATTCAAGATATGCATAACCAATATCGTCCATCTATAGGAATGTCCCTAGGCCTCTAAAAAAGTTCACGACTTCTAATGGTCATTAGAATCAACCTCTACACCATCACGTCCATAGATTCATTCCTAGGGTCTGCATCGATAAGAGGATAAAATTCCTCAAGTGATTCCGAAAAAAAAGATGAGAGAGATCATATCATCATCAACCTAAAAAAATTTAGGCCTCTAGGCTCAATGGCGATCTGTCTTTGTGACTAAATATGGTTAGAAAAAAATAATATTAGGGGATCGAGAGCCTTCACATTCTCACATCCTCACATTAGTAAAAAAGAGTGGTTCACTCTTCTTCTCCATGGATTTTAATTTGTATTATGAAAAAATTCCCAAACATTTCTACCAAAAACTCAAAATTTGGAAACATCAAGTTTGGTGTGGGACCAAGCCACCTCTAGTTTCATGTTGTTCACTACCTTGTATGACATATGGTTATGAATGTATTTTGAACAATTGATGACCTCAACCATGAATAAATATTTCATGTTATTTGAATGGATCATACAATTTTCCATTTCCCTCGAAGTCTCATTGTTTCTTCTAATAATGCCATTTTGTTTAGGATTGTATAGAGCTATGTAATGATGTTAAATACCATACTATGTTCAAAAGTACTAAAAATTCTTGTTGACATAATGCCACAAAAAAATCATGTGTATATATTCTTAATAGGGAGTAATGATTTTTTCTCAAGAAATGATTTGAATTTCTTAAAGTGGTCAAGACGTCACTTTTATATTTCAAAAGGTACACCCAAGTTCAACATGATAAGTCATCAATGAATGTAAGAACATATTTGGCCCTCATAAAATAGATTAGAAAGGGCATGAGATCACTATGAAAAAACTCAAAGGGATTCATAACTCACAAATACTTACCTTTTAGAAAAGGATCTTGATGATGTTTTCCTAGTACACAACCTCTATAAATACCATTTGTATGATGTGTAAAAGAGAGGTTCTGTATGGATGAAAATCAACACGCAACCTTCAATTTGCACTCTCCCCAAGGTCATGTTGCGGTAACCAATGTGGAAATGTGGACAGATATGGATAGAGAAATGTGGTATGTAGACGAAAGTGAATGTAAATGGGATGGAGAAGTTGTCAAGTTAAAACATTATCCTCGACGCAATAAAGATATTTGATCATCAAGGGTAAGGAAGGCCTCTCTAACCTAAAGCTGGTCGGATAGATGGATCTAAAAGAATAGTTACAAAGAGAGTTTAGTCAATATCAATATCCATGGAGATCCTCTCCAGTGGTTACAGTATGCATGGAAAACCAACATGTGCCTCGTAATGATTTCCAGACAAGGTCATGGAATATGCGAGGGAGGCATGAATCCCGATATCTCTATGGTCAATTGGTTGGAGCGGTCCAAAATGTGAGGGTTGGATGAGCTTAATTTTTCATAATAGTTAGCTATCTAATTATGTCTTGTGGAAGTGGTGATGACCTATACACTAATGATTGTAGTCCTATGTTAAGGTCAATTGGTCTTCAAGCCCTTGTGGTTGGGGAACCTACAGATCACAACCGTAAAATCTTGGTGGTTGTAGTCATTGTATGGTCATGTACATTTAAACTTTTTTAGTAGAGGCAGTCCAATATTCATAGGATTTGTCATCCATGATATTCAAAACATTTAATTGTTCAATCTTTTGAGCGTAGCATGTTGGTGTTGAGGACAAGAATACAGAGTCCGTATCTATGTCTCGTGATTAATCCAGGTCCATTCGATTGTGGAACCAATGGATCAATGGTGTATGTTAGTTCTTTTTGTGGTTCACTTATGGTCATGGATTGCAAAGATCTAACTTAATCAAGAAACTAACAACTAATTAAATGGATTAAAGTTATTTTATGTTTTTGGTATTTTCAAGATATAAATGAAATAAAACAAATACCAAGAAACTATTTTAATAAAATAAATGTTTGTTTACTTTTCTGGAATTTAGAAGAAACAAAATAAATGAAAAGCTTCTAATCTAACAAATAAATCCTATACAGATAAAAAAATAGATGTAGTTATTTACATGTGCAATGGTGTAACTAAATCTATACTAATCAATTTAAAGCTTCTCTAAATTACTCTGATTAAATGAAATCTTTTCCAATAAGTAATTGTGGATTTGTTAAATATTCTCCTATCTTAGATACATAGGAAGATTGAAAGCTTCAAAATATTTTCTTCCCCTGTAACCTCCCAGATAGGATTTGTGAGAATCTAAGGGAAACCACAATATATGACAAATATATTATCTCTATGTTGGAAAAGAAAGATTCCTCTAGATATACTTCCCTTCAAACCCACAGGGATAGGGACGGAAGAATCTATCAGCAAAAACTCCTATGGAAGATGTAAAGCTTATTTGAAACTGACATAGCTATTTGTAATGAAGAAACTAACTTTTTATACTCTATTTGATATGTGTATTTGTATGATTCGAAATGATATTATAAATAAATGAAGAAAACTAACATCAACCCCAACCTATAAATATAGATCAATGGCAAATCTAGTTGTGTTATACTTTGTCCCCTCAGTTTTTATTTTCAATCTCTTATGTTCACGTGAGTCCAAGGGATTGGGAATGTAGTAGAAGCAACGGTGAGAAGATGCGGAACAATGAAAACTTAATAGTAGTCCGGTAGTAATGCGGTGGAAGAGAAATGGCACAAGTGAACAGAGCTTGGGTATGTAATTTCCAGTAAGAATGTGGCAACTCAACAATACAAGAATACATAAAATGATCTCCAACCATTTTCTTGAGAACAAATGATGAATTTATTGAAGGTTGGATGGGTTGTGCACTATCACACTTAGTAGCCATGGGGTACCACATCAACAATGAAGGGGTAGTTTCAAAATTCAATTACACATTACAAGTGACAGATGAGATTAGCACAAGGAAATCATGCTTGAAATCAGCTAAAATGGTTCACAAATGTGCACTTAAAGTGAACTGGAGTGGAGCAACATGCATCTTAATTCACGTTGGAATATTCTAAAAATTTCAAATAGGACCACCGCCCTACACATGCAGGACGGCAATGGTTACAAAACCGCCACCCACCCAAGCGGGCGGTGGTTTTGTAACTAAAGGCCAAAACTAAGGTGAAACATAGTGGGAAGCTATAGAAAAGAAATAAATGGCTAAGTAAGGCAATCTAAGAAACAAATATAAGTTGTAAAGTGGTTTAGGAGCTTGAACACCTTTAGAAAAGACATGAATCATCATTGGGGACTTTTAAGACTATTTTCCAACAATGTAACACGTGTTATTTTGGGTGCGTACATATTTCCCCCTCGGAGAAGCATTTTAGCCATGAAGAGGTGTAAAACATTGAATCTGAGTATGGCGTTCCCAAAATGGGGATTTAGAAGTTATACCTAACACACCCGTGTTTCAAAATGTCATCCTCTAGGCTTCTATTTCCTGCAAGATGAAAGAAAGACTCAAGTTCAAATAGATATGATATCGAAAAATAAACACTACATCAAAATTACAAGATGACTTACCATTTGCGTGGGGATGGAAATATACACTGTGCTAACGCTCCACCTTATGGGAACATACACTCAAAATGAAGTTAAAAAAATCACACACACACACACACACACACACACACACACATATTAAAATAACTCATTATCCAACTCATTTTCCAACGATATCGTAGCTAAAAGGATCGGTGTGGCGATGTGATCATGGCCCCAAGACCGAGAGATCCAGCTACACGAACAAAGGTTAGTATTTTATAGTTGATTATTTGAGACCTAAATATGTAAAATGTTGAAAATCGTCACCTAGGGAGGGAGTTTTTGAATTTTTTTGTTTTAGAATGATCCCTAGGGGGAAATGCAAGTGGGTTAGCCTTTTGCTTTTCTAAAAATGAGATATTTTTGTCTTTTTTTTTAGTTTTAGGATAAATGGGATGACCCTTCCATTTTGGATAGGCCAGTCACCTTGCACATGGCGGTGGTTACACGACCGCCGCTTTCTCAAGGCGATGGTTACAATACCACCACCTTGATTAGGTGGAGGTCATAAAACCGCTACTCTACATAGGGTGGTAGTCTTGAAATTGTCAAGATAGTGAGCTAATTTGACCAAGTTAAACTAATTTTTTTGTTTGTAAGTTGTTTTATATTGTTTTTGATGAGCTTTCCTATCGATACATGTCGCTAACTTGCTATTTTTGTTGTTATGTGAATGCAAAAGGAGGAATACATTCGTTGGAGTGAGAGAGTGTGTGAATGGATTCAAGCTATCCTTGATCAATTGACTCGGGATGAGATAGACTTGTTGCACCCAGATGGGATATGGAGGATCGCGTGGGTACCACACATTGTATCTACTAGCCATATTTTGTGAGACCTCTTTTCTTATTAGGATGTAGACCAGAACATTTTTTGGCTTCTAAGTGTTAGAGGAGAGTGGACCATCACTCTCGAGGATGTGTATAACATACTTGGAGTTCATATACTTGTGATACATTTGACTCTTGAGACTGCATGGTATACAACAAGAGCTAGGCATTGAGCCACTTATGTGGGGGATGATGGGGTGCCAATGGGCACCAAACAGGGTATATGGATCGATTCTATTGCCTCGGCCGCTATCCCTACTCTCCATATGGCCATCATTGGTATTTTGGCTTCACGGTTGATAGGAGATATGAGTGGGGAAAAGTTATTGTATTGTTGTGCTCTAATTATTATGAAGATCGAAAAATGTGGGTGGAATCACGCCTAAGGAGAAGATATTTTGAGGGCTACATATCATGAATTGTACCGGGTGGTGAGGTTACAGGCACAATCACTGATTCATCCCACATTAGTGATGAGTTAGGTGTATGAGAATATCATCCCCTATCATAGGGGAGTCAGGATATACGAGGACCCGGGGACCATTAAGGCCACAAGATGGAGTGGTATGTTAGTTCTTAGAGAACCACATCAGCTAGTGGTCACATTCACTACAACTGATTTCATTGCTACACCCTATCAGGATATGGCTGGAGTATGGGGCCAGGATGGGACTACTGTGACCGCTTGTGCTACTATTGGACAGTTAGTGGATAGATCAGTGAGGGTGGAGATTCACCCATTTAATAGGGTACCCCAATAGTTTGGGTTACCCTATATTGATGTTCTTCCTCCCTGTGGCGATTATATACATGATCATTAGGGAGTATTGAGGTGGCCCTAGGGGTGACCATGGTAAGGCTATTGTGACTCAGGGGTCCCTATCGTACGAGAGATGAATTGTTAGTGCTCAAAAACACCTTCACTCATGCCTCTCCTTCATATTGAGGCCGCACCTTCTCACATCCGGGAGGAGGAGCAAGAGATACCCATTGATGTGGATACTGAGACCAAGGTGGAGATGGGGGATGATACTTGTGAGGAGATAGAGGAAAAGACTTGTGAGGAGATAGGGGAGGAGACGGTGAGGAAACTCACATGGAGGAGGATGAGAGTGACCCAGAGTGGAGGGTTACTCGGGAGATATCCATGACAGAGAGAGAGGAGATGGAGGAAGAGAAGGTGACTCCATTTTTTAGGATCCCATTTCTTCGAGAGAGGTGGGGAAGAGGATTCCACCATGGGGTAGCACATTTCTTCGAGAATTAAGGGAGGCACAACAGTGCCCGCAGTAAGATACACCACCACCACTACTACACCGGTGGACCCTACATGGATTCCTAAAGATCTGAGTAAGTGGAAACAATTTTCTCAACCTTAATAGATATAAATGTTAATAACTACACATTGTGCTTTTGTTTATGTTTTTATGGTTTTCTAACTCGCCATTGTTTTCTTTATTTTTAAACCCCTTTGCTAATGGTGGAGAGATCTTTTTATTTTTTTTTCAACTTTGCATTGAAACTTTTCTCATCCTTATGGGGAAGACTCGAGAGGATATCTTAGTAGATGTGGGCAGCCATTGTAGGTTGCTTGTCACACTGACGTTTTTGTGCCTCTTTGGAAGGTGATAGAGATCTTGTCTTCTCAGAAGAAAAAAATCACCGTGTATGAGATGGTAGAGAGGTTGGCGAGGTAGATCCATTCACATAGTGAGGCCATGACTAGTGGTCATTCTCATGGTAACTCTCACCACTCGGTGTATTCATGAAGTCAGAGTCACAACAGGATTCCTGGTCATAGCCGTGCACCATCTCAGGAATCCCACAAAGATTGATAGGTGATTGAGCCTTTATTTATTTGTTGTTATTTTGTGAGGCATATATATAATTGTTTTTGTATTTTTGTGCTTTTTGCGAGCATTTTTACCACACCTAGTGTGTGATGGAATTATACACAAACTTGAATTATTATGATGATATATATGAAAATATCTCTTTTGATTCAGCCATCCTTTGCATTAGAGATGAATTCATTTATGTTTTCTTTGTACATGTACTCTAGGTGTTTATAATTTCAGATTTTATATGATTTTAGAATGCATGCGTGGATAATGATGTGCTAAACATAATGATTTATTTTTGGTTGTTTTTTCTTTTATATGATGATGATGGAAAACACAATGTAATGTTAAAATTTTGGTTTTTCAAGAAATATTTAATAATAAAATGAACTCACTCGACTTATAACTCCATGCAACTAATAAGATGTGAGGGCTCATCACTTTGGGAGCTAGGAGGGACATAAGTTGTATAATTTTGATAAATGGAAATGGTGAGGGAAAGACAAGATTTTGACATAAATCCAATTAGAAACCTACAACCTATATCTACATAGTTTACTACACATTCTAGAGTGTGATCTTGCAAGTTTATCTATAATTAGATCCGTAGATGGCCTCCTAATTGACAAAAAATAGTTTTAATGCTTTAACTCTTTTGGGAACATACACATCTAACTCACTTTCTTGAGATTTAAGATTTTAAAGAACTTTTTATTAAATAAAGTTACATTTAACTTACTAATTTATTTACAAAAACCCCATATACCTTACCCCATTCTACCAGTAGGAAGCATGGGCTCATCACCAAGGACAAGGCATAGGTGACTAAGGGTACTTCCCTCCTTTCCTAACCTCACATCACTAGTAAGAGGCGTGGGATCATCACCAAAGGTTGGTGGGGAAAAGAAGTGTGTAAATGAAAATTTTGTATTGATTTTGACTTCACACACACACACACACACACACACACACACACACACACACACACACACACACACACACACACACACACACATTATATTTTTAAATTTGAGTCATGCTTTTGGGAGGGAGAGCTTGCCCCTAGCCTCAACCCCACACAACCAATAAGATGCGAGGGCTCATCACCGAAGGATGAGATAGGCGAAAAAGAAATATGGGTAAAATGTTTAGAATGTTTTTGCTACCAAAGAGGTTCTTTGGGAAAGATGTGACATCAAGAAGCTTCTAGAACAAAGCTGTGGGAAAAGACACCTATGCTGGTAGAAAACTATGAGTAGAACCAAGTATGCAGGCCTTGGTAGGATTAGTGTCAAAACTTTGTCTTATCTTGTTGAATTGATGAAATGATCAAAAATGTTAATGATAGTATTTACGGATACTTGAAGAAATGTGATTGAATGTTTTGTCAATGTTTTTAGAAGTTTTTGAAAGTTGCTTAAAAGATAATTTTCTAAATTACCAATTTTACAAATGATCTAGTAGATGAAATGCAATGCGGATGCAATAGTGTAAATGTGGAGATGCAGATGAACTATGCGTAGTAGCATTTTAGTTGAAGTGAATTGATGATTCATTGAATTCTCAATGCTCTAGAGTACACAGGTGATATGCCCCATTTTTGTAGTCCTCTATGACTCGATATGGGCCCAACCACTTGGGCCTGAATTTCCTTCCTTCACCGATTTTCTTTTCTAGCTGGAATTCAAGTCTTAATACCAAATATCCCGCACATATTTTGTATCTCGTAGACTTTCTTGTTATACTTCTAACACATCCGGTCAACGTAAGCTCTATGTCGCTACTCAACATTAAGCCAATCATCATCGAGGCTTTCTAAATCAGAAATTCATGCCTCATGATAACCTTATTTTCCTTATGATAACCTTGTTCTCCTAAAATTCCTTGTAGTGAAATCCGGAGACTAGGTATTTCAACTTCAAGTGGCAATACCATTTCGAACCGAATACTAAGGAATAGGGGTTGCCCTCGCCGACATTCTTATCGATGTTCTATAGGGCCACAAGGATGGAAATAACTTTAGATTCCAATTTCTCTTGTTCTCCTTAACATTTTTAGGAGGATGGACTTTATTGTCTTATTAGTTGCCTAGTCCTATCCATTGGCATGAGGGTAGTATAGAGAGGTTATGTGATGATTTATCTTGATTTTTTCACACAATTCTCAAACCTCTTCATTTTTGAATGATGTGCCATTATGAGAGATAATGACTTATGAAACCCCGTACCTAAAGATGATTTGGTTCAAGATGAAATTTGAAATTACATATCCTAGAATGGTGGTAAGAGGCATGGCCTCAACCCACTTAGAAAAATACTTTGTGGCCGTAATTATAAAATTGTGGTAGTCCATAGATGAGGGAGAGAATTAAACTATCAAATCTATGCCCCACGTGGAGAAAGGCCAAGGTGTTGTGATCGGTATTAGAGCTAGGGTAGGAATTTGAATCTCGTGAGAGTATTCTTGGCATTTATGAAACTTGTGCACATACTCTACTACGTCATTTTCTAATGTAGGCTAGAAATATCCCATTTGATGTATCTTTCTAGTTATGACATGACGTATGAAGTGACCCCAAATACCCCTGTGGACTCTATCGAGGATCTTTTGATTCTTCCTCATGAAACATTTTAACAACATTTTGTCAAACATCCTATGATAGAGCACTTGTTCTATGATTACGTATTTGGTGGCTATGATGTGTATCTATGTTCTTTGTCATGAAGTTGTCTCTTTATGGTATACATGGTTTATAATAAATTTAATAATATCATTCTACCATGGGAACACAGAAATGGGAGGCTTGTTCTCGACATAATATATGCATTCATTGGGGAATTCCAAGTTAACTAGATTCCCTCCATCTAAGGGTTTTGTCACTAACCATTCTACAATGATTTATCCTTTGATATAATTTTGGATAATGAATGTTAATTCGAACTAACCCATTAGAGTCATGAAACTTCCATATTTCTTAAATAAAGAACTTTGTGATAGAAATGTCATTTGTGATCTATCTTTACAATAACCCTTGTTTCTTGGTAAATCATGTAATGCCTTAACCACTTTGTTGTAAATACTATAGCAAGAAATTATTTCTCTACCTGTGTATAACACGTCTCATAGTCGAGCAACATATGTCTGATGAAGTAAACTACATGCTCACGTTTGTCATCACCTTCTTGAGCTATCATGCATGCTAATGAAACTTCGGTATCCCATAAATATAAAATGAGAGGGAAATTTGATTTAGGAGGCATGAGCATGGGAAGTGAAAAAAGGAATCATTTGACCAATTCAAATGCTTTATGAAACTCATTTGTCTAGATGTTTCAGCAATCCTTCTTTAATAAATTTGTTTGTCGAGATGAATAGAGAAGGTGAAATCAAGAATGAATCTTCAAATTGCACTAAGCTTTCCTATAAAGGACCTAATTCCCAACTTGTATGATGGTGGGATCATTTCTAGAACCACTCATATTTTTGTTAGATCTACATTGATCCCTGGTAAAGAGATTATGTATCCTAGTAATTTCCTCCTGTCGTTACATTGCATACATATTTTTTGGATTCAAAGAAACATCATATTTAATGAGACAAGAGAGGATAGTGTGAAGCACCTCGGGGTGATCACAAGCACTTTCGGCCTTAGCTAGAAGGTTTTTGACAAAGGATTCCACAATCTTGTGAATAAGATCATAGAATATGTAAGTAATTTCCCATTGGTAAGTTGCACCAACGTTCTTGAGACCAAAAATCATGTTTGTGTAACAATAAGTTCCCAAGAAGTTATAAAGGTCATTTTTGTTTGATCTTCCTCAGAGATCCTAATTTGATCATACCTAGAAAATCCATCCATAAGGGAAAAAATCATAACTAGATGTTGTGTCTATGATAATTTTGATGGATGGTAGTGGGAAATCATCCTTGGGACATGCTTTATTTATGTCCTAGAATTCAATGCAAATTCGAATCTTTCTGTTATTTTTAAGAATGGGGAAGATCTTGGACACCCACATTGACTAGTCAACATGTTTGATAAACCCCACATGTAAGAGTTTCATAACTTCTGATTTGACCATTAGCGCCACATTTTGTTTCATAGGTCTGGATTTTTTCTTGATGGGCTTAGAGTCGGACTTGGTCACTAGGTTGTGGACTGCCACATGGGGAGTGATCCTCATCATTTCTTTGTAATTAAACATAAAGGATTTTAGATGTTCTTTAATAATTTTCGTGTGTATCTCTAATTCCTTAGGAGTAAGCGAAGAACCTAACTTCAAAATATTTGGGTCCTCCTCTATCCCGATATTGATATCGATCATCCCTTCGATCAAAGAGGCATTATCCTCTTCCAAATCAAGTGGGACCGAAGGTAGTTATAATTCCCCTTCCTCTTCTACCTCATAAATTTCAAGGCCTTCGAGGAGGAAGGGTCCATCGTGTGATCTCCAAAATAGGAGGAAGAGTGAGGAATGGGAGAAAATCCCCTCTTATGATGTTGGGGATGTAAATCTATATAAGAATTAAGGTACCCTAAGATAGCCTCATTGTTTTATGCATAATCTAGGGTAGAAGGCTTGTTCTTAGTCTCAACATATGCTAAGATTGGATTCATGGGCATTTTGTGAACCAAAGATTCGACACAAATTGAAAGTGCGAAGTTGGTATCTTCCAATTCTTTGCTCGCGAGAAGTGAGAAAGTAGTGGCCATGGAATTAGAGAGGAATTTTTATTCACATGGGATGGACTCAATTGAAATGAAGTCAAAACTTTTTCTTAAGTTGAGCACAAAAGTTTTATAGAGTTGTAAGTGTTCTGCCCTAGTTTCATATACCTATGAAACTTTGTTAGCGACTAGATACAAATCACCCATCAATCTAATGTTACAAACGCCCATCATTTTGGCTACTATGAGGCCAAGTAGGAAATCTTATACACCATTTTTGTACATTCAAAATATAGTTTGAAGAAAAAGAAATGAATTTTACCTTAGGAGAATTGAGAATCACACCGCCCCAACACTAAAGTCGCATTTTGCTAAGTCTAAATTAAGATTCCAACATTTGCTTGGGAATATTGATGTTGGATTGTTCTTTGTATCTTCTTACCTTGTTTCTGAGACTTCAACCATGCAAATTCCATTGGCTCTAAGAGATCCGAGTCCTAGAGCATGTCCTATTCCCATGGAATCAAATGGAAGGAGAATGGGTAAATCATTCTCCAACAGCTCAAAAATCTTCGTCGTGGTTCTGTAGATACCGTCTCTATGAGATAAGTTTCATCCTTAACCGCATGAATCCCTTCGATCAAGATGGTAGCTTCTAATTTTGATGTGGAAATTAGTTTTGTCTTTGGTGTTGAACTCGTTGGCTTATTCAATTGGTTTTTAGGGAGCTAAAACATAGAATGTACCACTGGGCTTCTTTCCAAAGTGCAATGAAGAATTTCCCAAAGTGTAGGAATATAACTTCCTAAAATAAAGTGGAAGGGATCACCTTCATGTGATGTATCCAAGGACACTGAGAATCATATTATAGTTGGTTTCCTGGTCTATAATATAAAACTATGTAAGAACTGTCTTGGGCCCTAGGGTATCTAGCAGCACTATTTTTCCAATTGATGTTACCTTGAGGCTATCATAACCTCTCAACATGTTTCTTATCGAGGATAAATTGGTATCTTCGTAGACTAAAATCTGGAGAAAATAAAAGGGGACAATGTTGACTGCTTCCCTGTCATTGATCATTACGTGCTTTACGTAGTTGTTGTAAATCCAAACCTATAGATACAAATCCGGATCACCTCTATGTGCCAACTTGGCATATGTGGGCATCTTACTGATGTCTAATATGAATCCAACATCTCTTTTTGTCTTCCCATGAGGATAGAAATAAAATTCTATGTGATTTATTTGTGCCTCCATAGGAGGAGTGACATTGATCAAATGTATAAGACCCAAGTGCTTCAAATAAATTAGCTCTATGAGCGGGGAGTTATTTAAAAAATTCAAGAAGAAGATGTGAGAAAATTTCTATCTTAAATCATTGATCAATTCATAAGCCCCTACCACTTCAAAAGTGTTTCACAAACATCATCATCGATATATATGGGTAAATAGGAATGGGCTACAAAGAGTAGTCTCGGGTTCTAGTAGCAACATTTATTTGGGGTTCGGTTTCTAGCTCCACTAGACCCACAATATTAGGTTATTGGCTACCATCCAATAAAGGTACCACCGATGGGTTTGACGAAGTCAAAGCTTCATGATCATTGTTTCCCACTGGGATACCCTTTTTTGAGTCATTGGGGTCCAACTTACCATTGTTAGGATGTATTGGAAGGGGATCGTTAAAGATCCCGAGTGGTGTATTTTTCAAGGGATACATACCCCATAAAATTATTCTGAGTTGGTGTTGTAGGATTCACCAAAACATCTCAACAAAGATCTACCTTTGGTCCTCTGGTAAGTGTTGTAGGAACTTGTTACAATCTCAACAAGTTCTAGCATCATGTCCTCGGACCCTATGGAAACCGTAATACAGGTCAGGATCATAATCTCAAGGTCTTTGGTTTGTGTTTTCTTGTGGTCCAAAGTTCCAAATGTTATTCAACTACTAGTTATTGTAAGTGAATTTTGAAGGATGTTTCCCTTTATTTTGATATTGGTTTTAGTACCTGTTTGGGTACTAGTTAGGGCCTTGAGCTTGAATATCTTGTTGTTATTGGGGTGGAGGATGATTGAACTCCACCGCGTTGATCGTAGCTGAAAATTTGTTTCTCCTTTGATTGTTACCGTTTGTGTTGTTGTTAACGTTATTTATACTCGAGGTGTTAACAACATTTGGTTTCTTTTCTTGGTCTATAACACCATCGGTTGTAACACCACAATTTTTTTAGGACCTTAGGTCCTTGGTTGTTGTTTGCATTGTTGGGGTAACTTGAATTACCTTGATTGGGAGTGATCAATCTCTCATTTGAACCATAGGTCTTTTGACCATTGTCTATTGTTTCTTGATCTATATGGAGAGAACCCTCCAACACCTCTTCATAGCTCCTAAGTGATAACTTCTAGAATTCCCAGTTAATAGAGTGAAGGAATAGATCCCTAGTTTCGTTTGGTCCATGTTGGGAGTGCTTGTGGAAGAGTAGAGGACTGTTGCCATCTCTGGATGAAATGCACAATAGAGTCATTGTGTTATTGCTTTATATGTAGGAACTCCTTGATCCATGTCCTTAACAACTTGTTCATGTTGAAATATTTGATGAATTCAGACATGGGTTGTTTAAAGGAATGTATTGAAGCCTCACGTATCCTATAATACAAGTCGATAGAAATACCTTCTAAAGTTTTAGGGAAGATATTTTCTATGATTGCATCCCATGGGAGAAGCTCTCAAATGACAGTTGTATACACTTTTATGTGCACATTTATATCTCCTTCCCCTTTAAATTTAGGAATGTTTGGTAGAAGTCTTGGGAGCATCTTGATCCATATGGTGAAGTTGAGTGGCTCTTTAAGATATTTAGAGTAGGTCCCCACTGCGTAATGATAGACCATTGATGATATTTTTCGGGAGGCATAGGTGGAATTAACTATTGATATGGTGCGGGAAAAATGTTTTTGGAGGCATATGGCACCCCCTGTGGCTGAATATATAGACCGGGAAAAGAGTACATGTCTACCTATGGTGATTTAGAATACATGTGTATGTATGGAGGAACATTACTATGGTATGGAGTTGGGGGTACAAATCTAGGGAATGTTGAATTTCTAGTTGGGATAGCATTTGAGAACACACTTCCAACTAGTTCCTGTTGTTGCAAATAAGCAGCACCCCTGGATGCAAATCAAGGTTCTAAGTTGATGTTTAGGGCATCCAGTGTGATTGCACAACATTGAAACCTCTCTCCAAGTGTGGGAATTACAAGATGAGAGAGGAATCTCTAGATTAGAGGCTGGTTCCTCAAACTCCTTTGATTAGATCTATTATTTTCACAACTACAGAGGTTCAGATCCTAATTTTATCCTAATTTGCAAGGAGACAGGGATAAGAAATGCAAAAATTAAAACTAAACTGATAAGGGTGATACACCAAAGGAGTGGTGAGCACTTCTTGCTCATGAAAATTGACACAAATCAGAAATTGCAACATAAAACATCATGCACAGGTTGATAAGTTGTAATCAAGGGTTTGAAATGAAGCAAACAACACATACAAAGGACTGAAAGCATTCACAGAGCCTGCATTGTGATTTTCAACATCAAAATCCTTGTATTCCAACACCAAAGAGGTAGAAAAACCTATTACAATCCCTGGAAGGTCTGATACTTGCCAAAATCACTTGTTGAAAGTGAAAACAGAAGCTTGTTGTGCAAAAAAAGTGTTCCACCTTTGAAAAATGAGCCAAATCGGCTTTTACAGTGCATGGGTCGAGCCCAGGAGAGAGAAAACATGAAAAAACATGGGAGCCATTCCCCATTGACCAAAATGCATTAAAAACAGCATGGAGGTCCTTACAAACCCATGCCCTGACATTTTTGACCATGCTGGAGAAGAATGCGACCCATTTTGCATTAAAATTGGTTGTTGAAACATCAGTTCTGTCCATGGGCACGTACCAGAAGTGTTTTTATTTTATCCCTCCAAACTGAACCAAAATTCAAAATTGACCATGGAATCTTGTAGATAATTTCACCAGCTTTCCATTGATATAAAGAACGTGAAAATCCGAGCTCTGGATCGAAAGTTATGGCCATTTGAAGATTTAGGGCAAAAAACAGGCCAAAATCGGATCGGCGGGCAAAAAGTTTGAATTTTTACCCGTTTGGTCTTTGGAACATTTTTCAAATTTTCCCCATGCTCCACCACTCTAGGTGCCACATGGCACGTTCTAATTGGGCACGGGCCCTTCCTGACCATTTTTTCCTTCAGGTCGCTTGGTGTTTTTTCGCCCTTGGACACGTGGCAGCTCCTGATTGGCTGCGGGCCTTGCAAGGGAAAATTTCCCACAAAAACTCCGCCAAGCCATAACTTGAAAAATACATGGAGTTAGGAGGAAAATTTACCTTTCTGGAAAGTTGAGAAAGAGCTCTATCCAATGGTGTCATTTCCAGAAGGTTTTGAGTGCCTAAAAAGTAAAAATTTATGACTGAGGCACAATAGAAGGAAAGAATGAAAGGGAGTTAGCCACAAAATGAGCAGGGGGCACATTTGGATAACAGTTCCTATTGAGGGTATATATATGTAGTATGAGGAGGCATGCCCAAGGTGCACGAACTAGTGAGAAGATCCCACAGGGCTAGGAACGCCGTGTAAACTAGAGGATTTGGTGCGGTGGGAACTTGACCATAGTTATACGAATGATGGATAATCCTTCCTTGCCCCATAGAATATGAAGCATGAGTAGCTTGCTAACTTGAGTGTATCATGCTAAGTACTCCTCATCTAATATTGGGAGTTAATTAGACTACATACTGATTTGCAATCTAAAAAAAACCCGAGGAGATGAGCCTGACTCTCCTATAAATGTCATAATGTTTAACATTGAAATTTCAGGTTGTTGTGTTGACGTAATTTGGTCGATCTCCTTGATCCTAACTAAGGAACCATTGTTTGTCCCTTGAGGATAAGTAGTTTAAGACGCATAAATATTGGTTGAGTAGTTGTATGCCCATGCAGATAGTGAGGGTGACTGTTGTTGCCTACCCATTTAATAATAATGTGCTTCGAGACCCAAAATGGGTCAGCTGTATCCATATTGTCCTGAAATATTTGGGGGTATATGAATACCCAAATAATAATGGGAGAGGAGAAGATAGATGAAATAAATGGAAATGAAAATATACTAGACCTTCATGTCGGGTTCACCAATTTGTATGGATGAAAATTGACATGCGACCTTTAACTACACTTGACTCCCGAGGTCATGCGAGGTATCCAATGTGGAAATGTGGATGGATAGTGATAGAAAAATGTGGTATGTGGATGAAAGTGTATGTAAATGGGATGGGCAAGTTGACAAGGAAAAACAATGTCCTCAAATCACAATAATGAGATCTTCTCATCAAGGGCAAGGAAGGCCTCTCTAACTTGAATCTGGCATGATAGATGGATATGAAAGAATAGCTACATGGATACTCAAATCAATATCAAGCTTCATGGAGATCCTCTCCAGTTGTTACGGTATGGGTGAAAAATCAATAATTTCCTCGTAATAATTTCTAGACAAGGTCATGGACTATGTGAGGGAGGCGTGAATCTCAATAGATCTATGGTCGATTGGCTAGAGCAAAGACAAAATGTGAGGAATGGGTGAGCTTCCTCATCTAGAATGCATAGTTGTCGAATGATGTCTTTTAGAAGTGGAGATGACCTAAAAATTAATTATCGTAGTCCTATGTCAAGGTCAATAGGTCTTCGGGTCCTTGTGGTTGGGTAACCCGCGGATCACAATGTAAACTCTTAGTGGCCACGGTCCTTGTATGGTCATGTACATTTAAACTCTTTTGCTATGGGAGTCCAATATTCATAGGATTTTTCAACCGTGATATTCAAAATGTTTAATTGTTCAATCTTCTCACTGTATCATGTTGGTGTTCTTAGGTCAAGAAGACGGAGTCCCGTATTTATGTTTGTAATTAATTCGGGTTCATTTGGTTGTGGTACCAATGGATCACTTGCATATGTTAGTTCTTGTCGTGGTTTGTTTATCGTCATGGATTGAAAGATCTAATTTAATCAAGCAACTAACAACAAGTTAGTTGGATTAAATTTGTTCTATATTTTGGTATTTTCAAGATTAAAATGAAATAAAAAATATACGAGAAACTATTCTAATAAAATAAATGTTTTTGTGCTTTTCTAGAATTTATAAGAAACAAAAGAAATGAAAAGCTTCTAATTTAACAAATAAATCCTATACAAATAAAAATTGGATGTAGTTATTTTGTGAAATGGTGTAACTAAATCTATATTAATCAATTTAAAGCTTCTCTAAATTACTCTGATTAAATGAAAGCATTTCCAATAAGTAATTGTCAATTTGTTAAATCCTTTCCTATCTCAGATACACAGGAAGATTGAAATCTTAAGATGCTTTTCTTCCCCTGTAACCTCTCGGATAGGATTTGTGAGAATCTAAGGGAAATCACAATATATGACAAATATATTATCTCTATGATGGCAAAGAAAGATTCCTCCAGATGTACTTCCCTCTAAAATCAAAAAGATATGGAAGAAATAATCTATCGGTAGAAACTCCTATGGAAGATGTAAAGCTTATTTAAAATTGACTTGAAGAAACTAAATTTTTCTCTGTATTTGATATCTATATGCATATGATTTAGAAAAAATAATATGAATAAATGAATAAAATTAACATCAACCCTCAACCTATAAATATAGAGAAATGGAAAATCTAGTTTTATTATGCTTGGTCCCCTCATTTTGAGTTTTCAATCTCCTATGTTCACATGACTCAAATGGATTGGGAATGTTGTAGAAGCAATAGTGAAAAGGCGTTAGAGAAATGGTAACTTGATAACAATATGGTAACAATGTAGGTGGAAGAGAGATAACACAAGTGAACAGAGCTTGGCTATGTAATTTCTAGCAAGAATGTGGCAACTCAACAATAAAAGAATACACAAATTGATATCCGACCATTTTTTTGAGAATAAGCAATCAATTTTTAGAAGGTTGGTTGGGTTGTGCACTATCACACTTGATAGCCATAGGTGCCACATCAACAATAAAGGGGTAGTTTTAACAATCAATTACACATTACAAGTGAAAGAGGAGATTTCTCAATGAAATCTATCTTGAAATAAGCTAAAACGGTTCCACAAACATGCACTAAAAGTGAACTTAAAGTGGAGCAACACATGTCTTAATTCACGTTAGAATATTATAGAAATTTTACATATGACCTCCGCCCCTACGCAGGGTGGCGGTTCTGAGACCACCGCCCCACATAGCGTGGTGGTTACAAAATTACCGCCCTATCTCGGTAGGAGGTTACAACACCGCCTCCTAGGGAGGCGGCGATCCTATAACTAAAGGCCAACACAAAGGCGAAATATAGAGGGAATCAAGAAAAGAAAGAAATGGCTAAGTAAGGAACACAAGGCTACAAATATAAGTTACAAAGAGGTTTAAGAGCTTGAAAACCTTTGGAAAAGACATGAATCATCATTGGCGAGACCATTTATATTGTTTTCCAAAAATGTAGCACGTGCAATTTTGGGTGCATACATATTTCCCCCTCAGAGAAGTGTTTTATCCATGAAGATGCATAAAACGTAGAATCTAAGTATGGAATTCCCAAAATGGGGAGTTAGAAGCTATACCTAACATGCATGTGTGCCAAAATGTCACCATCGGCCTTCCACTATCTACAAGACAAAAGTAAGACTCAAGTGTAGATAGATATGATATCGAAAAATAAACACTAAATCAAAATGACAAGAGGACTTACCATTTGTGTGGGGATAGAAATATACCTGCGCTAATGCTTGACATTGTGGGAACATACACTCAAAATGAAGTTAAAACAAAGCATATATATATCAAAAAAACTCATTTTCTAATTCATTTGCACATATCCTATTGGTGATTTTTGAGCTATGGGCCCATGGTGACCATTTCGAATGAGAGTGTATTCAAAATGATCAGTGTGACGACGTGATCATGGCCCCGAGACCAAGAGATCCGGTTGTGTGTGGAAAAGGTTAGTATTTTACGCTTTTTGTTTGAAACATAAATATGTAAACTGTTGAAATCTTAACCTAGGGGGGTTTTGAAATTTCATGTTTTAGAATGATCCCTAGGGGATAATGCAAGTGGGTTAGCCTTTTACTTTACTAGAAATGAGCTATTTTGTATTTTTTTTAATTTTTAGGCTAAATCGACGGCCCTTCCATTTTGGACGGGACCGTCACCCCCGCGTAGGGAAGTGGTTACAAGACCGCTACCTGCTCACGGTGGCAATTACAAGACCGTCACCCTGATTAGGTAGCAGTCACAAAACTACCACTCTGCATAGGGTGGCGGTCTTGTAATTGTCAAGACAACGAGCTAATTTGACCAAGTTAAACTAATTTTTTATTTGTAAGTTGTTTTATATTGTTTTTTATGAGCTTGCATATTGATACATGTCACTAACTTTCTCTTTTTTCTATTTTATGAATGTGGAATGTTGAGTAGACATAATATTATTCTAAGGAGAAGACATGCAAATAATATGGCGCAGAAAAAGGTGCATTTGTCGACATGAAATGATAGAAAAGGAAACATTGGCTAGAACAATTTGGTTCGAGACTTAGCCATTTTTATGGATACAGGATATTTTTGGAGATAGCCTATGGATCACACATCAGGATGGAGACTTGCATGACACACAAATTTTATGTTATGAATACATGGTTGATAAGTGCCATGCATGGTTATAGTTAATAATAGGATTACTTCTTCCAGTTAACTATAAGACATATATTATTAGTATACTTACATGTGTGCATGTTATTATAAAGGTGCATGGCTATTATCAGCATGTGACCTATTTTGAGAAGTGTGTAAATGGTGAAGGGAAAGTCCCCACCTCTATAAATATGTATTGAACTATGTAGTTGAAGATATTTCGAATGAGAGACTAGAGACTAACTTATTGTAGAGTTATGTTACTAGATCTGATGCGCACATGACTTATGGATATACTTTATAATGTAAGAAGCTTCTATGTTTTACAATGTTTAATGTAATGGATAATATTTATGGATAATGGTGTTAGACATAACTAAAACTAGTTCATGTATGGTTAATCTTATTAGTTATTTTTTAATTCACGATTCTCTAAGATCTAGATATGGATTATGCACTGTGGAATGTTTATGTTTATTTATGGATCTGAATATGTCTTATCTTCATCACACTAACATCCTACATAAAAAAATTCTAAAGAGGGGCTTGGTACCTTTGTGTGCTTCAAGTGAGTGCTCATCTCAAGTTGGGTGATGTGCCAGCGTGCCTAGGTTATTCATAGTAGATTCTAGGCTACATTATTGGTTTTGTTGCTAGGACCTCTTTTTCAGCTATTTTTAGGATGTTTTGTGATGAATACGCAAGTCGACCTTAGAAAGTTTTAAGGAGTGGATAAAAGATCTAGAAGAAGAGTACGCTCAGAGGTTCAACACTGGATCTGAGTTTTATGCACGTGTATGGGTGGAGTAGAATTTGTATGATTGTTTGTATGAGAGATTCTTTTCTATCTTTCTGGTAGAGTTATACAAGTGGCTGGTTGCTTATGTGTCTAAAAGGAATTGGAGGTATCACACACTTGTCTAGACGTAGGAATAATTTCAGGCCCTTTATGATGCTGATCTGATTTGGACGTGCACTATGGATACTTGGTTCTATGGTGTTTTGAATAAATATATTTTAGATTACTCAATTTCCACTTATACTTACCTGGAGGTAGATGAGTTCCAGTTTTTATGTTATTCTAGGGGAACTTATTTGCAAGGCATTCCACTGGTGATAAAAATCTTGATGGTAACCCTAAAATTGGAAGAAAATTTTATGGCTAGCTAAACCCTACCACTTATGGGGGTGGGAGTAGGTTTGGTAAAGGATAGTGAATCTAAAGAGAGAGGAAAAGGGAAGAAAGGTGTCTTAAGTACAATGAAGTGCGTGAGAGGGAGATAGAGAAGTAGCATGATACTTTAGAATGGATGACATTGGACGAGAGAGATGGATCATGAAGGATTTGGAGCTCATGCAAAAGGCGTGGAGCTAGAGCATCTGGAACTCTGCTATTTGGGAAATCCTGACATGGAACCCTCCTCAGCCTCATATGGGAGTGCACCAGTAGAGACGACATGGATCGCAGGTGTGCATCTGAATCTACCTAGAAACCTAGCCCTTGTGTTTGGTTTTCTAGTATCTAGTAGAACCAATAGTCAGCAACCTGATCTAAGGAATAGAAGGAAAGGAGTGAATCAAGTAGGAAGTGCATCTATGGCTAGGAAAACATCTTCTTTGTTATTTGGAGGTACCTTTTTAGTACCACCTTGCAGACTATAGGAGTTCAATTTAGTACCACTATTGTGACACAAGGAAGTAAATCAACCGGTCCACTTCGACTAGATGTGGGGGATCAAATGGCTTAGGTGGCTCTAGTTCTAGTGGTTCTAGAGGTAGAGGTAACACATGAAGTTTTAGATCTAGTGGGTAGGGTCCTCAACAACCCCAGAATATTTACATGGAGATGTCTCTTCATCTTTTGAAGTATAGGGGCATTGAAGATGTTGTTGAACATGTGCACATGTGTGAGATATTGTGTCATGCAAAAGGAATTATGGCTTCTAAGTGCAAGGAAAGTCAGTTCGTAACTACATTGCAGGGATGCGCACATAGTTGATATAGGAAGTTTGACCCTGATCAAACTTACATAGATTATGAAGCATTAAATGATGTTTTCCTTAAGGAGTTTTATATCTTAGAGTTCGAGAAAAAGAGTATAAGCACAATCAAGGAGATTAAGAAAGGGCACTACAAAGAGTGTTCATGAATATGATTCCCATTTCAAGACACTGTTGTCTAAACTTTTGTATGATATCCATGCAAGCCAGCATGCACATTGGTTTTTTGGGGGCTTGATCACACCATTTATGAGGGCATTTTCACATAAGACATATACGGACCCACGTGAAGCACTTGAAGCTACTTTGCACGCTAAGGTAGTCAGAAGTATAAACACTCAAGTGAGCCCATTCCTGGAAGTACAGATTGTAGCTATGGAAAAGTAGTTGGATAAACTATCATCCAATTCAGCTCATGAGATGCACACTCGGGATATGGTGTATAGATTGTGAAGTGGAAGGGCACCATAAAGATAGTTTTCCTCACAGTCGTCAATATTTTCATTGTTTTTAGACCGTGAGATATTTCATTTGGACCATGATGCAATTCATTGCCCATTATTACAACGCACGATAAGAAAGAATGTATCTTTCTATTGTAATATTTTTCGGTCCACAACTCACAATACAAAATACTGCAAGTTGATTGGTCAGATCCATGATGTCATAGATATTGGTGTGTGACAGGCAGGAGTATCATATAACTCTAAAGGTAAAAGTGAGCACCATGACCGTGATCACACTCAAGCACGCTATGATCGGAATGAAGGGCATTTTGAAGGAGGTCATGGCGAGTTCAAGGATTTAGGGGTGGAGGCCATGGTGGTGGAAGAGTCGAGTTTCCTTACTGAACGGGTTTTACATGCAGATCTCCTGACCACTATAGGCACAAATGTCCTTAGAATATTACTTGTTATTTTTGTGGGAAGAATCACAACTATGAGGAATTCCCAGACTTATATGAGCATCTTAGCAAGTAGCATAAATAGGAGAACAAGGGTGTAGGGATGGTTAGAATACAACATGTCATAGAGAATCATTGGATGCCAAAGTTGGCATTGGAACTTGAGGTAGTACCTGTGAAGATTACTACACGTGTTGAAGTTGTATGCACTAGAGAGACATTACAACAGAAGCCTACCATCACTAAGGAGGAGGTTTTACATGCAAGGTACCCAAATCCTACACATCAGAAGGAGGTTTATTAGGAAACCATGGAGATACTCATAAATTTTCAAAGTGAAATACATTGTTTAAAGGAACAATCATAAAAGTTGGAAAAAAAGAAGGTAGCAAAAATGGTCTAGTCTGATATTGATGATTTGAAAGAGGTATGTAAGATGCTATGCCAGGAGAATATCATTCCATTACTAGGGAATGGATAAATGTAAACACTCTGTGCACAAGTATTGAGAATGGAAGATAGATCCTACATGTTAATCTTCCCCCTCATAGCTTGGATTATGACAAGGATATCATTCTGAATTATGTTTTGGATGGGTGGCTTTTGAGTAATATATTGATTGATACAGGCACGAAGTGAATGTGCTTACTTTAGATGCATGGGTACAAATGGGAAGACCTCCATTGCAGTCATCCTCTAATGTACTATTTATGGCTAATTAAACTAAGGACACTCCAATCGTGAGTTTTAAAGGATGCATCCATTACTATACAAGGGCCAAGTTCACTAGGGAATTTGAGGTTTTAGCACTTGTAGAAGCGGACAACTTCCCAACTCTACTTGGGTGCCCTTGGTGTTATGAAAATAATGCTAATCTATGGTTCAACAAAGGGTATATATGTTTTGAGAACAAGGAAGAGAGATTTATTATCCCTTTGATAAATGGGAAATATGCACCTTATGTTGAACCATTGAGTGAGGAAGACCTAAACAAAATTTATGTGCACACCATTCAAGATCTATAAGTACTTGATCCATCTAAGGAAGGAATCCTCCAGTGGGAAGATGCACAATCTATTAGTGATACTACAAGTATTTCTTATGAAAATTGGAACATGACACCTATGAGATGGTTGGGTGCAAAGTAAGAAGTGCATTTGTGCAGAGAAGCAAATCTCGTTGTATTAGGACAATAGGTAACAACTCTATACCTCGATATCTTTGGAGAAGGAAATGCTATGATATTCATGTGTGTCATGGAAGAGCAGTGGATGGATCAAGTTGAAAGAAGAAATATGTTAGTGTATACCCTACACGGGATGACAAAGTGCTTTGGTGGATGGTTCACAAGGATAATATCATAGAATGGAATGAAGTCTGAATTTCTCTAACTCAGTTTTTCAAGAGCAATGCACCTAATCAAATATGCATATATCATGGTAATCAACTTGTTCAGCACCACATTCAGCAGTGTGAGAGACTTTGGAAAAAGGGGTAGAAATATTTACCACCTTCACTATGGGTGCACAAAATTTATTCCACATTACAAGGTTGCGCATGTGATTGGTATGTTTATGTGTAACTACATAGGAGACCGGAAATTAGCAAGACTTAATTACGGGAATGACCAAACTTTTGAGTACTTATCTACTAAACCTTGAAAGAAGAGAGGCATTATGGGTATGGAATGCTTGACTATGGGAGATATAGTGTCGAAAGGTGAAGAAATCATTCAGAGTTATTTGGTGATGAAGAATAAGGAGCACATTTTGATGAAGTAGATGATACGAGATGTCGATCTATTTATGCATGCTTACTTTGAGAAGGATAAAGGAAAGATGGTCTACATAGTGGATGATGAGGAAGTGGAAGATTTGGACATAGCTTATTCAAGTAGGTATACGTGAAGTGTTAGAAAATGTAGAAAAATTGTGTGCACCTATCATGACCCTATGAAGACCAAGAAAGTGAACATTGGCATGGATGCTAAACCCAAGGAGGCCATAATTGGGGATTATTGGTATGATTCTGAAGTGGCAAATATAATTGAGTTACTACGATATTTCCAAGACTTATTCCCTAGGGGCTACCTTGAGTTAAAGGGGGTACATGAGTCATTAGGTGAGATGAAGATTAAGCTAAAGGAAGGATCGTGCCCTATTAGGAAGATACCTTACAGGATGAACCCAAACTTGCGCGTAAAATTTAAAGAAGAAATTGACAAAATGTTGAAATCTGGCATCATTAATCCCCTAGAAGATTTAGAATGGGTTAGCCCCATGGTAATTAGTATAAAGAAAGATGGTTGGATTAGGATTTTTGTGGATTATAGGGAACTGAATGCTACATATGTGATTGATCCTTTTCCTACGCCTTTCACTATGGAAATATTAGAAGGTATTGTAGGGCGTGAAATTTATTCATTTACAGATGGATTCTCATGGTATCACCAGGTAAGAATTGCATAGGAGGATCAAGAGAAAACAACTTTCACCACTAAATGGGGAAGTTTTACGTATACTATAATTCCCTTTGGTTTGAAAAATGCACCTGTTGTATTTTAACACATAGTTGTTCAAGCATTCCAAGATTTTATTCACAAATTATTTCAAGTTTACTTAGATGATTAGAAAATGTATGGGCTTGTTAAGGATCATTGTGATAACTTGCGCCTAATGTTTGAAAGATGCAGATAGTTAAGCATCTCCTTAAACATCAAGAAGTGTGTGTTTCTTTATACCTTTTGGAACTCTGTTGGGGCACATCATCTGCAAGGAAGGTTTGTTAGTAGATCCATCTAAGGTTGTAGATATTGTAGGCCTAGAGGATCCTACTATCCAGTGAGTGTGTAGATTCTTGGGCCACACAGGGTATTACAAAAATTTTATCAAAGGATATGCAAAGATTGCCACACCCCTAGAAGAGTTACTAAAAGGAAAAGGGACATTCTATGGGGAATGCCGCAACAACGTGCATTTGAAGCATTAAAGGAGAGACTTACTACAATGTCTATTCTACATTTTCCCTCATGGAACCAACCATTTCATGTACATGTGGATGCCTCTAGCACAACCATTAGCACGGTGTTAGCTAAGCTTGGAGAAGGTATTATAGATCATCCTATCTATTTTTCTAGTAGAAATTTTACTCCTGTAGGATAAAATTATACAACTACAGAGCGCAAGGCATTGTCGATGATATACACAATGCATAAATTTAGATAGTACTTGCTAGCAACACCTTTTGTAATTTATATAGATCACATGGCATTAAAATACTTGGTAAATAAACCCAATTTACTGATGGCACATATGTCGACGGGTGCTCTTATTCCAATAATTTGACTTTACAGTCATGGTAAAACTAGGTAAAAGTAATTCTAGCCTAGACCACTTATCAAGAATTCAATCATAGGAGGATGTGTAGACAATTGAAGATACCATGTCGGATGTACAGTTATATAGGTTACATTTCATGCCTTAGAATTGAGGATATTGTTGTATTTTTATGCACATGTATGACACGGAAGGAATGAAATCCTTAGAGAAGAAATAACTTACAATTCACATGACACCCTTCATGTTGATCAGTGGTGAATTATACAAACTAAGTCGAGATTAATTATTGCATCGGTGTTTCTTTGGAACATGAGCACACAAATATCATGGAAGAGGCTCATGGTTATATTTCAGGTGGGCACTATATAGTGAGGCCATCGCACGTAAAATTTTACTCACTAGATTATGGTGGAAGACCATGTACAAGGATTGTAAAGAGTAATGTAAGGTGTGATATCACTATCAATTCCTTGGAAAACATGGGCACAAAGATGAAATACCTTTGAGGCCTATTTCTAGTGTAGAGCCATTTGAGAAATGGGCTATAGACTTTGTGGGTCCTATTTCCCTAGTTGCACGTAGAACTGGATCACGTTATATCATCACTTGCACAAATTATCTTACAAGATGGGCGGCGAAGCAGACCTACAAAGGATTGTCATGAAGCTATAATAGCTGAGGTTCTTATGGGAAAATATTCTTACTAAGTATGGATGTCGATGGGCTTGATAAGTGAAAGGGAACACACTTTTTGAATGATACAATCAAGATAGTGTTGGATGAATTTATGGTTATGCATGACAAGACTACACCTTATCATCCTCAAGAAAATGGGACTGCTTTGAGGCTTTCAACAAGATATTGAGCAGAGACATTGACAAAAAAATTGTCATGTTAGAAGGAAAGATTGGGATGATAAATTTTATGATGTACTTTGGGCGTATAAAACAACCTACAAAAGGTTGAATAAGGATGCACCCTTTTAGTTGGTGTTTGGTGTAGAATCAGTTCTTCCAATGGAATTCATGTTACCATCTTTGTGTATTGCATGCACTGGAGGTCTAGCTGATGAACAGGCATTAGAAGAAATAATTGACAAGTCAATACACCTCGATGAGAGGCATGTCATAAAGCACATTGGATATAGAATTAGGAAAAGGCGGGGAAGAAGGCATGTCATGAAAGACACATCGGGAAAAGAAGCGATGTTGGACAAATGGTACTTCTTTATGATTCCAAGTTTTTGTGCCATCCAGGAAAACTTAAGGTGTATTGGTTGAGACCATATGTTATCACTCACATCCTTAAATCATGTGCTTATCAATTAGAGGTTCTTGATGGAACACGGTTACTAGGTTACTTTAACGGGAGTAGGATAAAGCCCTACTATAAATAAGTCTTCTTGGTGTTTGTAATAAGACAATATTTACATTTAGTATAGATTTCACTTTCTGCATTTCTTTTAGTGTATTTCTTTTTTTCGTATTATTGTTTGTCAATTTAGTTTTATGTTTTGTGTAATAAGTGTGTTTGCACGCTGGAAGCTAATTACAATCTAAATTATTTTTATGCGTAGAGGATTTGCACATACCATTAGTGTGGGGTGGTTGTTATTTTTTATTCAAAAATGGGTACACATAAGAACATATTATTGAGTCTTTATTTAAATATGGAAGGAAGCTACTAGAAAGAAATTGCTCCCAAAGAAGACCATAGATGGAAATAAATGAATGAACAGTATAATACAAGGTAAGCAATGGCAATGGAAACTACTAGAAGAGGGTGCGGTGGTGAGGTACTTGGTGTATGGAAGCGTGCAAAAGAGAATTTTGTAGCAGAAGGTAAGAAGGTGCACTAGTAGGTTATAGTTGGGGCATGAAGGTGTACCACATAGAAATGGGGAAATGGTCAATTAATGAGAGGATTGGTGGCATGTGAAGGAGCAATAAATGCACTAGCTTTTGAAAATATATATAAGGATGTGATGTGGGTTCATTTTTACCTTTGCGATCACAAGTATTTGAGTGAAAGAGAAACGTGTTGAGGTGCATAGAGATACGAAGCAGAAATGGAGAGAAGATTTTTATGGAAGTGGCTTGCATCCCCATTGGTGAAGGGTTTGAGTGCATTAGAAGCATTAATAAGAAGCTAGGGCATATAGTTTCAAGCTAGGGCACATGGTTTTGAGATAGGGTTTGAGCTTACTCAACATAGAAGACAAAAGGTGGTATTTTTATAATGGCACCGAAGAAAGCACTGCGGTAGGTACGAAGGGGACTAAAAAGGTAGAATTTGAGGTCAAAATTACTCCGAAGTAACTTTTCGAGAGATGTAGTATCGAGAAGGAGTGATGGTTAGGACGGGCTTGGGATTCCATATCCACTGAGATGCAAAGTAAGTGATTACAACCACCGCACCACCGACAACAAGGAGAATTGGATGTGTTGTTGAACAAGAAGACCAACAAGCACATGATGGATGATATGCCAGTATATGATGATGTTGGGGAGAATTTTCTTAAGAAGGTAGGGGTTTATCAATTATATGAACTCCCATATTTTGGAAAACTAGAAGCTTTATACCAATGGCTTATGAGAATATTCCATGAGGAATTTTTCTATTTGCAGACAGAGGGTAAGGATCACAACAACCCTGATTGCTACATTGACAAGATTGAAGGGAATAGGGATATATATTATGAGTGATTTGATTGATAAGGTAGCTATTATAGCCACCAGCAAGGAGTTAGGATACTCAAGGGTCCACATGGAATGGACATAGACAAATTAAATAAGTATCTTGTAGTGTAGGCAACCACGCATCTTCTCACTAAGTTAAATGATCAAGAGATATGGTCACAGGTAAATACCATGTGGCTACACATTGCGAAGAAAATGTCAGAGGGAGAAATATACAACTTGGTTGGCTACATTGTAGAAACTATTACTGAGGAAGTGTGCACATGTGAGAAGATAATTTTTGTATTATTCTATTATCTCTTGTCTTTGTAGAAATTGGAGTGCCCGATGGGCCAAAGAACAAAATTTGGGAATACCCCATAGAGAAAAATTCCCTCACTGAGACATTCGAGAAATACTTATGTGAAGGAAAAATGAGTGGCCCGTTCAAGTAAAGGGCGAACTATGGTATAACTGACTACGCATACGGTATTTTAGGAGGAATGGTGCATTCCAAAGGATTTACCTTCAGTAGTGGGTAAGGAAGTATAGTTCACGGTGTATCAACATTTCTACATCGTGTGGTTTGCAATGAAGGATGGGACATGGAGTCCATAGTGAAAACTACCCTATTCCTTCACAACATGTTACTTCTTGGCCTCAGTTCACAAGTTTATAGATGCACGTTGGCTTAACTTCAACACAGACAAGGTAGATTGTGACTACCATAATCTCATAAAAACATATGTTTATCCAAGTCAGTCTTCCTACATTGAGAGGCTCATTTTAGATGTTATAAATATAAAGCCAATAATTTTGGCTATTGGGGATAGTGGAGCCACACTCATCTATCTTCAACTCAAGCCTAGGCTGGAGAATAACAAGTATGTGGAGAATGAGTTCATGCTACTAGGGCCACCTAAGGGCAAACACACGATTGAGAATGTGGAAGCTCCAAATCTTGCCACAACCATAGAGATAGATGAGGAAGAAGAACATGAGGATAGTGAAGGCTTGGACCATAGAGGTTGGATGAAGCCCACAGAAAGAGTGGAGAGTGAGCTCGCGAGATACCCCACCACATGCACAAGAAAGAGAAGTGGAGAGCGAGTTCCAGTTTAAGAGGGTATTCCCAAGAACCAAAACCCAAGGCGTAGGAACATCACAACCTATACTAAGATCACCTCGAATCTTCCCTCAAAAATAAGTAATGGCGAGAATAAGAGAAGAAGAAATTTGAAACTTAGTGAGGAGGTAAAGGAGTCTGAAGAGAGTGCGTCTAGAACCCGGTTCAACCGAAAGATGTGGAGTCCAAGGATGGAGAAATGAGACATGAAGATGAAGGGGTGAAAAACATAAGAAACTATGCGCAAGCAATCCAGTGCACCAGTTATAACTCAAATAGGAGAAGGGTCAGTTCCAAACCTTGGTGCTTAGGTTCCTAAAGGGCTAAGAACAAGGATAAGTGAAGAATATGTTGTGCCAAGTATGGGTTATGTTGAGGACACAAGAAAAATCATCCACGCCCCGTTCTAGAGAATAGTGGACCTTAAGGAATTATATTGATGGGAGTTGGTGGATCCAGATATGGCCACTATGCATGCAAGGAAAGAACTATCTTGGTCCATGCAGACTCACATTGATGAACCAGATTTTGATGTGTGTGAGGATTCTTGTGTCTCAAGAAGAGTAAAGAAGGCAACATAGAGTAGGCACATGACCATAAAGCCCACTCTTATGTCTAATGATCAGGTCAGCAATACCTTAGTCAAGGTATCTATTGAGGTAGTGAGAAATATTGATAAGGTCGCCACCATTAGAGCGTTGATAGAGGGTAACAAGGAAAAACTATAGAGATAGAGCACTTAAAGGAAGAGAAGGAACAAGAACGGAAAAATAATGAGGCCTTCATTAGCATGGTGGAGGATATTGGTGATTACATTATAAAAGCAAGGCCTCATCTAGAACCAAAGGTACCTAAAAATTTTCCTTCTGCTATGCATTATGTGTGCACTTTGGTTTATTTGGTGCTAGAAGATGGACCACTTAGAATGCTTACACCAAAAGATGTTGAAAAAGAAGTAGAGAGAGCAAGGGCCTCTATGATCAGAAAAATTTCAATGTATGAGGCGTTGCTCCAGACTTTAAAGGATGAGCTAAAGAAAGAAGACCAAGCTCTAAACTTGTGTGTAGCACTAGAGGAAGTGATAAGGACCAGAACTCTGGTTGAAGATAATGAAGTTCTGGTAGCAATGAAAGATGAGACATTAGATCGCGTAGACAAATTGGCACTAGTGAAACAAAATCGCGAAGCCCCTTACAGCTCAAGATCCGCATAAGGAGAGGATAGATGAGCTTGGGAAGCTCATAGCATAGAAGATGGATCTCATGGAAGGAATGATGTCAGGTATGGCCAATGTTGTTTGGGTACTGCAAAATGAGAAAGAAAAGATCACTTAGGATGAACTAGATGCCATAGCCACAGACATTCTAGAAAAAAAGGACAATGATAGATGAATGGTAGAAATTGGAGGATGAAATTAAGAGTGAATATCCAAAGTTAATCCTCCCAGTTGAAGAAGAGAATGCAGAGTAAAGATTCATTCTTTTGTACAATGATTCCTTGAATTCTTTGAATTCTTATTCTTTATTATTTGGGAACATCAGAAAGAATCCCCATTGTCGGGACAGCAATGTACTTTAGTGTGGGGTAATGTTGAGAAAATATAATATTGTTCTAAGGAGAAGACACACAAATAATATGCACACAGGAACAAGGTGCATTTGAAGGCGTGGAATGATAGGAAAGGAAACACGTGCCAAAATAGTTTGGTTCGGACTTAGCCATTTTTATGGATACATACTATTTTTGGAGATAACGTGTGGAACATACATCGATATGGATACTTACATGACATGAAAATGGTATTTTGGGAACGATGAGTTGGTAAATGCCATGCATGGTTGTAGTTAATAATAGGATTACTTCTTCCAGTTAACTATAGGACATATATTATTAGCACACTTGCATGTGTGCATGTTATTGTAAAGGTGCGTGGCTATTATCAGCATGCAACCTATTTTGAGAAGTGCGTAAGCGGTGAAGGGAAATTCCCCACATTTATAAATATGTATTAAACTATGTAGTTGAAGAGATTCAAAGTGAGAGACTTGAGACCGAGTTATTGTAGAGTTATACTGTTGGATCTAATGCGCCCATGACTTATGGATATACATTATAATGTAAGAAGCTTTTTTTTTTACAGTGTTTAATGCAATGGATAATATTGGTTGGATAATGGTATTAGACATAACTAAAATTGGTTCATGTATGGTTAATCTTATTACAATTATTATTTAATTCATGATTCTCTAAGATCTAGATCTTGATTATGCACTGTGGAATGTTTATGTTTATTTATGGATCTTAATATGTCTTCTCTTCGTCACACTAACATCCTACACAAACAACTCTAAAGAGGGGTCTGGTACCTTTACATGCTTTGGGTGAGAGCTCACTCGAGGCTAGGTTATGTGTTAGTTCACCTAGGTTATTCACATGTAGATTCTAGGTTGCATCACGAAGGAGGAATATGTTTGGTGGAGCCGAAAGAGAGAGTGTGATTGGATTCCAGCTATCTTGATTAGTTGACTCAAGTGAGACAAACTTGTTGCATAGAGATGGGATATGGAAGATCGTACACAAGTGCCACAAATTACACCTTCTAGCCATATATTATGCAACCTCTTTTCTTATTAGGATGTGGACCGAAAAATTTTCACCTTCTAGGTATTAGAGGAGAGTGGACCATCACTCTCGAGGACATATACAAGATAATTGGAGTTCCTATACTTTGCAAACATTTGAATCTTGAGACTATAGGGTCTACAACAAGAGCTAGGCATTGGACCACTTATATGGGGATAATGGGGTGTCAAAGCAAGCACCAAATAGGGTATGCAGCTCCATTCTATTGCCTCCACCACTATCCCTACTCTCTGCAAGGCCATCATGGGTATTTTGGCTTCGCGGTTGATAGGAGATAAGGCGAGGATATGTTATTTTATTGTTGCGCCCAATTGTTATGCAGATTGAGTAGTATGGGTGGACTTACGCTTGGGGATCAGATATTTTGGGGGCTACATATGAAAACTTGTACCAAGTGGTGAGGTTATAGGGATATTCATTGAGCCATCCCACATTAGTGATGAGTTGGGTATATGAGAGGATCATCCCCTATCAGAGGGGAGTCAGGATACAGGACCTAGGGGCCATCAGGGCCACGAGATGGACTGACATGTCAGTTCTTAGAGGACCACATCAGCTAATGGCCACCTTAACTATAGTTTATTTCATTGTTACACCCTACTAGGATATGTCTGGAGTATGGGGCCAAGATGGGACTACTATGATTGTTTGTGATACTCTTTGGATAGTTAGTGGAAAAATCGAGAGAGGGTGGAGATTCACCCATTTTATAGGGTACCCGGGAAGTTTAGGTTACCCTATATTGATGTTCTTCCTCCCATGGAATTTATATACATGAACATTAGGGAGTCTTTAGGGGGTCGTACGGGTGACCATGGTTGGAATGTTGTGACTCCAGGGGTCCATATCATAGTGAGATGGGTTGTTCATGCTCAGAGAGCACCTTCACTCACATCCCCCTTCAAATTCAAGCCTTACCCACTCACATTAGGGAAGAGGAGTAAAAGATACCAATTGATGTGGATACCGAGTTTAAGGGAGAGATGGGGAGGAGACTTGTGAGGAGGCTGGGAGGAAACAAGTGAGGAAACTCACGAAGAGAAGGAGGAGAGTGACCCAGAGTCTAAGGTTACTCATGAGATCTTCATGCTAGAGAGATAGGAGATGAAGGTAGAGAAGTTGAATCTAGTTTCGAGGATCCCCTTTCTCTTAAGATAGGCGGGGACAATGAGTCAACCATGGGGTAACACATTGCTTTAGGACTGGGGAGGCACAACAAAGTGCTTGCAGCAAAGAATAACACCACCACAGATACACCATCTAACCCAACATGGATGCCCAGAGATCCGAGTATGTGGAAACTCTTTTCTTGACCTCATTAGCTAGAAATGTTAATAACTATGTGTAGTGTTTTTTTATTTTTATGGTTTTCTAACTTGACATTGTTTTCTTTGTTTTGCATCCATTTGACGGTTGGAGAGATCTTACTTGCAGGATTTACATTTATACTTTTCTCATCCCTTTAGAGAAGACTCAAGAGGAGCTCTTAACAGATGTGGGGCATCCATTACAGAGCTATTCGTTACACTAAAATTTTGGTGCCTCTTTGGAAGGAGACAAAGATCTTGTCTTTTAAGAAGACACAAATCGTCACGTATGAGATGGCAAAGAGGTTGGTGAGGTGGAACCATTTCCATAGTGAGGCCATGACTAGATGTTATTCTCATGGTCACTCTCACCACTTGTTGCATTCACGACGTCTGAGCCGTGACACGAGTCTTGGTCACATTCGTGCACCATCTCGGGGATCCCATAGAGATTGATAGGCCATTGAGCCTTTATTGCTTCATTTTGATTTTATGAGGCATATATATAATTGTTTTTGTATTTTCATGCTCATTGCTTTTGAACACACCTAATGTGGTATGACATTGTATAAAAACTTGACTTATTATGATGATATATATAAAGATATCTCTTTTTGGTTCAGGCTATCCTTTGCATTAGATTTGACTTGATTTATAGTTTTCTTTACATGTGTACTCTAGATGTTTAGAATTTATGATTTTATATGCTTTTCAAAATGCATGAAGTGGATAATGATGTGCTAAACAAAATGATTTTTTTTGGTTGATTTTTCTTTTATATGATGTTGAAGCAAAAAACAATGTAATATTGAAATTTTATTTTTTCAAGCAATATTTAATACTTCTTGTTTTCTTAGTAAAATGTGATGAATGACTTGATAATAAAATTAATTCACTCCACTTATAACTCCACATAACTAGTAAGATGCGAGGGCTCATCACAGAGAGCCAGGAGGGACGTGAGTTGTATGATTTTGATAAATGGAAATGGTGAGAGAAAGACAAGATTTTGATAGAAATCCAATTAGAAACCTTAACCTAATTTTGCACACAGCTTACTACATAGTCTAGAGTGTGATTTTCTTACAAGTTTATCTAGACTTATATCCGTAGAGGCCTCCTAATTGTAAACATCTGGTTTCAATGCTTTAATTCTTTTTGAGAACATACGCATCTAACTTACTTTCATGGGATTTAAGATTTTAAAGAAATTTTTATTGAATGAAGTTACTTTTAACTTACTAATTTATTTGCAGAGACCCCCTACACCTTGCCCCATGATAATAGTAGGAAGAATGGGATCATCACCAAGGGCAAGGCATAAAGCGACTAAGGGAACTTCCTCCTTTCCCAACCTCACGTCATTAGTAAGAGGTGTGGGATCATCACCAAAGGTTGGTGGGGAAAGGAAGTGTGTAAAAGAAAATTGATTTGGAATTGACATTTATATATATTATATTTTTAAATTTGAGTCATGTTTATGGGAGGGATAGCTTACCCCTAGCCTCAACCCGATGCAACTAGTAATATGTAAGGGCTCACCACCAAAGGCTGAGATAGGAGAGAAATCAATTCGGGTAAAATGTTTAGAATTTTTTTCTACCAAATATGTTATCTGGGAAATATGTGACATTAAGAAGCTTCTAGAATAGACTATGGGAAAAAACACCTATGTTGGTAGAAAACTATGAGTAGAACCAAGTATGCAAGCCTTGGTAGGATTAGTGTCAAAAATTTGTCTTATCTTGTTGAATTGATGAAATGATCATAAATTTTGATGATAATATTTACGGAGAGTTGAAGAAATGTGATTGGATGTTTTTCCAATGTTTCGAGAAGTTTTGAAAGTTTCTTGAAAGATAATTTTCTCAATTAAAATTTTTAAAAATGATCTAGCAGATGAAATGCAATGTGGATATAATAGTGTACATGTAGAGATGTAGATGAACTATGCATAATAGTGCTTTAGGTGAAGAAAATTGACGAATTCACCAAATTCCTCACCTTCTAGAGTACTCAGGTGATATGCCCCATTTTTATAGTCCTCTATGACTCAATATGGGCCTGAACTTCCTTCCTTCACCAATTTTATTTTCTATCTGGTTGTCAAGTCTTAATACCAAATCTCTTGCACATATTTCACATTCACAGACTTTTTTATACTCCTGAAACATCCAAAGTGAGAGTAAGCTCTATGTCGCTACTCATAACTAAGTCAAGCTTCATTTGAGGATTTCCAACTCAGGATAGTCGTGCCTCGTAATAACCTTCTTATCTTAAAATTACTTGTAGTGTGTTGGTCATTCAAAATGTGTCACTTAGCAAAAAAATACAAAAGGTTCACACGGAAAGAAGAGCGCATTCAAAAGCACGGGGAGGATCGGGGAAGGAATCATGCGTTGAGGACGAGAGATAGATTCAAGACTTAGCCATTTTCACAATGATGGGCTATTTTTGGAGATAGCATGCGACCACTCAAACTAGTTAAAGACTTACACGACATGCATTGGCTAATTTTAGAGGATTAGCTATGAAGTGATTTGCATGGATACAGTGAGAATAGATTTACTACTTGATAATTAAATAAGAGAAATATGTTGTTAGCACACTTGCATGTGTGGCTATTATTGTGTGACACGTGGCTAATATTAGCATGCGACCTATTTTGGGATTAGATAAGCGGTGAAGGGAAAGTCCCCACCCTTATAAATATGTAATGAATTGTGAAGCATAGAGGTAGTATGTAAGAACTGAGTTATTGTGAGGTTATGCTGCCAAATATGATGCATGCATAAACTATGGTATTATCTATTGTAATAAGCTTCTATGTATTACTGTATTTAATATAATGGGGGTTGTTGGCTGAATCAAGGTGTTAATCATGGTTATAGTTTATTACTGCATGGATGATTTCACTATGATTATTGTTTGATTCATGATACTTTAAGATCTAGATCTGAATATGCTCTGTAGAATGTTAGATTAATTATGGATATGAATGTAACAAGTCTTCATCATGCTAACTTCTGCAACATCAACCCTAAAGAGAGGCATGGTACCTTTGTGTGCTTGGGTGAGTGCTCGATCAGGCCGATTTGAGTGATGTGTTAGTGTGCCGGGCTTTTGCTAGTAAAATCTAGGCTACATCATTAGTTCTGCTTTCCAGGACCTTTTTAATTTATTTTTAGGATGATTCACAATGAAGACATATCGATTGACCCTAGCAAGTGTTGAGGAGTGGATACACAACCTAGAAGAAGAATACACATGGAGGTTCAGCACTGGATCTGAGTTTGATGCACACACATGGGTGGAGCAGAACCTGTATGACTATTTGTATGAAAGCTTCTTCGCTATTTTCTATTAGAATTATACGAGTGGCTAGTTTCTTATGCATATAAATAGAATTGGAGGTATCACACACTTTTATGGATGTAAGAAGAATTTTAGACCCTGTATGATGTTTATCTGATTTGGACTCGCGTTGTGGATACGTGGTTTTATGGTATTCTAAACAGTTATATCTTGGAGTACTCAATTTCCACTTATTCGTTCCCAAAGGTAGCTGGATTTTCGTTTTATGATATCCCAGAGGAACTTACCTACAAGGCATTCCACTGGTGATCAAAATTTTGATGGTAACCCTAAACTTGGAGAGTAAACCAATGGCTAACTAATCCCTACCACGTGTAGGGGCAAGAGAAAATTTGGTGAAAGATGGTATACCTAGCTGACAGAGAGATAGAGAGATGAAAGGTGAATTAAGTATAATGAGGCATACCGAGAGGGAGGTAGAGAAGCAACGGGAGGTTACAGAGTGAATGGCGTTGTGGAGAAAGATAGTTTGGGAAGGAGTTTAAGTTCACGTAGAAGACATGGAACCCAAGCATCAATAACTCCCCCATTTGGGAAAGCATGAAAGGGAACCCTCCTCAGCCTCACGTGGAAGCACACCAGTAGAAACGACCTAGGCCACGCAGTGCGCATTTGAATCTACCTGGAAACTTTTCCCTTGCGCTTGTTCTTCCAATATCTACTACAAATAGTCAACAAGCTAATTCAAGTAGTGGGAGAGAAGGAGTGAGTCATATAATTAGGACAGCGATGGCAGCACAAATGGCTTCATTGTTATATGGAAGTACCTTTTTGGGTGTATCATCCATATAGAATTTAGGTGTGTAGATTTTTGGACTTTCTTCTCGGATTAGAAACACTTCACAAACTATTGGGGTATAGTTTAGTACTACTATTGGGACACAGGAAAGTACATCTTCAAGTCCAACCCCAGCTACAGGTTCAGGATCAAGAGGTATAGGGGGCTCTAGATCTGGTGGATCGGAGTGGTTTTGGAGGCGGAGAGGAAACATAGGAGGTTCGAATCGGGTGGGAAAGTTCTCGCACCAACCCCATAATATTCACATGGAGATGTCTCTTCATCTCCCAGAGTATAGGGGCATAGAAAATGTTGTTGAACATGTACCCATGTGTGAAATACTATGGTGCATAAAAGGAATCACATATTCTGAGCATAGGGTAATTCAATTTGCTACTATGTTACAAGGGTGTGCATATAGCTAGTACAAAAAGTTTGACCCTAATCAAACTTGCGTAGACTATCTGACTTTAAAATATGCTTTCCTCAAACAGTTTTACATCCCCGAGTTTGAGCGAGAAAAGTATAAGTGCACTCAAGGATATTAAGAAAGGCACTACTAAGAGTGTTAGAGAGTATGATTCCCATTTCAAAATGTTGTTATCTAATTTTTCTTATGATATTAATGCAAGACAACATGCACAAAGTGGTTTGTTAGAGGTTTGATTACTCCTTTAGAAGGGCACTATCACATAAAACATACACGATCCATGAAAAGAACTTGAAGAATCCTTACGCGATGAGACATTTGGAATTATAGATGGGGTAGCCCATTTTTAAAAGCATAGATCACTGCTATGGTAAAGCATTTAGAGAAGCTATCGAAAAATTCAGCACATGAGACATGCACAGGATTTGGTGCATAGATTACAAAGTGGAAGTCGCACAAAGGATAGTTTTCCCCATAGATTAGTATGCTCATTACTATTGGATTGTGAGATATACCATTTAAATCATGATGCTAGCCAACGCCCATTACTATAACGCATGATAAGGAAGAATGTCTCTTGCTATTGTAAAATATACAAGTCCACAACTCATGACACAAAAGACTACCAGCTGATTAGTCAGATCTAGGATGCTATATATATTAGTGTATGACTGACAGGAGTCTCAGATAACTCTAAAGGAAATAACGAGCATCAAGATCAGGAATACAATCAAGTGCGCTATGATCGGAATGAAGGTCATTTCAAAGGTAGTTGTGGCATAGGTTAAGGATACCGTGGTGGATTTGGAGGATGAGGCCATGGTGGTGGAAGAAGCAAGTTCCCTTGTGGAACATGTTATACATGTATATCTCCTGACCACTACAGGCGTGAATATCCTTAGAATATTACATGTATGGAAAGAATCATAGTTGTGAGGAATTCTCAAAGTTTTATGAGCATCTTAGCATGAAGCAACATAAATAGTAAAACAAAGGCATAGAGATGGTTAGGATACAATGCACCTTTGTGGAAAATCAATGGATGCCTAAGATGGAAGCAGAATTTGAGGCATTACAAGTAAGGATCACTACCTGTGTTGAAGCGGCACGTGCCAAAGACACATTATAGAAGAAGCCTACCATCACTCAGAGAAGGTTTTACATGCACGGTACCCAGATCCTATCCATCGAAGGAGGTTTACATGGAAACCATGGAGGTACTCAGAATCTTTAAGGTGAAATACAGTTTTAAAGGATCAATCACAAAAGATGGAGCAAAAGAAAGCATCAAAGACAGTTCAAACTGATATGGATGAGTTAAGATAAGTGTGCAAAATTTTCTCCAAGACAATATCATTCCACTATTAGGGAATTGGTTAAAGGGAAACACTCTACGTGTAATTACCGAAACTGGATGATGATCTCGCATGCAAATCTTCCCCCTCATAGCCTAGATTATGACAAGGAAATCACTTTGAATGTTGTTGTGGATGGGTAGCTATTGAATAATATATTCATTGATACATGCGCAGAAGTCAATGTTCTTACTTTAGATGCATAAGTACAAGTGGGGAGACCCCCATTGTAGCCATTCTCTAATATATTGTTCATGGCGAATCGACTAAGGCCACTCCCATCGAGTTTTAAAATATGCATCTATTACATACAAGGAGCTAAGTTCACTGGCACTTTTGAGGTCTTAACGCTAGCAGAGGAAGATAGCTTCCCAGCTCTACTGGGGCGTCCTTGGTGCTATGTAAATAATGCTGGTCTTTGGTTTAATAAGGGTTATATCAGCTTTGAAAATAAGGAGGAAATGGTCATTATCCCATTAACAAGTGGAAAATTTGTGCCCTATGTTAATCCCTTGAGTGAAGAAGACTTGAATCGGATTTATGTACGCGTCATCCGGGATCCAAAGGTGCTTGAGCCATCTAAAGAAGGAATCATTCAGTGGGAGGATGCATAGTCTATCATTGATATTACAAGTGTTTCTTTTGATAACTGGGCTCATAGCACTTATGAGTTGGTGGGAAGCGAAGTAAAGAGTCTATTTTCTAAAGATAGAAAACCACATTATATCAGGATAATAGGTAACAACTCAGTACCTCGATACACTGGAGAAGGGGACCCTATGGTGTTCTTGCATGCCATGGAAGAATAGTGGATAGACCCACTAGAAAGAAGAAATATGCTAGCATATACACTATGCGGGACAACAACGTGCTGGTGGGTGGTCCAAAAGGATAATATTGTAGGATGGAATGAAATTAGGATTGCTCTTGCCACTAGTTTTTTTAGGATCAATGCACCTACTCAAATCTACACTTATCATGGTAATCAACTTGTTTAGCACCACATTCAATAGTTTTAGAGAATCTAGACAAAGGGGTAGGAAGCTTTACCATTTTTTCTATGGGTGCACAAGTTTTATTCCACACTACAAGGTTACGCGCGTCTTTGGTATGTCTATGCAAAAATCCATAGAGAGACTAGAAATCGACAAACATTTAATTGTAAGAATGACCTAGATGTTTGACTTCTTCTCTACCAAGCCTCCACCGTAAGAAGCATTAAAAGTCATAAAGCACTTAACTATGGGGGATAGTGCTAAGGTGAAGGAACTCATTCAAGATTTCTTTAATGAAGGAGACTCAGAGTGCATTTTGTTGAAGAAACAGAGGTCGATGCCACACTACTTCAACGCACTTGCCTTGAGAAAGAAAAAGGAAAAATGGTCTACTTAGTGGATGACGAAAAAGTAGAAAATTTGGATGTAAACCATAAAACGGGTAGGTGTGAGGTGTTGGATAGTGAGGATAAGACCATGCACACCTATCATAAACCTATGAAGACAAATAAAGTGAATATTGGATCAAATGTTGAGCCTAAGGAGGCCATAATTGGAGACTATTTATTAGACTCTGAAGTGGCAAAAATCATAGAGTTACTACGGGATTATTAGGAATTATTCCCTCAGGGGTACCATGAGCTTAAAGACGTGCATGAATCATTAGAGGAGATAAGGATAAAGCTTAAAGAGGGTGCAAACCAAGTAAGAAAGAGACCTTACAGGATGAACCACAACTTGTGTGAAAAGTTCAAGGAAGAGATTGACAAAATGTTGAAGTTTGGAATCATCAAGACCCTCGACTAGTCGAATGGGTTAGTCCAATGGTGATCAAGATATCGAAGGATGGCATGATTAGGATCCTGTGGACTATAGGGAGATGAATGTTGCATGTGTGACTAATCCCTTTCCTATGCCATTCACTGAGGAAATACTAGAAGGCATTGCATGATGCAAAATCTATTCATTTACAAATGGGTTCTCTAGGTATCATTAGGTTAGGATTGCCCAAGAGGACCAAGAAAAGACTACTTTTAGTACTGAATGGGGTAGCTTTGCCTATATTGTGATGCCTTTTGGTCTAAAAAAAACACACTGCTATATTTTTGCGCATATTTGTTCGGGCATTTAAAGATTTTATTCACAACTTCTTGCAGTTTATTTAGATGATTGGGACGGTGTATGGATTAGTTAAAGATCATTGTGAAATTCTATGCTTAATGTTTGAAAGATGTAGACGAGTTGAGTATCTCTTCGAACATCAAGAAGTGCATATTTTCTACATCATTTGGAATATTATTGGGACACATAATCGAAAGGAAGGTTTTTGGTTGATCCAACGAAGGTTTCCATCATTATAGGCCTGAAAGAGCCTACCAGTTAGAGTGAGGTGCATGGATTCTTTGGTCACATGGGGTATTATATAAAATTCATAAAGGGATATGCCAAGGTTGTTGCACCTTTAGAGGAGTTACTAAAAGGAAATGGTACATACTACTAGGGAGAAGCGTAGCACGTATTCAAGACATTAAAGGAGAAACTTACTACCACACCTATTCTACACTTTCCTTTGTGGGACAAACCATTTCATGTACATGTGGATGCCTCTAGCATGGCCATTGGCACGGTTTTTCCTCATCCTAGAGAAGGTATTATAAATCATCCTGTCTTTTTTGTTAGTAGAAAGTTTACTCCTACAGAACAAAATTATACAACTATAGAGCGCGAAGCTTTGTCAATGATCTATGTGCTACATAAATTTAGACAAGTACCTACTAGCTACACCATTTGTCTTTTATACAGATCACATGGCATTGAAGTATTTGGTAAACAAGCCCATTTTACAGGGGTGCATATGCAGATGGGTACTCTTATTTCAAGAATTTGATTTCATAGTTGTGATAAAACCAGGGAAAAGTAATTTTGGACCAGACCATTTATCCATAATACAATCAAAAGAAGAAGCACATGCCATTGAAGATATCATGCCCGATGCATAGTTATACAGAGTTACAATGAGCACCATTGGAATTAGAGGACATTGTTGTCTTTCTATGAACATGTATGACACTAGAAGGAATGAAATCCTTAGAGAAATGGAAAATCCAATTGTGTTGTGCTTGATCCCTCGGTTTTCTTTTCAATAACCTATGTTCACGTTAGTCAAAGGATTGGGAATGTAGTAAAAGCAACAAAGTGAGAAAGCGTTGGAGCAATGATAACTTCATAGCATTCTAGTAGTAATGCAAGTGGAAGAGAGATAGCACAAGTGAATAGAGTTTGGTTATAAAATTTATAGGAAGAATGTCGCATCTCAACAATACAAGGATACACAAAATGATCTCAGACCATTTACATAAGAACAAGCGATGCATTTATAGAAGGTTGGCTAGGTTGTGCATTATCACACTAGGTAGCCATGGGGTTCCACATCAACAATGAAGGGAAATTTGAATAGTGAATTACATATTACAAGTGAAAGAGGAGAATGCCAAAAGGAAATCAAGCGTGAAATCAGCTAAAAGCGGTTCATAAACGTGCGCTAAAAGTGAAATTGAGTGGAGAAACAGTGTCTTAATTCATGTTGGAATATTTTGGAAATTTTGCACAAGACCGCCGCCCTGCGTAGGGTAGCGGTTATAGGACCATCACCCGCATAGGGTGGTAGTTACAAATTGTCACCTGTCTCAAGGCGGCAATGATTATAAGAATGCAGCCACACAGGGAAGAGGTTTTGTAAATAAAGGCCAAAACTAAGGTGAAACATATCGAGAAGCTGAAGAAAAGCAAGAAATGGCTAAGTAGGGAAAATTAGGCTACAAATATAAGTTACAAAGAGTTTTAGGAGCTTGAACACCTTTGGAAAATACACGATTCATCATTGAGGACCTTTTATACCATATTCTCACAATGTAGCATGTGTAATTTTGGGTTTGTATAGTTCCCAATTGTGTTATCAAATATAGTGATCCAATCTTAGACTGGGCACATTATGAAGATACAAAGGTGCTTATGGAGTACTAAATTCGTAAATCTAGAGGATAGTGTCCCAAGTCTTAGGATAGTTATAGGTTTTCAAGGCCTAAAACTAAGATAAACATAGGTATCCTACTCGGATTTTAAAATAGAGAGGGAATTAACAAATGGATGGAGATAGGTATGGGGTGTAGTAATAATAAGACAATGTAATAAAGAAATGAAAACATAAATCTACTATATTCTATAGAAATGAATGACCAACATTAACAAACACATAAAAAATAAGAGTCTAATGAAGGTAAGAAATACTTATCTATAACATGTGTGTGACCGCTATGGGTAGAGAAGGAGAAATCTCAACAAGAATATCTCAAGTCCTAACTCACCTTGGTAACCAAAATGTAAACAAAGAAAATTACAAGACTCAAAGTTAGTTAAAAGTGAAAAATAGTGTGAGTAAGAGAAGATTATGTGCAAATTGTATGTAAACAAGTAGTTTTGAAATGGTGGCACTAATTAGAGAAAGGAAAAGCATATATACCCAATGTCATCAACCATGGTTGATGGCATTGGCTAAAGAAAATCCAAATCAAGTGTTGATTCCCATGGGAAGTGGTGTTGGCATTGGGGAAGCCCTAAGGTCAAAGGTTAAAAAGTGTGGGGAGCGAAGGCTAGAAGACAAATGATGATGAATGATGAAGGTCTATAGTGACCAAAAATAAGGGTAATGATGAAAAATAGGAATAAGTAGGTAGATATAGTGGGACATGTGGGAATAATGAGTGTAATGTGTAAAAAGGGGGAGAAACAAGGAAATTATAGGGTGTCTAAGGATTATATCAACATATTTCAAATGTTTTTGTCTAGCTGACATGACCAAGTCCGATCATACCCCAATCCCGACAGCACCTTAAGGAACCCACTCGAAGGAGAATGCATGAGCATCCCTACACAAGAGAAATTGTTAGTTTCAAAAATATGGTGTATACATATGCCCTAAAAAAATATCATCATGTGTCATAATAGTGAAACATAAGATGGTCTTCAAGAAAAGATCTATGCAACACGAAATCAAAAAGAAATGCGGAAAGTAAATCTAAAATGGAAGTCTTGTGAAAAATGATAAATGAAACATACCTATCTCAAACTTACCCTTCAATCTCACTCGGCTTTCCTGTGGCAGGTGCAATAGTTGCTTAGAACCCTAGTTAATAAAGATTAAATAAGAAATACTAGAATATAATCGGTAAAATAAGACATAAGTCATATAGCTAGAAGGTCATAGGAGGGAGGGTATTCGAGTGTCAAAGATGATAGGAAAATGGGGGTTTTTTAGAAAAAAGGGTGGTAGAAATAAGTTTAGTATGTTGACATGAGCATTTTCCTCTGTGAACATGGAACTATTTACAATTTTAAGGGTTTGTAATGTGAAAGATATAAAGGTTTGAATATTGGAGGAAATCAACTAAAAACTAATTAAAAGAATTATTATAAATAGTAAAGAGAGGAATTAATTTGTCACTTTTCTACTTTGAGATTTTTTATTAGCTAATTTTGACTTCGCAAAATTATAACGGAATTTCTTTTTAAAATCGAAGTGTCCTTTCTCATGATTTATCACCTTCATCATGATCATTTGATTCTTTTGATTGTTTTGGCCTTTGTTTCATCCATTTCAGATAATTACTTCTCTATTTATGTCACAGACCGTGTTTTAACTAATTAATTAATATTTTACCTTTTTATTAATTTTATTAAATTTTAGGGTGTTTAATTAATTAATATTAATTTAATCGTCATAAAAGTTGATCAAAAATTTGAAATAACTTTTCTCATTTTCCCCATTGCTGGGCAATTATAATTCGCTTCTAATCGTGAATGTCAAATTGGCTCTTCGCTCCGATTTTCCCTTTCTGGAAAATATTTCATTTTCCCGCTTGTGGGAAATTTTATTGTTATTTTCCAACCCAACCTGATGTCAAACATAAAAATATTTCCCATTCCCATGCGGAGAAATGGAGGGGAATTACTAGCCCGCTTTGCCATTTTCATGGGCAAATGGTTAAATTCTCCTCTATTCTCTGGCAATTAATGCCCTCTACTCGGAGAAATTGGGAATTGATTATTCAATGGGAATTAAGAAGAAGTGGTTAAAAATTCAAGAAATCTTCTTGGATCCTCATAAATTTCCTCCGAGAACTCTATGGAAAAACCATGTGAGTGTAATATTGATCGAAGAATATTTATCCACGCATTAGCTAGCCTGGGCCATAACATTTGTTAAAATTGTTTTCTTTTAGCAAGCCAACATAGATAAAGGTAATAGAAGGCTACGCATTTGAAAGAGACCACCCTTCACGTAGGGGAGAAGGTAAAGGATCTACCAAGTAGGTAAAAGGAGAATAGGCTCACAAATTCCAAGAACCAAACAAATCCAAATGCAGTAGTTTTCAAGGCAACAAAAGACAAATAAGAGGACATCCATACTGAGTCCTCCACTTAATCCAAGAATATATGCAGTCATAGTTTTACACATGTTTTTAAAGGAAAGGCCATATGCATTCACAAACAATGCCAAAGGTGAAGTCAACGCTAGAAAAAGGGAAGAAGAAATGCATTTGCATCATAGGCCCACGTAGGAAAATAAAATCCTACCCACGCCAATAAAAATAAAAATATCTCCACGCATAATACCAAAATACCAAGCTATGCATTCGCAAAGGTTAAAATAAGATCCTCCACATGTTGGGAAACATAGCTCCATCACACATAGCCAAAGAGAATTATTTCTACACATTCACCAACTGTTTACACATTCACATGCACTTATTCACACATGTTTTAAAAATAGAAAGCAAATCATTATAAAATCTCACAGCTGTCAAGACTTAAGGATAACACACGCATGCTTGGAGAAGAAAGATAACAGGCCACACATTCATAGGGAGGAGACACAAGCCCACCACACATTTGCAATAAAAGGAGGTTGAATGGTTATTCCAAAATCCTAGTAAGAGATTATTTTCCACATATCAATCCAAAATGCACAATCGAGGAGAATTTAAAAAAAGGGTGGTCAATAATAGCTTACTCTAAGCCTTCACCAACAAGCTCAATTTTTTTGGCTTGCAAATTAAGCTCGACCCAATTAATAGTACTTTGGAATGATTTATAATTTGAGGTCAAGCTCAATTTTTCATTGTATACCATTTTTAAAAAAATTGTAACCTAGAATCACTCATTTTTATTTAAAAAATAATAATAAATAAAGAGTTGTATTTTTCCTTATGCTCAAGGTGATTAGGAGACTAATAAGCGACACCATTTCACATGCTTGCTTTGTTTTTTCTTTTAAAATTCATAATGGCCAAAAAACCTAACAAATCTATGGGTAGGTAAAATAAACCAAGTAGAAAGGTCAAACAAGTCCATGCTCAAATATGAATTCCATGGGATCATTCCTCCTACTTACATCAAATTTATGTATGACAATATCACTGACAAAGCAATCTTGACCACATCAACGTAACACAATTTTATGATTAGCATTTGAAAGATGATGGGAAAACCATCTTCTCGGATAGACTCTATCATAGTGGTCTACCTCAATTAACAACTTTTCATATTTTAGTGCAATGCTCGAGCTAGTCATTCCTTTCATGGAACATTATGATCCCGAAAGGTGAGGAATCTTAAACGATAATCCTGAGCCTTTCCTTTTGATCACACTAGAGCACATCAAAGAATTTCTCAACATTCCCGATTTCTCTAAGAATGTTGACATCACTCGAAATTCATCACAAGAGTTTTGGGATGAAGAACCCTCGGGTTGACCAAGATGGTAAAAAAAAATTAGCTAGTGACCAAGAGGACTCGTGTTGATTGGTTTCCCAAGGAATTGTACCACATTGAATTTGTGGAGGAAATCGGTGATATGATCACTCTTCTGAGCCGAGTCTTCGGTCTCCCCTCTACCAAGATTTTTCACCCATGGATGTATCAGTTCATCTGCATCATCCTTGCCAAGAGTTAATTTGTAGATAGGGCCACCATCATCAATGACACTCTCCACAAGAATTTGATTGAGGTAAATATGACTGGGTATTTCTACATGACATCGTACCTAACCTATGCGATGACCAAAAGAAAGTTGTTTTCAAGGTTAGAGATGAAAGGCATCATGGGTCCTTCAAATAGTGTCTTCCACTATTATCCGCAATTGAGTTTCAAGAATATATCTCATCACTTTAGGATATTTAATGATGCTTTAACCTTCAATGTGATTAGAAAATTGAATATGAATCCAGAAGAAACATTCTTTAAGCATGTCGTGGCAGTCATTTCTCATTGGGGAACATAGTTCATTCAATTCCCATCCTTTTCCTACATTCACGTGAGTGGATTTGTAGGAAATCCATGGAATCTTCCTAAGTATGTTAGTGATAAGTGGGCGTTAATGGATCTTGCGTGGAAAATTTTCCAAGTTCATTGTCTTCTCAACAATAAACATCATTCAAGCATCCACTTCCCAATCCAAATTGGGGAATACTAATGCCTGAATCTCTTCAGTGCATAACTCATAGAGGTGTTTTCTATCATCACCATACATCCATTTGTAAATATATCCCAATTTGACATCAATGGATTCATGCAAAAGGCTTTCGGGGTGAAGTACCAGCACCATTCCACCATAGAAGACTTCTAGTTTACCGCTCGAGATGAACACAAAGTAAGAAGGTGAGAATTCTCCACCCGACCCTTGCTCAAATAAAGGCCTTCAACATCGAGATATCCTCAAGGTTCATTAGTAGATGATGGTGACAATTTGATTTATCCCTCATATGATGTCATTTCCTTCACTCCATTGCCTTGAGTCGATTAGAACAAAAGAGATGACTTTTCTCTTGATGACAAGAATCAACCAATTCTAGAAAGGAGCATAGCACAGTATGAACAAGAACTTGTAAATTTACCATCCATCCAAGTTCATACCTCAAGTTCATAGAAATTTCCAACATGAGGAGGTCTCCAGGTTAACTAAAACCTCTTCTCGATAACTTCCATGTAGTCAACCCATACGCATCAAGCGAGGAGAGAATGGTTTCCCAAATCCACTTCTCCAAAGAATATGTCACGGGAGAAACATCCAAGGGTTACGGCCCTATTTAAGGAAGATAACGTGTCTTGGGGTTTTCCACTTTAAGTAGAGACTCATCTAGTCACGTTACTGATAATTCAAGGAAGTTTATTATAAAACCTAATCAATCATGTCATTCACAAGAGTCTACTCAAGTACAAGTGATCCAAATATCAAACAAACATGAACCCTTAGTTCACGAAGAGGTTTCCTTGAGGTTCAAGAGGTCCATGTCAAATTTATTTCCCCAAGGATTGAAGTTATGGAAAGAAATCTGCTAGAATCCAATGATGTCAAGAATGGTATGAATGTTTCTTCAGACTCCAGGATTATGTGTGAAAAATTGGTCAAGGAGACCCCATTTTGGGTTGGATGTGAAGTCAAGAAAAGAAAGAGGGTTGTCAAGGTGATCAATATTGACTTTGATGCCCTCTCCAAACTTTCAAATGATGTCATCCCCAAGAAACCTAAAGTGTTTTCTAGAATAATGGTGGATGGAGATGGAAAACAATTTGGAGACCTTGTCATTCCCCAAGTCAAGAAAGAATGTCTTGTCATGACGTATGTTATTTATGAAGTATCCGAGCTTGGAATTGGGAAGTCTACATTGGAATGCAATATGGAAATGGCTTGAGATTCCATGGATGTTGTGTTAATAAGGCTTGAGAAATATAAATCTCATAATTCTCAACTCAAGGCCGAAAAGAATCAGTTGGTGAATTATGTTCAACATCTAATAAATCCAATATCCTCCACTTTCCCAGTACTTGATGCAGTGGCTGCCCCCGACGAAGAAACACTCAATCTATCAAAGGAGGTAAACACTTTGGGCCATGTCACTAAATCTTAGCTTTCAAAAATTCTCATCTTCGGGAGAGAGACAATCAAAGTGGCCGTAAAGCTCCATGAAGACATTAGTGCATACCTAGATCCAATCCTTTCTTTTAAGGAATATTTTACTTCTATCATATCAAATATGGATGAGATATTTCCTATTCTGTAAGAGATGATGAGTATGGAATCTAAAATTATAGCCATTGAAGGGATCCTTGAATTCAAATTCCGAGGGACACGCTTTCTTTGGTGTCTACATCTCAATTCATGGAAGACACTTCTCAAATATTTCATGATTCATTATGAGAGTATATATAATGAATCCTTCACTTCACTTATCTTGATTCATGAGTTCATAGCTGAAATCCCTTGTGATTTTGTGGACAAGAAAAATAAAAGGCATTCATTAGAACATGATGAGGAACAATCATCACAATTATTCAAGGAAATGTACATTATTACCATCAACTTCTCCTCTAATTCAATGTAACATTGTATCAAATTGAGGAACTTGTTTAAGGATGCTCAATCAAAAATGGTCAACCTAAATAGTATGTCAGGTATGATTTTGGAATTGAGGGTGTTTTTGCGAGGTTGTCCTTCAACCGAGTGAACCTCTAAAGAAGAGAATATGTTCAAGACATTAGAAAGGTTCAGATCTTTTCAATTGGAAAATGTGGCAAATCCTAATTTCACCATTGGGTGAGGAGATAGCATTCTTGTATCTAACGAAGTGGGAGATTCAATTTCTCATATGGTTGAGATAGGTGGACACCACTTTAATGGATAAGGCATTGGGTCTTGTTATATGTTTCAAAATGATATTTCAAAGTGATGTTATTATTAAACTCACTTTTGGAATACTTTTAATAACTTAAATGGTTTCTAATTTTAAGTTATTTTTTAAAAGTTAGTTGAAAAAGCCAAAGTCACTTAAGGTTCCTTAATTTAATGTTCATGTAAACCCTAACTACCTTGTAACAAAATTTTAGGTTATAAAAGGAAGTTAGGGGCTCATTTTTAAGAGGCGACTTTGAGAGAGGAGAAGAAAATAATTTTATGTGCAAGCTTTATTTCAAGAAAGAAACCTTTTGTTCTATTGTTAAGACATTTTGAGAGTTAATGAAATATGAACTTTGTGTATCATTCATTATCTCTTGTAGCATTTGATGTTATTATGTTCATTAGATGTTAGTGTTTGAATCTTGCATGTGAATACTATCTTTGATCTTATTGTCAACATTATTAATCTATTGTTCTTGTTCATAATGATCAAGCTCTGATATTTACTTGTTCATGTGTGTCCCCTTTCATTTATTCTTGTTTAGTTGATTCAAACTTTGTTTTATTTTAGTTAATTATTCAATGTTTTTCTTCTTCTATATGTAATATTAGGCTATATTTTTACCTAGCTATTGTATGCTCCTTCCTTCCATTCCTTTCCATTTCTTTCCTTCATTCCATTTCATCTCCCTTGTTCACACTTCTTTCCATTTGATGTCCTAAAAACCCCACATACAATTTTGAATGTATAGATGTAAATACGGTTTTGGATTTCAATAAAGGAAACCTCACCTTCATTAAGGAGGGACTTTATCCCATGACTGTTTCATGTCATTTACATGCATGCAAATCTGTTTGCTAACAATCTTAAAATAAATGAGATTTAATATAACTCAAATTGAGAGATTTGAGTGATGATGGATATAGTGTGAGGTAGTGAAAAAGGTAGTTGAGATGGGGCATGTGGCAATAAAAATTCCATGGTAGGTTTTGTTCTTAATTTAGGGATGGATAGCTAGGAGAAAATGGGAAAATGGATGTTGGGGAATATTTACTTAGTGAAAATTTCCCCAAAGATAGTTGAAATGTAGATCGGGTCAAGGTCTAAGTGGGTTTGGGAGAATTTTGAATTTAGAGTTCATTAGGTTAAGTTTTTGTAATTAATGAAAAATGTTTTGTAGGACCATGAAATGGACAAGATATGATCAACCATGCTAGGATGAGCCATCACAATATGATCAATGAAGGTTGGTTGAGGAAAATTTCTACTATGGCCAATGTCATTTTTTGGTAGGAATAATGACATGGGGAGGTAGGAAAAATTATTCAGGGACCAATGACATCTTCTAGTAGGGATGATGTAGTAGGAAAGTTGGGATTTTGAGTTTTTGGATGAATTTTTGTTATTTTGATGATTGATTTGTATTGAGATCTAATGATTAATTTTTGTTTGATGTTTTGTAGGTGCCATGAAGGATTGATTATGGATATCCGAATACGTCACGTGGTTACCAGAGTTATTGAAGAGGTTGTTTGACTAGGACATTGAATAGTTATAGATCCTCGATTTAGGGGAATTATGTAGATGATTTGGGTCCCATTTGATTAGGAATTATATTTTCTTCATGAAATATGATATTAGGTCCAATGCCTTTAGGTAGAGGGCCGATAGACAAATTTTAGAGGGTGCGGTGATACTACATGATGTTCATGCCATTCTAGGACTACCATTTTAAGAATTCCATATGGTTTGTGATATGCCAATGGATAAAAAAGAGAGGAGGTAACTTTCATGATGGGCCATAGGAATTAGTATCACCATAGAACATTTATGATTACATTGAGTGTCATATATGTTGCACAAATTCTATATATCTACAATGTGCTATCATTGGTATGGTTTTGACATGAGTCTTGTGTCACAAGGGCACAAGGTAGATAGAGAAGTACAAATTTATGTGCTATGGATAGTAAATATGCTTTGGAGATATGGATATAGTTTATTTTGAGCACAACCACATAGGTACAAATAATGCATTATTTATACATGATTCATGTTAGTAAGTAGAGGGTAGTATGGTCTGTCATACTTTTGTCGACCTAGATATATGAGTGATTTTGATGTATAGACCTAGAGAGAGGCTGTTAAAGGAAAATCCTAATGATTTAAAAGTGGGATATTGTCTCAATAGTGAGGCCAATGCTAGGATTAAAGATATTACAATAGGTGAAAATGGGAGAAAATAATGTGGGATCCCTATAGAGGGACAATGGACAAGTGGTAGAGTGACCGACTACAATGGTGGAAGAGGGGACCTTGGAGATTACATATCATTATCTATTGTGAATGGAAACATACCCAATGGATAGTGTTATCAAAATTCCAATGCTCGCTAAGATTAGATAACATGCATATTCCTACTGAATTGACCAAGTAAGCTTTAAGGTTCCTGCAGATTTGAATTCCACTAGGGGTCAAGCCTTCGACAACATGGAAGGATGACTTAGCCAAATCAATGCTTAAAAATAATCCGGGATAAGCCAACTCAAAGGGAAGCAGTGATCTCGTGGATAGTGTCAAGTGTCAACCAGGCGTGAGTTCCCAAAAGTAAAATGAGTAGGGGCCTCAAAGCCTCACGAGACTTACACGTGGAGTCCACTATAAGTAAATCTTCCAAGGAAATAGTCTTCATAGTAATATGTGGCGGGCTCATTACTTACTCAAAGGAAAGTGGCCCGATCACAAACAATGCCAAGTGTCAACCCAAAGTGCACTTCCAAAAGCTACAACGGGAACATAGACCCTAGAGAAGCTCTTTGCCTCTACGTGGATCTCACATGATAAATTGTATACGAGTTCAAATCAGGTTGCTAAAGATTGGTGATAAGATAAATACCACAAATGATCAATTATGAGGCCCATCTAAAAGTCTTAAATGCTTAGATATTTTAAAAGATCAAAGACAAAGGGTCATTCAAACTAGTCTTTTTCGATGAAATTAATGCATAGTTCCGAGCGAAGAGTGTGAACCGTGATTACTTAATTCGTTCACCTACATTCAAAAGGTCACTTTAATAGAATGATAAAAATAGGCATCACTTGAATCATGAGCCCGAACCCAATGCATAAGCGATTAAAAGTAATAAAGATTTGATAGGATAAGTCCACTCCAAGGAGTCGGTTGTAAGATAGTTAAGAGATGTATTAAATGAGTATGGCTCTCACCCCTTAAAAAACAAATCATAGGGAAGTGTGAGACAAATCTCAAGCAATCTACTTCTGTCACTTCACACCATTTACCATAATGAACAAACAATTGGGAAATAGTTAAAAATGATCTTCTTATCTTCTTCCCATCATATATATTGTAAAGGAAAGGTTTAAAAAAAGAAATCGGGAGTTAGTGATTCTTTTAGTCTCAATTCCTCTTACGTAAAAGGCAGGGAGTGGAGCTCGGCCTTCTTTTGAGTCTTGTAATAGCACTTTTCCTCTTATCTATTGTAATATTATGCACATGTTTGGAGTAATATAATATTCCATGTGGTGTAATTCGTCCACCCTTTGCATAATCTATATTTTCTCTTATATCCTTTATTTTGACGTGAATAATTATGCATGTTTTTATGTTATTACTATCTCCGAAGTTTTTCTTAAGTAATTGAGTCCGATCTATGTGAATTTCCTCTAGTCTTTGGTGCATCTTGTCCACCCTTTTCATTGCTCACCTTTTCTCTATTTCAGGAAGTTGCGCTATGAGTTAACTCCTTCACTTTTCGGCGTATCACTCCCATTAAGTTTTACGTTTTATTTCATTTTCTCTAACCCTCATCTCACATTACAGAGAATATCCAACTTCTTTAAAATCAGAGGTCACCTTAGGGTGCATGTCCCACTAACCTAAGGTTTCTTATGACTCTAACGATTCATCCGCAAGGATTATCGTCAACAGTTTTTGTGGCATGCTTGGTGGGATTCGAAGGATCTTTCTATTTCATTTCATCCAGTTAGTGTCTTCTTGGTGAAATTGATCCTTTGGAGGCATGTATAAGCACATTCAATGACTCCATTTGGCCCAAACGGCCCCTTACCTAAAACTGCATACCCTTCTTTTATCCACCTCCATTCATCTTTCTTTCCACATCCCTCAGTTTCCTCCATTCTAGGAATTTTTGTAGTCATTACTTCATTCCCAAAATGGAATTCACATTTTCAGCAGTGTCATCAGTATCTAATGAGCTCCACACCTTCTCTAAACTAGCAACATAACCAGTTTCAAAGTCACTATGGTAACCCAGATGAGCAAAGTCAAGACCAGTTTGGCTTTGAGAGTAATCAAAAACACGAGCATTCATTTGATGACTACGATCGATTAGAAGATGATGGTCTTCTCGAGAAGATAGTATAAATAGAGGAGGCATGGTTCAATCTCGGGCTATAGCACATATAGAGGCATTCAAAAAATTTGCAGACTCAAAAACCATCATACAAGAGGCGAAGACTTTGACATAGGAGGAAGAAGATAAGCTGGATTGCTTATCAAATTTAAGGAATGCCTCGATGAAGAAGATCCCATGGAAATCACAATCTTTTACTGCTTCATCAACCCCACAACAAGAACATTCTGTTGCTAACGATAGTTCCTTTGGATCAAATCCAAGGGCTCTAGAAAGAAGTATCATTGAAATATTTTTTATTTCAATCGAAGAGCCTAGATTTTCTAACGAACCTACTAAAAAGGAGGAGGAAGAAGATAGGGATAGCACAATTTGGGGAGATCTCGTAAAATGCCTCATCCCAAAAGATTAAATTTAGAGTGACAGGAAAACACGAGAAGGTCAAAAATCACCCCACTAAGATTTTGGCGACACGAGAGCCAATGGAAAAGCCATCACCATTCATGCTCATTTCAAAGCATGAGGATGATCTTCAAAGCCCCATGGGTCAGCTACGATGCTTCCAACCAAAATATGAACATCTTGAGGAGGTATTCTTTTTGTTTGTTGATACCACGGGTGGAAGGGTGAAAGGTAAATTTTCACTCTTATTACAGGTCATATCTATTGCTAAATTAATTGTATGGATGCACTTTATAAGGAAGGGAAGTTATTTCTCCCTACTTGTTTCAGGATTTGTTTAGCTTTTACCAAGTCTGGTTAGCATAGGAGTAGGAGTAGATTTCTTTTTGCATAATAAATGTTTGTGCATGGTCGCATGAATCAACCGAGGCATGTATGATTTGTCTCTTTCATATATAGCTTGTTTCCGTGTTACTCCATAAAATGCACGAGAATCTCCAATGTCCATCGTAGGGGAATTTGTAGTTTTTGCAATGGTTGTAAACTAAAATTCAAGAAAATACAGAGAAACTAAAATCATTCAAGGGAGTGACCTTGCAAATTCTTCAATTTTCTACTCTCATAAAACAAGTTGCAGAGTCTTCTTTATGAGAGTGGGAAGGCCCAAGGATCAACTAGTGGCTGCAGAGGCTTGACAACCCTTCAGATACTATGGACCAAGTTCAGATTAGCTCATAACATAGTCCTGGACCCAATGGATAGTGGGAGATTGTGGGTTCTTTCCATTTAGCAGCCTAATGGTCCCTTGAGTCACCAAACTGTTATCTAAATTCGATGCCCTGCTAAGATTAGATAACATGTAGATTCCTACTAAATTGACCAACTAAGCTTTAAGGTTCCCTGTAGATTTGAATTCTAATAGGGTCAATATTTTGACAATATAGAAAGAATACTTAGTCGAATCAATGATTAAAACTAAGCTAGGACAATCCAACTCAAAGGGAAGTAGCAATCTCATGGACGGTGCAAGTGTCAACTCGACACAAGTTCCCGAAAGTAAAAGGAGCATGGGCCTCAAATACCTATAGGACTTACATGTGGAGTCCACTATAAGTAACTCATCCAAGGAAAAATTCTTTACAGTAATATGCGGTTGGCTCATTACTTACTCAAAGGATAGTGTGGCCCAATCACAAATGATGTCAGTGTCAACCCTACGTGCTTCCAAAAGCTACTGATGGTAATGAGAGACCCTAGAGAAGTGCTTGGCCTCCACGTGGATCTCGTAATAAATTGGATCCGAGTTTGAAGAAGGTTGTTAAAGATTGGTGATAAGCCAAATACCACATAGGATCAACTATGAGGCCCATCTAAAATTCTTAAATGCTCAGATCTTTCAAAAGATCAAAGACAAAGAGTCATTTGGCTGGTCTTTTCAGTGATGAAATCAATGCATAGTTAAGTGTGAAGATTGTGAACCCGTGAATACTTAATGTTTTCACCGCATTTAAAAGGTCACTTTAATAGAATGATAAAAATAGGCGTCACTTGAATCATGAGCCCAGATCCAATGCATAAGCAATTAAAAGATCCAAATGTGTAATAAAGATTTGATAAGATAAGTCCACTCCAAGGGAGTCGGAGTTGCAAGATATTTAAGAGATGTATTAAATGAGTATGGATCTCACCTCTTAAAACAAATCTTGGGGAAGTATGAGACGGATCTCAAGCAATCTAATTTTGTCACTTCACACCATTTACCTTAATGAACAAGCAATTGGGGAATATTTAAAAATGATCTTCTTATCTTCTTCTCATCATATATATTGTAAAGGAAAGGTTTCAAAACATAAATTGGGAGTTAGCAATTCTTTTAGTCTCGGTTACTCTTCTGTGAAAGGCAAGGGGTGGAGCTTTGGCCTTCTTTCTCGGTCTTGTAATAGCATTTTACCTCTTATCTATTGTAATATTGTGCACATGTTTATGGTAATATAGTATGTTCTCTCGGTGCAATTCATCCACCCTTTGCGTAATCTGTATTTTATCTCGATAGCCTTTATTTCAACATGGATAATCGTGCATGTGTTTATGTTATTACTATCTCCATAAGTTGTGCTTAAGTAGTTCGAGTAGTGTTATATGTGAATTTCCTCTTGTCTATGGTGCATCTTGTCCACCATTTTTGTTTCTCACATTTTCTCTATTTCAAACATTTGCACTACAAGTTATCTCCTTCACTTTCAGTGTATAGCTCCCGTTAAGTTTTACATTTTGTTTCATTTTCTCGACCCATTTGCATGCATCTTCTTCACCCCAGGATGAGTTGCATAAGGGGATTGATGTGCTCCATACGAAAAAAAGTTTAAATCCCCTACATTAGGCATCAAAATGTGCCTTTGATCTTTGAGAAGACCATCGGTCACTAAATTTAAACCAACATACTTTCCCTCCAAGGGCCTCTAGAAATCCACCTCTCACCGAAACCCTAATATAATCCATCAGGAATGATGCTAAAGGATCCTATATCAAAGGTCGATCGTAAACTCAAGGCAGATATCTCATGTCATCATCTACTAATGGAATTTGCGACGACATTCTCTTTTCCCTTGAGATATTGAATTTCTAAATCATCTCACAAAAGAACTCCATGTTGAGATTGGGCCACAAAAAGATGTGTTGTAAACTCAAATGATATTTCCCCAAAACAAATAGTTTTCCAAAAGGAAGTGCCTCCACCTGACTAATGTATGCAACATTGTTACAAGATCAAGATCATGGGGTAGGGTAATTAAGCTCATAATCCTTGGGTGATCTCACCCCATGAAAGAAGAGTGTTGGGGAGAGATCTCTAATGTAACTATCCTTCTATGAATGCTTCCTACATTTATACACCACTTTAGTAATCGGTCGATCCATGTTTAGTTCTATGTTGTCCCAAGTAGAAAAAGGAGATAAAATGCATTTTGATTGCTAGAGGATCGTTCTGTCTTGTGAAGATTTCTCTGTGAAATGTTGAAAATGGTGTTGATATGAGAAAGTAACTATAATTTCCCTTGGTCATAGGCACCCGGGAATGTTCAGGGGAGCACCCAAGCGCGGTGTATCTATCTAGGCATTGGTGTTGTGCTATACTGGGGACCCAAGTTAGAATCTGGGCCATTCTATGACTGTAACTCTTGATTATGTTCTGTCATTGTGAAGGCTTGTAATGAAACTCTAAGCTATTGTATGAGGTCCTGATTCACCCAATATATACCCCCCTCATTTGGGGTACATGTGGCATTGCTAAGATTACGTGACCCAAAGGAGAGGACCTAAAACTGATATGAACCGTAACCCTACGGGGGAGGGGAATGTGCATGGTAGAAACCAAGGCACATGCAAACAAAGTGGCTAGATACATGTGTTAGTAGAAAAAAGTGACAAACATGCTATAGAAGACAATGTAAACAAGCAATAGTGCAGACAAAGTAGAATGTGAAAAGCGAGTTTCAAACATGGGACATTGCTCACAATGTCACAAGACAATTAAGGCCGAAGCGGCCAAAATCATACAATGTGCACACAAGACAAAGGGCATAGCCCACAAACAATAGCATACAATGTCAAATAATGACAATCAAAGTGTAACAAACAACCATGGTGGAAAATAGTTCTTGCAAAGCAAATTTTACACATGAAGCACTCATTGGCATGTTAGAAAGATAAAAAGTATGTCAAAGCATGTATAGATCAATGGAAAGTAATGTGCTAGTAAGTAGTAAATAATGAAATAATAACACCTGTAGTATGTGAGAAAGTAGATGCCCCCAAGAGCCTCGGTGTGACTGGTAAGAGGTACAATGCCAAACATTAGTCTTGTGTGTAAGGTTCCGTAGGGATTTTACATCCATAAATAGAGAACAAGTGAACACCCATGTGTATATATAGAAATATAATGACATACTAAGTATATGTCTAACATGTGAAACAAAGTGTACATGTAAGCATAAGTAAGCAAGAATAAATGCAACAAAGATATGCAGTATGTTGTGAATGAGTGAGATGGAATGATATGTAATGTGAATGTGATAGGAGCAACGTGCCCCATGAGTGGATGTGGGTGAATATATATGAGATGAGGTTCATTTATAAAAGACCCTCGATGAGTCAAGAATGAACCATAGAAAAAAGTGTGTCATCAAGAAATGATTTGATAGAGATGATAGAATGATAGATCATGAAGCACGAGTGTAGATTGTGTAGAAGAGGCGGGGTTCATTTTAGATTTAGACACTCAAAGAATTGAGTATGAACCATGGAACTAGATTGCATCATAGGGTAATGACAATAGAAGTGGTTTATCAAGTTATATAAGATGAATTAGGAATACTAGATGTGAAGCACTAAACGTAATAGTAGAAATGAGAGACACTTGATAATGTTAGAGGGGGAATGAGTGAGATTCCCCCAAGTGTATGATGAGGAGTAAACTATCCAATGAAAGTGAAGGAAAAGGGTCCTCCGCCCAATTCCTGAGGAGATAAAGTTGTGTGACTGTTTTTTCCAAATCATTGCACCCCCTGAATGGCCAGAATGTGAACAAGACGTTCGGTGTGATTGGGACACATGGGATCACCTCTCAAGATGTGGGACTTAGGCTAAAGGTGAACCTCTAGAGAAGGTCAGCTTCCTCTTCCTAAGCTAATTTTTGTACTACCCCTAGTGTAATAAAAATGGTTATCTAAACTTATGCTAACATTTCAGACTTTCAAACTTTTGGGTTTCGGAGTTCTTTCATCACCATTCCATGATTTTTACATCTTAACTTTTGAAGTCCGAAACTCCAAAATTCAAAACTTTAATTTCAAACTTTTGGGCTTCAGACTTTTAGAATTTCTTTGCACATTTATTTCTTACCTACTTCCATACGTGTCAAAATCTAGGCATTAATGTCGAGTTTTTTAATTTAAACTCATGATTTAGCTTTGTCATTTTCACTCGACATTTTTCTTGACATTTTGATTTTTTACCGTCTTGTACTTTCACAAAGTGTCATTTTCAAGGTATTTTATTTAATTTATTATTTTTGGTTTGAGATCTTCTTGGTTTGTTTGTCTTTGTTCGTTTTCTCTTTATTCTTCCTTCATCTATTTCGAGAGGAAATCCTCATTTCCTACCATGTTTCCTCCGCAGTGTTTTTGATCTTATCGGTTCCACAATCCAATTTTCTATAGGCATCCAATGCAGATTTCATCATAATCCTCAAGATCCTCCCGAGTATCTTACTTACCTTCTATGCCTTTGGCAAAATCATCCTTTCGACACTTCTCATTTTTTGAGTTTGGAGGTTGGCATTTTTGGAAGATTTTTCTTTCGAGTTCGAAGATTGTGTTTTCAAATTTCGAGATTTGACTTCGAGAGGTTCTCATTTTTGTAAACCATGTGATTCTCTTCGTAGGCTGTTTGTTTCGATTTGAGTTTGTGTTTTCGGGATTTGAAATATCTCTTTCGAGGTTTGGGTTTTCATAACCTTTCATTTTGCAACTTTCTCTTTGGGGTTCGGGTTTTTGGAACCTTTTGTTTCAGAACTTTCCACTTCGGGTTTTGGATTTTTTGAAGGCCTTTGGATTCTAAAATCAAAATTTGATGTCAACTTCTGTAGTTAAAGGCAAGGAAAAAACGAAGTATACATTCCTCAAAGTTGCTCCTCATTCTTGTCTATCCTTAGATTTAGGAAATATAAGAGACACTAATCTCAGAAAATTGATTTTCCAGACTTCTAGACAAGGATGAAAGCCCCAAACAGGAAATCCTAGATGCAATCCATATATGACAGTGGACTTTCTCTAGCTATTGGCTTTCCTACATCCATGCATTGCCCTGAGTTCGTCTTAGCTGTAGCAACTCACTTCGATGAAGAATCCAGGAAATTTAAGGATGTTGATGGCAAGACTGTAATACGCTTGGACCTAGATTTATTTGCGGATTTATTCAAACTCCCAAATGTTGAAGACTATGTGAAAATTTCACCAGAATCAACAATGGAGCATTGGGACAAGGAAGTTGAGTTATGCACAAAAGTCATGTTAAAAAGCTATCTGGCCAAGAGTGTTACCAAATTTCCTAAAACCATATATCGATCAGACTTCATCCAAGAATTCAATGACATTGTTGTGTTACTAAGTAGAGTTTCAGGCCTTCCCTCTGAAAAGGAATTTCAAGAATGGATGTTCCTGTATATTTCCACCATCAACAAGATCAAGGAATGTATCGGATGGGGGATCATATCAATAGCTCCATTTCTTTTCGGTTAAGCAAGGTGTTATCTTCCAAAAGTTTCTACATGAAATCCTTTTTGGTCTATGATGCAGCTGCTTTATGGGGATTTTTACTGTCCGAATACTAAGGGTATTCGAAGTGCTTCAAAAATTTACGATTTTTATCATCATCTCACACTGGACAAGGGCAATAAGCACTTCAGCAGGATTAATGATGCCTTCTTTGTGGTCATTATTTATCATTTTGATAAATATTTATACAATCGAAGAATTTTTAGGAAGCCTTCAAAGAAGTGTGAAAATGGGGAGCTATTTAAGCTCAGTTCCCACATTTATATATATTCGGATTAAGGTTTTGTAGGTGCTCCCGTGTTGTTGCCAAGATGTCCCAGCGATAAATGGGTCTTGCTAGAATTGGTTGGCAATTGTTGGACTATCATAAGATTCAGAATAAATGGCACAAGGTGGGAGTTCATTTCCTATTTCAATTGGCAGATACACTTGTCCAAATATTTATAATGTAAAGAATGTAGATGTAGAAATGTCAGAAGTAACTTTGCAGACCTTCCATCCTTGGACCAGTTTCGACTACTAGGGTAAATTTAGTGAAACAGTCTGTCTAGTTCCCATGTACCCCAATTGGAAGACATTTGGATTCATTTTCAGGATGAATTCATCATCTGACAAAGAGATTATGAGAGGCTAATTCTAGATGAAATTGACGAGTTTGGTATAGCTGAGATTCCAAAGGAAATGTAAGATGATGATGAAGTTTTGGATGCATCATATAAAAATAATAATGTTTCCAATCAACCATTGCCAAGGATTGTTTGGTATGTAGAAGAATGTTGCAATACCAAGGAAAGGGCAGGGCCCATTCTGCAAAGAACCTATAGATGGTTAGTTTCTGGAAAGGGCAGGGCCCATTCTGCAAACTACCATGAATCTGACAGTTTCTTCCACCCTCGATGATATTTCTTATCACGAGATTGAGAAGATAGGTCAGAAGGAAGATCGATAAATGGATGGATGGAGTGTATACTGCAAGAAGCCAATCCTTTGATAAAGGAAGTAGTTGACATATACAATGATTTATAACCTAAAAGGACCTCTATTCGAAAAATGGATGAAACATTCTCTCGAAGTTAATAATAATTTAAACTTGAATTTCACTACATGGAGTGAAATCAAAGAAGAAGAAGAAGATTTGCTTCTCTAGGAAGATGTAATAGATGATGCCTCAAAAAAATTTAGTATCAAAAAGCTATGGAGTTTTGGTCCCTGGTTTTGTAGGATCTAATTGAGAAATTGGATGACAAGCATATAGAGATAATGGATGCTCTAAATGACATTTTAGAGGAGTTTGATAATATCAATTATAAGTTATTCAATGAAAACATTGATGATCTTCCTAAAGATTGGATCTACCTGAAGTTTATCGATTTCTAGTTTGATAATGGAACATCCAGTGTGATTGCACAACATTGAATCTTTTCCCCAAGTGTGGGACTTGTAAAAATGGGAAAAGAATCTCCATATTAGAGGCTAGTTCCTCAACTCCTCTGATTAGATGTATTACTTGAAAGTTGCAGAGGTTTAAACTCAAAATCCTACTCTAAATTCCAAGGGGACAGAGGTAGAGGATGTAAAAGAAATAAAACTAAGACTAATAAGGTGATACACCAAAGGAGTGGTGAACATTTACTTCTGCAAATTGACACAGATTAAGAGAATGCAACAAAACATCATGCACAAACTGATAAAATGTAATGAAAGATCATAAATGAAGCAAACAACACAAGAAGAGGACTGAAACTCATTCACAGAGCTTGCATTGTCATTTTCAATATCAAAAATACATGCATTACAATAGCAGAGAGGTAGAAAACATGTTGTAGTCTGAAAGAGGTCTGATATTCCACAAAATCACTTTTTAGGGTGAAGAAGGAGCTTGCAGATTCATAAAAATGTTCAACCCTTACAAAATGAGCCAAATATGGCTTTTAACAATGAAAATTTGAGCCAGGAAGGAGAAAACATGGGAAAGCATGAAGGGATGTCTCAACCACCAACCAAATTGTAGTAAAACAACATGGGTTCCCTCAAAAATCCATTTCCCGATGTTTTTGACCATGCTAGGAGAGAATGTGAACCATAACTCATTAAAAATGGTGGTTGAAATGTCAGTTCTATTCTCCTCCCTATGCCAAAGGTGTTTTGATTTTCTCTCTCCAAACCCCACCAAAACACAAAATTGATCCCTCCATCATGTAGAGAATTTTACCAGCTTTCCAATGACACCAAGAATGAAAATATGAGCTCTTGGATCAAACGTTATGCCCTTCTAGAAGATTTAGGGCAAAACTAGGGCAATTTTGAATTACGGGCCCGAAATTTAAAATTTTCCCTCTTTTTGACCTTTGGGAAAATTTCCCCAAAAGGCTCCACCTCCTACCAATCCGATGCCACGTGGCACCTTTTGATTGGTCGCGGGCCTTCCCCTTACCTTTTTATGCCTTTTGGTCTTCGGAAAATTTTCCAAAAATTCTCCGTCGGTCTGAAACTCCGATGATACGTGGCGTGTTCTTATTGGCCCTCGGGGATATGCTTCCAAATTTTCCTTTGACTCTGACCATTTCCCGAATGGGACACGTGGGCAATTTGTCATTGGCTCGGGGTTAAACAAGATCTTTCTCCTACGGACCTGCCTTAAAATTTTTGCCAGCCACGTGGACACGTGGCAGCTTTTGATTGGTGCACGGGCCATCGCGGGTGGGCTTTCATTCCATACTTTTCCCTATTTTGGATTAAAGGAAAATTTTCCCCGTGCCTCCGCCTCCCGACACTCGAGGACACACAGGTGTGATTCATTGGCGGGCCTTTGGGCCGAGATATTCCTTTTGCGCCAACCTTGGAAAATTTTCCAACCTCCTCCCACCGCTCCGATCTCCGACGGTCCTAAGGACACATGGCACATTCCTATTGGATGGCGGGCCTTTGGGCCAAAAATATCTTTGCACCCCACCAATATTTGATGAAAATTTTCTAAGTTACCTCCACCCCCACCATTCCGCTGATGATGTGGCACGTCCTGATTGGACCGCGGACCTCCCATGGGAAAATTTCCCTCCAAAACTCACCGAGCCATAACTTAAAAAATACAAGGAGTTAGAAGGAAAACTTTACCATTCTGGAAAGCTGAGAAGATGTTCTATCAATGAAACCATTTCTAGAAGGTTTTGAGTGCCTAAAAGATAAAAAAATTCTAATTGAGACATAAGGAAGGAAGGAATAAAGGGAGTTAGCCAAAAAAATAAAAAGGAGCTTATTTTGGATAACAATTTTGGTGACTCATAGGGGTCATCTACCTGCTGGATGAAGTTACCAGTTGCTTGAAGCAATCCATTGGGCATGGAGTCATAAAATTCTCTACTTGGTACCCCAACTGATTAGAAAATACAAGGAGGAAGATTGTGAGGGTAGAACATCACTTGATCTAGAACATGGCCTGCAAAACTACATGTTTGGGATAGCAAGCTTGTGCCAAAGCACTTAGGAAATGGAAAACTAGGCTACAACAGGACAATGTGCACAAGCACTTGGAGAAAAGAAAATCTAAGCTAATATATACAAGGTGGAGAGCTTCCTTTCTAGTAGTAATGCTTTAGATGGATTCCATTAACTAATATGAAGTTCTTCACCATCCAATGTAGACAATTGGAAGGCATTGTTGTTCTTACACTTTGTGACCATGTAGGGGCCACTCTAAATGGCATCAAATTTTGAATGCCTTTCCGAGCTTTGCTTGGTCTGCATCCCATTTCAACACTAGATCTCCAACTTGGAAGGTTCTAGGCTTGGCTTTTCTATCAAAAGTTCTCTTGATCAAGGCTTGATCCTTCTCCATTGCTTGGGCTGCATGTTCTCTGATCTCTTGGAGCTCCATCAATTCTACATATCTAATCTCCATGGGTTCAAACTCCAACAATTCCAATTGTTTCATGAGTTCCAACGTTGGCAACTCAAGTGACATGGGCAAAATTGCCTCTCTTCCATAAACAAGCTTGAATGGAGAATTACTTGTGGATCTCTTGGGAGTTATCCTATCATCCCATAAGGCTGATTTCAATTTAGTATGCCAAGTCCTCTGATTTTCATCAAGAGTCCTCTTGATGATCCTTAACAAGTTCTTGTTTGTAGACTCAGCTTGGCCATTACCTTGAGGGTAATAATTTGATGAAGTGCTTAGATAAATCCCATTTTTGACAGCCCATTCAGTCACCTTTGATCCTATGAATGCCAATGCATTATCTGATATTATAGTGGCAGGTATACCAAATATGGTTACTATCCCTTCATAGAAGTCTAGAATGCTAGATTCATTTGCTTCCTTAAGTGCCACTGCCTCAGTCCATTTGGTGAAGTAATATGTGGCTGTTAGAATCCACTTGTGCCCTTGGCTTGAGTTTGGGTTAATGACTCCAATGAAGTCCAAACCCCATTGCATGAATGGCTGGTCAACTGAGATTGGGTGCAATGGAAGGGCAGCTAATCTCTCTTTGCCTGTGAAAAAAGCACAACTCTTGCACCTCTTGATCCATGCATAACAATCACTGAATACCTTGGGCCAATAATAGCTAGCCTTCATGATCTTGAGGGCTATCACTCTTGGGGAAAAATGACCTCAGCTATCCCACCATGGAACTCTTCCAATGTTCTATCAATCTGATTTGTTCCAATGCATCTCAAGCAGCACTCCATTTGCATCCCTTTTGAACAAAACACCATCAACAAGTGCATATGGGATAGCCTACAATCTGAAGTGTCTTCTCTTGGTTTTGTTCATTTCTGGAGGGCATAGGCCTATGTGTAGGAAGTGCATTATGTCTTGGGTCCAACAAGGAGTGAGGACACCATCATTCTCTTCTTGAACATTACCTTGTTCTTGGTTGTTTTGCAGCACCAAAACAACATCCTTTTCATTGCATGCTTCCATTGATTTGCTTAAGACCAGCTGTTCACATAATCCTTTTCCTCATGGACCAGCTTGGTGACTTTGATCTCAATGTCATACTCCATGACACGAGTAATCCACCCTACACATTTTTCATTTAAATCTTTGTTGAGGAGGAAGTCTTTAACTCCCACATGAGAAACCAATAGTTGAACCTTGTTGTTTGAAACTAGATGCTTAAATTTCTTCAAGCTCCTAATCACTGCAAGAACATGCTTCTCAATGAAATAATATCTCACCTCATAGTCCTCCAGGCTTTGGCTAAAGAAAGTAATTGGCTGCTCTGCATTTTCTTTGTTCTACGTTGTACTAAAATTGCAGAGATTGTATCATCACCTCCAAATGCATAAAGGATAAAATCCTTAGAGAAATCTGGGTTAATGAGGGTTGGAGCTTGTGAGATAGCCTCTTTGATTGCCTCAAAACTAGCCTTACCTTCTGCTATCCATTTGAAAGCCATGCTTTTCTTCAACATCATAGTTATTGGCTTGACAAGGGCTGCAAAATCTGGCACAAACCTCGAACAAAATTGATCCTTCCCAAGAAACTTTGGAGGGATTTCTTATGACTTGGTAATGGCAGTGATTTTATGGCTTCAACCCTCTCTAGATCAATTGCTAGTCCTCTTTTGGAAACAATGTGGCCAAGGAGCTTTCCTTCATGAGCTAGAAAAATACATTTTTTGGGATTCAAGGATACCCCAAATCTTCTACATCTTTGGAACACTTGTCTCAAATGAAAGAGATGATCTGCTGTATTTTTAGAAAAAATAGTGATATCATCTAAATATACCAGCACCATTTTGTTGATTAATCCCTTGAACGCCATATCCATTGCCCTTTGGAAGGTAGCTCCAGCATTGGACAACCCAAATGGCATTTTTCTATATGCATAAGTCCCCCATTTGGTGGTGAAGGTTGTTTTGAACTGATCATCCTCCTTGACCATGATCTGATTATACCCTGAATAACCATCTAGCAATGAAAATCTCTCAGAGCCAAAGCAACAACTTGCAAAATCTGCTCCATAGAAGGAAGTGGGTAATGATCCTTGAGAGATGCTCTATTCAAATCTCTGAAGTCTACACACAATCTGATTTCTCCACTCTTCTTTCTAACTGGAACCAAGTTTGCAACCTAGCTAGAATGCTTGATAGGAAATATGATACTTGCCTCTATTAACTTATTCAATTCCTTCTTCATGAGAGGCTCCATGTGTGGATTGACTGGCCTTTGCTTTTGCCTAATGGGCTTAGCACTTGGATCCAATTCAATTGTATGTTGAGCTAACTTGGGATTGAAACCTCTCAAATCTTCATAGCTCTAAGAAAATATATTAGGGAACTCTTGAAAAAGTTTCATAAACTCATACCTTTCTTGCTCGGTTGCCACTTTGCCAATTTGAAGTGATTTGCCTTCTCCCACCAAGATGGGCACTGAATCTTCTCCCTTGACTTGGATGTTTGCTTTCTCTTTCCTAAATTGATCATTAGGATTAAAAATGGACTCCAAAGTGACAAGTCCCTTTGGTAGTTTGTTGGTTCTCAGTTGTACCACCTGATCACCATACTGTTGTTCTAATTTTTCTTGATTTTTGGCTGAGAACTCAGCTTCTTCTTGCAAGAAATTGATGATTTGTTGATCATTTTCAAACACTTTCCAACTTACATTATTGTTTGGCACTGATGGCCTTATAATCACATGAATGCTTGGCTGTACTTTATCTTTCTTGATGCTTTCAACAACATCAAAGGCTGCCCTAACTGCTGCAAGCCTATCAGTAGCTTGGTTTTCTTTCCTAGGGATGGAATTGATGTTAAAGCCCTCAAAATCTTCAATGAGGTCCCACACCCTATTTTTGTAACACTTGAGTAGATCATTCTTGGCAGCATGTTGTCCTCTAACTTGATTAACAATCAGCTCACTGTCACCAAAGACTTGTAAGTTTTTATACCCTTTTGATTGACCAATGCAATCCTTGTATCAAAGCTTCATATTCAAAGCAATGTTGTTAGAACATGCAAACTAAAATCTAAAAGTTGAATAATACTTAATGCCTTGAGGTGAAACAAGCATAGCTCCCCCTCCTGCACCTTGTCTACTTCTTGATCCATCAAAGAATAGCTGTCATACCTCATTGTCATCCTTATGGTCTGATTTGGTGATGCTAGGAATAGGCTGATTTTCTTCATGTATGCAATAAACTCCTAGCTCAGATTCTTCTATTTCTTGGTAGGGATCAAAAGCATGTACCTTGCTTGCCCATTCATCAAGAGTTAAATTTGGGATGTTTCCAACTTTGGTGTCAACTTCATCTGTGCTTGGATAATCCTCTTGATCAAATGTTGAACAGTTGGTGTTGATTGGGCTTGGAGTATGAGGCTCAATGTGAAAGTTTGCAATAGGTTCAGACCTGATTGTGGCCTTAGTCCCATATCTATTGTTCTAAACAACATGTGTGACCAATCAACAGATAAGTAGCCTCCAATTTTAGCTGTGAAGTCCCTTGACAAGCATAAGGCAAAGAGTGGTGGCAAATCTATCACTGACACATCTTGCAACATAGTGACATTGGGGCATGCATGCAAAGTAAGATTCAAATCTCTAATCACTCCCACTATTGTTATTGTTGTCCCATCTAATTGCACTACCCCTTTGGATATGACTTCATATTGGAGACCCAACTGATCAACTATTTTCTTGGGCATCACAAAACTACTTGCCCCAGAATCAATCATGCAATTGTGTACTAATTTATCTCCAATGATCAATGAAACATAGAATGGAGGGGGCTTCAAAATTTTACCTTGTTGTCCTCCATGATTCCCTTTAGGTTGAGTAGCATTTATGAGTACCTTCTCTTGCATATGAACTTGCTGATTTGAAGTTGACCAATTCTTCATGGCAGCTTGTAGGAGATCTCTTTGGCCTGGGATGGATAATGATTCCCACATAGATATATTCACATTTGTCTTCTTCATCTGATCAATGATGCTAAATGGGGATGAAACATCTCTTTGTTGCCCCTTGGTCTACACATTCTTTTCTTGCACATGGGCAGCAACAACTGGCATTTGAGTTGGTCTAGAGGATGGCTTGGGTTGTCCTTGCATGTTTGGAACTACATTTTTCTTGCTAACACCTTGGGGGTGATGGAATGTTGTGGATCACCTGGAGCCAATGAATTCCCTTCACCAATATTTCTCTTTTTTGACCTTGTGTTGGCTGCCACATTCTAAGACATTACTTGATTCATACCACAAAATTCCTCAGCTTGCCAATTCACAAGTGTAGTCTCATTTGAAGTTGCATTTTGTTGAGGTGTTCCTTGTTGTTGGTTTGTTTCCTAGCTCACTTCACTCTCTACGCCAGTTGTTGCACCATCAAGGCTTGGTTCAAGGCACCATTGAAGCACATAGATTGGTTGTGAGGTTCATTACATGGAAACACCAATCATACTCTTGTGCTACATTATTTTATATTGGCACTAAGGCTTTAGAGGCAGATGCATCATTGGGATTATAGGACTGAAATGGTCTATTGGCAGGAAGCCTTACTTGATTTTGATTTGTAACTAGATTGGGTGGCCTATTAGGCTGAGATTGAGGCTGATAAGAAGGTCTAAAATTTTGGGCTTGCTGCCTCTTAAGTGTAACCAGCTCATTGCCTAAATTTTGCAATTGTTTCATGACTTCTTGGAGTTCATTTGAAGCACTAGAGGATGAAGTAGAAGTTTCATTTGAACTCTGATTTCTAGGAGTGGGAATGGGGGTTATAGTAGGTGCTTGACTAGTACTTGGGATTTCTAAGTTTGGATACAAGGGCATGGGAGGCCTAAGAGCTAGCTTACCAGCTTGAATTAAACAATTTTCAGCCCTAATGGCAATGCTATAAGCTGTAGGTATAGTGGTACCTCCCATGGATTGAATTAACATAGAAATATCAGAATTTAAAGCTTTGAGATAGTATAGAAAAGCACCTTTAGCTGTTGGCCTCACTACCACTGGAATTCTATCCCAAGTCCTTTGAAATCTGAAGTTGAAGTCTGTTAGCTACTCATTTGGAGCTCTCTTGATAGTAGTCAGTTGTTCCAATAGAGATAAGTTATCTCCCTTTTCTCCAAACTGCTCATGGAGAGCTATGCATAACTGATTCCAATTTTGGATAGAGCTAGCCCCAAGGCTTCTAAACCATTGCAAGGCTTTCCCTTTGAATGAAGATGCCAACAATTTGATAGCAATTTGCATCTCAACAATCTCATGGATTACACAAATGTTAGCAATGTCTTTGACATGATCACCAGGGGTGGTATGATTTTCTCCAGTGAAATATGGAATGTTCTTCAATGCTGCAACTGGAACTAGATTTTGTGCATTGAGAGCAAGTGGGATGCTGCCAGTGAAGTTGACATAAGGGTTTTGTTGTGCCATTCTGATTGGCCTGAGAACCCTTGTTGATTGAGTGAAAGGTCTAGAAGGTGGAGGAGTTGATAGAGTTCTGTTTGGTGGAGATGGAGACCTTTGAATCCTCCTTCCTCTATGCCTTCTTCCAGGAGATAGCTGTAGATACTCAGACAACCCTTCTTCTCTGGCTCTTGACCTTGTGTTGATTCTTCTCATGAATCTTTAGACTTGGACTGCTAAAACCAGTTGATTTTTTCTCTTTGGAGTCACCAGATGTGCATATAAGGGCTCTTTTCAAGCAAGAAACTTGCAAAAAATGCACATCAACTTGTTACAATGAAGATGAAGACCTCTAAGGTCCCACCGGGCGTGCCAAAACTATTAGTGTGCAGATTCACAACACCCCTGGATGTTTATCAGATTTCTAGTTTGATAATGGAACATCCAGTGTGATTGCACAACATTGAATCTTTTCCCCAAGTGTGGGACTTGTAAAAATGGGAAAAGAATCTCTAGATTAGAGGTTGGTTCCTCAACTCCTCTAATTAGATGTATTACTTGAAAGTTGTAGAGGTTTAAACTCAAAATCCTACTCTAAATTCCAAGGGGACAGAGGTAGAGGATGCAAAAGAAATAAAACTAAGACTAATAAGGTGATACACCAAAGGAGTGGTGAACATTTACTTCTGAAAATTGACATAGATTAAGAGAATGCAACAAAACATCATGCACAAACTGATAAAAATGTAATGAAAGATCAGAAATGAAGCAAACAACACAAGAAGAGGACTAAAACTCATTCACAGAGCTTGCATTGTCATTTTCAATATCAAAAATACATGCATTACAATAGCAGAGAGGTAGAAAACATGTTATAGTCCTAAAAGAGGTATGATATTCCACAAAATCACTTTTTAGGGTGAAGAAGGGAGCCTACAGTTCATAAAAATGTTCAACCCTTACAAAATGAGCCAAATCTGGCTTTTAACAATGAAAATTTGAGCCCAGGAAGGAGAAAACGTGGGAAAGCATGAAGGGATGTCTCAACCACCAACCAAATTGTAGTAAAACAGCATGGTTCCCTAAAAATCCATTCCCAATGTTTTTGACCATCTTTGGGAGAGAATGAGAGCCATAACTCATTAAAAATGGTGGTTGAAATGTCAGTTTTGTTCTCCTCCTGTATCAAAGGTGTTTTTTATTTTCTCTCTCCAAACCCCACCAAAACACAAAATTGAGCCCTCCATCATGTAGATAATTTTACCATCTTTCCAATGACACCAAGAACGTGAAAATCGAGCTCTGGATCAAAATTTATGCCCTTCTGAAGATTTAGGGCAAAACTAGGGCAATTTTGAATTGGGGGCCGAAATTTAAAATTTTCCCTCTTTTTGACCTTTGGAAAAAATTCCCCAAAAGGCTCCACCTCCTACCAATCTAATGCCACATGGCACCTTTTGATTGGTCGCGGGCCTCCCCTTACCTTTTTACGCCTTTTGGTCTTCGGAAAATTTTCCAAAAATTCTCCATCTGGTCTGAAACTCCGATAATACGTGGCGTGTTCTTATTGGCCCTTGGGGATATGCTTCCAAATTTTCCTTTGACTCTGACCATTTCCCCAAATGGGACATGGTACTTTGTCATTGGCTCGGGCCTGAACAAGCTCTTTCTCCTCTGTGGACCTGCCTTAAAAATTTTCACCGCCACGTGGACACGTGGCAGCTTTTGATTAGCGCGGACCATCGCGGGTGGGCTTTCATTCCATACTTTTCCCTATTTTGGCTTAAAGGAAAATTTTCCCCTGCACCTTCACCCCCAATGCTCTAAGGACACGTGGTAGGCTATGATTCATTGGTGGCCTTCGGGCCGAGATATTCCTTTTGCGCCAACCTTGGAAAATTTTCCAACCTCCTCCCGCCACTTCGATCTCCGACGGTCCTAAGGACACATGGCACATTCCTATTGGTCGGGTCTTTGGGCCAAAAATCTCTTTACACACCCCACCAATATTTGATGAAAATTTTCTAAGTTACCTCCGCCCCCACCATTCCGTTGATGATGTGGCACGTCCTAATTGGACCAGTGGACCTCCCATGGGAAAATTTCCCTCCAAAACTCTACCGAGCCATAACTTGAAAAATACAAGGAGTTAGAAGGAAAAATTTACCATTCTAGAAATCTAAGAAGATGTTCTATCCAATGAAACCATTTTTACAAGGTTTTGAGTGCCTGAAAGATAAAAATTTGACTGAGACACAAGGAAGGAAGGAATAAAGTGAGTTAGCCAAAAAAATAAGCAAGGATCTTATTTTGGATAATAAGAACCTTCTACAGTGACTCCATTGATAGGTTGGTTTCATGCCAAAACTTCACCGGCTAACTAAGAAAGGTAATAAGTAAAATCGGAAGAGTTCTAACCAAAGTAGAAAGATATATTGAGATGACAGATGTAGTTAATCAAGACGTGTGGACCAGAGGATGAAAAAATTTAGGGAATTAAGCATTTCATTGAATACAAACATCGAATGGCTGCTGGGAGAAGGAACAAGGAAAAAGTGGAGCTGGAGAAGATGTTGCAAAGCCCAGCCAAACATAGGTGGCCATGGCAGGACTGATCCAAGCTATGGATTGGTCAAAGTTCCAGGGTTGACTGGGTCAAACTCTTGTAACAAAATTTTTATTTTTATGGGAGCATGTTCCCTAGAACTTAATAACATTTCTATTTTTAGTAATTTTTTGGTTAAGGCCCATCTGTAATGGCTCAGCCTAAGGAACTTATAAATAGAAAAGTACATTAAGTCTTTGAGGGATCAATTTTTGAGAAGTTGCTCTTCAAGCTTGGAAGAGTGCTTTGACTATTCAGAACCTTTCAATTACATTCAGAGTGATATTTTTCATGGAAAGATGAGTTATTGTGTTAATGGTCAATGTGTTTATGCTTTGTGAATGCATAGTTCCTTAGTATAAGTGGTTGGCTTTCCTTTATCTCGGAATATATATGATGCTCATTAAAACAACCCAATTGAGACCCAAGAAACAACCTAGGATTTGTCAAGAAAATTATGGAATAATTTTTTTATTAGAAGTGTCTACAACTAGGTTACAAGACAATAGTTGTCACTAACAGGTTCCGCAACAAGTTTGATCTACTAGAACATACTTTTCTTTTATTAACAATTATCAAAGGTCACAAGGTCCAAATTTTAGAGTTAGAAGTTTCAGTTAGGTTCAGGGGGTAAATTATCACCATACCCACTCTCTAACAAGCTTAGGGTTTCAACTTGATTTTTCTCACACTTAACACATTCAAAATTTCCTAAATCATTCCCATTGGATAGGAAATTTTCTCACCTTTTCGATGATATAAAGAAGTCCTCCTAACTCCTTGTAAAACTCTAGTTATGGACCGATGGGCCTTGGAGTAAAACTTTTCCCAAAAGGGACACATGTCGAGCGGGGAAGAAAACCCATTTTCCAGGTTGGCGGGTCGCGGGGTGGTGTTTGGAATTTTTCTTGCATGGGGGAAAAATTCCTATTTGCGCCTACACCTCCGTTGTGCCACCAAGGACACGTGTCGGGCTCCGAGCTCATACGGGGAAGAAGGAGAGGGACGGGGCGGAGTGGTGGGGTTAGTTGGCAAAATTTTCCAAAGGGGAAGGGAAAGGAGTTAGTTTTCCATCTAGGTCCGCACGTCCGTGGAGGAGACTTTCCAAAGCAGGGGGAGTGTGGGGTGCGGAGGAAAACTCCAAAAAATTCCAAAAACAAGATTTCAAAAAAATAAAAGGTCATGAGGGTTCCGCCTTCCTCTGCTATCACCCCATGTTGCAACGTGGCATTCCCACGATAGATGCGGAATTTCAGGCCAGTGGGGAAGAAAGGTAAAATTTTCCAAAATTTTTAAAAAGAAGCCCAAGGAAGAAAATGATGTCACACCTCCATCGTTGCCCTGTGAGGACACGTGCGGACTACGATTAGGTGCCCGAGGCAGAGAGGAAATTTTAAAAATTTTCCCCAAGAATTTTTCAAAATTTTTCTAAGGATTTTTAAAGGAAATTTTTGGGCCGCGGGCCCACCAGGGAAAATTTTCCCAAATTTTTCGCCAAGGAAGGAAAACTTGAAAGGGTCATAACTTTTGCTAGAAAGCTCAATTTTGGGAAAATGAGAACTTTATGGAAAGCTCTCGATGCCCTCTTTGCACAAAGATCATAAAATTTACATTTTCATAAAGTTTGAGGGTTCATTTTTAAGAAAAAGTTATGTAGGATTTTAAAAAGCCAACTAGTACATTTAACTTATAAATTTTGTTCAATTTGATCTCCTCCTTCACTCAACATGCCAAATAGACATGGAGGATTATTTTAGGAAGGATTTAGGATGTTTTAGGAAGGTGAAATTACTTGATTGATTCCAATTTTGGATTCTTCCAACAATTGACAGAAAAAGGCTGCAAAATGACTGTGAGAGATTTAGGCCCGATTTTGCAATGTTTTGAATTATTTCCTTAAGTGTTTATGTCAATTTGAGTTCCTTGTTAATATAGCATGCTAAATTTTAATGTTTCCCATTGATTATTATGTGCCTCGAATCTGTTGTGCATTCTAATTAAATTTATTTGCGCTTTTAAAAATTTACAAAGTGAGATCAAATTAAAAGAGGTCCATCTAACTTTTCATCATTCAAGTATGGCATTTCATTTCTAATATAATCTAATACATTCAGTTGTTTTAAAAAACCCTTATAAATCAAAATGCAACATGAATTTCATTTTACACATTTCAAAGATAAAAATATTGTATTATTTCCACATACATTTCTTCTTTTCAAACAGAGATTTAACTATCTCGTTGCCATATAATAAAAAATTTAATTCATTCCATGCTAGACTTAAGTGTTTTCCTTCTTCAATCAAACATTAAAACAAGAATCCAATTTCTATCTTTCCTAAAATCATATATTTTCAATAAGGCAAAATAATATAATTTTCATCTCATGTCTTTCTTCCTTTTTCCATTTTTCTAAACAGTGATTTCAAACACAAACCGATATTCCAATTCGAATCAAAATGCTAATGAGGAAAGGTCTTGCAATCCTTTATTAATTTTAAAAGAAATGCATCTTTACATCTTTCAATGTTTGAATGCAAACAATAGATTTTTATTTCTTTCTTTCCAATAAATGTAATGAGTATAAACATCCTTCATAGTTCGAATATACAACTTTCATAACCAATTACAAACATCTTCTCTTCACAAAATACATTACAATTCCATCCACTTCAAAGTGGGAAAGGTTACAAATGATTTTGTTTCACAAGGTACTGTCAAAACTGTATTTTCCTTTGCTCTAGAATAACAACATGCAAAGTTCCCTTTTCTTTCAATCTGATCACAACAAAATTAGGGGAAAGGAAACACTCTCCACCCAACCAAGACATCCAATGAAAGGAGAATCCATCCTTCATCATTGGCCCCGAGCCCCAACCACAATGCAATAAGAAATGGATAGCAACCCATGGCAACAACAAGCTTCCACAACACACAACATTCTTTCAACATGCATAATCAAATTAAAACATAGTTCAACACAAGACAACAGTTTACAACTGCATTTGAAAACCATTCAAAAAAACTCAGCTTGATCATGCAAGCCAAAGGAGCAAGAACTATGGGGAAGCTACTTATGCCTCCCAATGGGAATTGGGCATCCACCTGTAACAAACCACCAAAATAATTCATCACACATATCCTTATGCCCCCCACAATCCCTCCTTATGCCCCCATAGATTTCCTTATGCCCCCACAAAGTAAGAAATGCAAGCTATTTCTTTTCCATGGTGGATCCCAAACCCAAACTCCCTCCGAAAATCTGATGCTAATGGCATTCCCTTATGCCCCCATATGTATTCTCCATAGCCTTCTCCTACACCATTCATATGGCGTCTACCCAAATAGCCAAAAAATAAATAAAAACATACACCATTCACACAAACACAACAAGAAATAACAACATAAGAGAAGATCTAAGCTCCTACCTCTCCATGGTAGCTTTTGTTTCCAAAAATCAAGCTTCAATGCCAAAACAACAATGCCAAGTATGAAATTATCTCCAAATCTCCTCCAAAATCCACAAGAGCTCCAAATAGAAAAAAATGTGCTCAAAAGAATTTTTACGAAAAGGTTCAACAACCCAAAACAAGGCAAGCAAATTCAAATTTAAGGAAGAGGGAAGGGAAGAGGCTGATGTGGATCCATGTAGGATGCCACATCACACATCCTCAACTCCAATCACAAAATTCAAATTTCATTCTCCAAGCAAAATTAAGAGGTGGGTGAAAATATGACAATATACACACACTCCAAATAGCCCACACCCCAAAGGACTCGCAAATTAAATAAAATGTAACAAGAGTACAATTAAAACATGCAACTTGATTCATAAAATGCATTATAAAAGGGCTAAAATCAACCCTCCAACCATAGGTATGGTTGGTAAATTTAATTAAGAGGTATGGGACAATTGTTACTTGTCCCACAAGCCTCCAAAAATAGTCTCCAAGGACAAATTCAAATTTTCAAGGAGGTGAAGTGTTTCATACTCCAAAATTTGACTTACACAAACTTACACATCCCTTACATATTTAATACAAAGAGCCAACAACTTCCATTATTACATTCCCATATCCCAATTTGATTTATTTATTTATTTTTAGCAATAAGATTACTCACATTGATTCTCCACAATTTAATTAATTAAAAGAAAGGGACACATCACTAATAAAACACATACAAAACATAATAAAGTACACAAAAACCATGATCACAAATAAAGGAAATACCCCTCATGGGAGTCCCTAACAACAATCAAACACAACACAATAAAACAAATTGCCATGGTGACCTTGTTGAATTCATCTAGAATTCCAAAGTGGTTGGTCTCCAATCCCCGATGTTTGTTGTGATAGTTTAACCTACAAAACACAAATACCTCCTTCAGCCTCGTGGCCATATCAAAACATCCAACATGATATAAATAAAATCACAAAATCATCTATGCATATGAATCACAACAACATCAAGGCAATTAACAATATCACTTACAACTTATATCAACAACTATTTCATCATCATATAGTGTCTATTTTCTAAGTCTACTAACAATATCCAAAAATCACATGTCCGAACAACATACAAAATATATCCATGTCAAATAGTATATCATCATCCACATATGAGTGTCTCTAATAATCAACATGCATCATAACCAAATCAAGATCAACAATAATCCATTATCAAATATCTAACATTATACTAATCCAAAACCATAGTAATGTCCATAATGAAATCACACAGATCAAGATTAGTATCAAAAGGTGTCAAAGGGAAGTGGGCACTACAATATCTTATTTCATTCTATTGGAAAGTGATATAATTGTTTGAATATCAGTTGTGGAAAAGGTTATATTCCTTCTATTATACAAGTCATATTATCATTGATTGTTATAAGTGAAATAGATGTTTGACATGTGCTTATTTTATATTATCATGGTGATTGATTGTGTTTCTAATTAAATTTGATCTATCTGTTACGCATAATCTGAGTTTAACAAAAGGAACGTATGCTTCCTAGTTTGTGATATTTTGTATCCTCTCTAAGTTGCAACAGGTGAAGTTGACTTGTGGTGCACACACCCTCTTTAAATTAACCCTTCCTGCGTCTAGAAACACCCTTTATTTGGTGCATCACCATCCCTAATATAGTTTCATTTCTTGCAAATATCTTTCCCTAAAACCCATGAAAATGTTAGCATAGGTTTAGATAACCATTTTCATTACACTAGGGTAGTACAACAATTAGCTTAGGAAGAGGAAATCGGCCTTCTTCGGAGGTTCACCTTGATCCCAAGTCCCACACTGAGAGGTGATCCCATGTGTCCCAATCACACCGAACATCCTGTTCACATTCTAGCCATTCGGGGATGCGGTGATTTGGCAACAATAGTGACCATGCTCTAAGATCGGTGATGTATGAGACTTATAATATATGTGTGAAGGAAGCCTATGTGGTGAACACCATTGTGATGGAGACCTAGGATGTGATGAACACCGATGTGTAGTAGACCTAGGAGGTAATGACAATTTATGTGAAGGAGACCTAGGAGGTGATGAGAACGTATGTGAAGGATATTTAGGAGGTGATGAGCACCTATGTGAAGGAGACCAAGGAGGTGAAGTAGGTGGTGAAATCATATGTGATGGGGCTGCCGAGTAAGGGACTTAGACCGAAAAGATGGACTAGTGGACCGATGAGAATGAGTAGGCCATGTGCAAATGGGAGAACTAGGTGCAAAATGTGCCTTAGATTTGAGAGGTCAAGGGGACCTAGATTCTCTAGTGAGTGCAATGACAACCTCAAGAGGAGGTTGCAGCCACAATGTGCATGGTGAAACACCTTTGAGGGTGATAATTTTCTTGTTGTAAATGAATTTTAGAGATAAGTGAATCATGGAAAGGATATCTTAAGCGGCACAAAGCCAAGGAAGACCTAAGAGCACATCACAACCTTTGATTCAAGGTGGCACAATGAATGAAACAAGCATGGTGAGAGGCCCAACTATAACTAGAAGCTTGACGTAACCATAAGATTTGGGAACTGGATATGAATTATGAGAGAGTGGATAGTTGATAACAACAAGGAATGTAATAGAGCACACACCCATATGAATCAAAGGATTGATCATTGTATTATTGATAGTATGAGGTCCAATAGAAAGCTGTTAGTGCAAAATCACAGCACCCCGGATGTTGATCGATTTCTAGTTTGATCACTCTAAAGCATCCCAGTGTGATTGCACAACATTGAATCCTTTCTCTAAGTGTGGGACCAGAAATGAGAAAGGAATCTCCAGAGAAGGCTGGTTCTGCTCCTAAACTACCGCCACAAGCTATTCCAGTGTAGAAAAGCTAATCTAAACCTAATCTAACCATGCAAGGAGAAAGAGAGAGAGAGAGAAAAGGGAAAAACAAGAAAAGCCTACACTAAAACAAAGTGATACACGTAGAAGGAGAATGTTGAACATCTATCAAAGCTGCCATGGAACAAAGAGAGGTGAGCAATGGGAAGGATGGATGAGACGCATCACAGCCCAAGGATAGATTTCACATAGAAAATGTCCCAACACTCCATGAACATGGCTCCAAACCTGCAATGAACATTCAAATGTGCACAAATACCTGCAAATGAAGAGAGGCAAGAAGAGAACAAGAAAAAACGAGAAAGGATGGACAGATGCATCACAAAACACATTTTTGTTGCTTCAGAAGTTTACACAGAACATCATTTCAATAGTAAAAGGCAAAAACACCATTACAGAGTAGTGGAGGAGGTTCGAACTCCATTTTCAACCCTAGAGAAGAAAAGAAGGGAGGGCAGAGCAAAAAAGATGAACCACCTAATTATCTGAGCCAAATCTGGCTTTTACATTGCATGGGTCGAGCCCATGAGAGAGAAAACATACAAAAACGTGGGAGCCCATTCCTCCTTAACTGTAAATGCATTAAATCAGCATGGAGGACCTTACAAACCCATACCCTGTCATTTTTACCAAATGGGAGGAGAGTGCGACCCATTCTGTATTAAATTTGGTCGCTGAAATGTCACTTCTGGCCATGAACACGTACCAGAAACGTTTTTTGAATTTTATCTCTCCAAACTGAACCAAAATTATAGATTGACCATGGAATCCTATAGAGAATTTCATAAGCTTTCCAATGATATAAAGAACGTGCAAATCCGAGCTCTGGATCAAAAGATATGGGGGTCTGAAGTTTTAGGGCAAAACGGCCCAAAAACGGATTTTGAATTTTTCCCACGCTCTGCCACTTGGATGACATGTGTCGGGCTCTAAATGGCTGCGCAATTCTCTCTCCTCTCTGCCTCCCATGGGTTTCCCTTTGAAAATTTTGACTTTTCTTACACTTTGGAAAATTTTCATTTTTTCCCGCGCCCGCCCACTGGGACACGTGGCATGCTTTGGTTCGAGGACAGGGGCGCGGGGTCATCCTTACCTTTTAATTTTTGGGCCCAAGACTTTTGCTAAATTTTCTAAGTCCTCCCCGAGCTCCGCACTTCCCGCCTTAGGACACGCATCACATTCCGATTCGTTGGGCTTTTCCGGTCTTCGCGTCCCTCGCGTATTTTTGGCCCGGATGTCCCAAACCGTCTGGGACAAATTTCTCCGATCCGCTTGATTCGTGCTTCTCTGTCCTTCTTTGAGGTGAAGACACGTGGCACATTTCCATTCACTCTCGGCTCTTTCGGCTTTTCGCGTCCCTTTGTCCCAACTGCTGTCCTGCATTTAAAGTTTCTTGTTTGGCCGAACCGGCAAGGCGATTCGCGTCTACGCGTACTCTTGTCCTCCAATCGTCCGGACTGCCTGGGACAAATACTTCTGAACCGCCCGAAATGGACTGACTTGCGCCAAACCGGCCGATCCGCGTCTTCCGCGTACTTTTGGCCCGGATGTCCTGCATCGAGCTAAGCAAGACATAGGCAAATTTTTCCCATTTTCGGCCGAATCGGCTTTTCGCGTCCCGCATGTACCTACGGCCCAGATGTCCCAATTGCTGCATGGAACGCCTAGAGGCTTTTCAGCCGGTTCGTGCCCCGACGTCCCAACTGTCCCAAGGACTACCTGGACTAGGACTTAGCTGATTTTCTCCATTTTTTGCCCCAAGCTTGGTTTTCGTGCATTTCTTCCATTTTCTCGACCTGTTGGGATTCTTCTTGGATGGGAGAGTTAGAGAGAAGCAGAGGGACCCCAAAAACATGATTTTTTTCCTTGAATCAATCTTTCTTGCTCGGGACCGAAGAATTTAATGCATGTTATCAAAATTACCCTGGGGGGTGAATTTTGGATAACATAAACATTGATATGTAATGTATCAGAAGAGAATGTAGCATGATAATTGTGATTAGAGAATGTAATGAATGGTGGAGATGCATTAACATTAAAAACTAGATAATCAAGAGCCCCCGATGAAGGAGGAGGCATTGCACGATATGTATGATTAGCTGAAGAGTCAACAACTTGATTTTCATGCTTAGGGAGAGAATCATTAAATATTTTGAGCTTCTTATTTACATTGACCAACATAGATGTCGAAGTTTGGAACATTGATTGGTAGAATTCCCAATGAACTGATGATAGTCACATGTAGTATTTTCGTTATAATTGCGTCCTTCAGGGAAATATGGGCCCAAATTAAGTGGAAGGAAGTGTGATAAGGTTGTTCTCAATAAGTTGTGGCAATAGAATATGCAGAGCACAAGGAAATTTTGTGAATGTACGCTTTGGAGGCTGCTATTATCCAATTTTGCGCACATGGAAAAATTAGACAACGGGGTCCTATTACGAAAAAATCATGACATTGGTCCCAGGAACCCATTTATGGTCATCACTTAGATAAAATGATTAAAATAATTAATAAATTGATAATTATGCTTACCTAGTTTTAAATAGGGTTAACTCGAGCCCAACTCGGGCTTAACTCGATTACTTAGCTCGGTTAGGGTGCTCGATGTGTAGCTCGACGGTAGGAAGAGGTTAGCCATTTTTTATGAAAACATAACAAGATAATGTCAATTCAAGCCAACTCGACCGAGTTGGTCATAACGGAAATCCAAGTTCATAATCAAGTTTCGGGATTGGCATGATAAGAATCGAGCCTATAAATGGTAGGAAGTCGCTAAGAGAGGTCAACTCGGTCGAGTTGGTGTAGTCATCTCGGAAAGAGATCAGAAGGTAACTCGGGCTCGGTGGAGTCGCCAATACAAAGATTGGTTGGTTACGGAACTCACTTAATGGTGAGCTTTTCCTTGATGCAGAACTCGACTCGGTATGGAGCTTGATGTGGAGCTCAATGGAATGAGTTATCGAGCGAGTCCGTATGCGGAGGAAGAGAGCTCGTGCTAGGGTCTCCGTATAGTGAACTCGTGAATGACTCGGGTCAGATAGAAATGGTCGGGCCAAGCCGTTGGTGCAGAAGCGAGCACGTGAGATTGATCCATGTGTAGAAGGTCACGGGATCAACTAATTTTTAGGGAAAGCTCAGGACTGTGTAAAAACACTTTAAAATCTAAATCAACAATGATTATAGCTCCTAAGTAACTCAATGTGTAACTAAGAAATTGTCAATGAGATAGCTCTAAAAGAGCTCGAGCACCTAAAATGACCCAAGGAGTGAGTTTTGGGAATATTGGAGGAGAAATTAAAATTGTGGCAGGTGTAAAGATGAAGATGTCAAGCCGGTGGGATTTTTAGGGTCAATAAGCCATGACATGCCCAACTTGGGTGGAAAAGATGCATAAATTTTACGTTAAGGCATTGCCAGGGGAAATGATGAGATGGCAAGCCAACGTATTTTCTCTGTCTAGGGAAGTGGGAAAAGTTGCAGTTGAGCTCCAAACCACAATGTTGTGGGAAAGCGGGTGATGAGGGAAAAATTGACAAAATAACACATTTGGAGTTGAGCGGGGCATGTTGTATATGCGTGACCAAGTCGTTAGTAAGTGGTTGTGTTAGAGTAAAAGGTGGGAGCATGGTTTCAAAATTAAGCCTGAGTCTTTTGGCTAAATATAGTAGGACATGCATGGCATATAGGCGTAGGCCATGGCTCGATGCATCATTCGGATACAAGGAGATATCAAACTAAGTCGACGATCGTGACAAGCTCACTGGTATACAACCGAGTATAAGAAGTTAGAGGAAAAACAACAAGGTGAGGCTCATGAGGATCAATCGTGTAGAAAATTGGAGGCTGGACAATGATAGTGTGCACAAATCATGAGATAAGAGGTTAGTTCAAGTCACCAATTCCCCTCAAGTCGAATTGAAGCCGAGAAGAGAAGGTGAGTGTGCGAGTTTCGGGCCAAGCTAAATCAACATTTCACGGGAAAAATCGAGCCAATGGACGATTTGATCGCCCGAGATGAGTCGAGCAAAGGAAGCCGATACGAAATGAGATATAGCCAATGTAAGGCTTGTTAAGGTCACTTGATGTGAGCCACGGGGAGGTTGAACTCGACAACAAGTTAAAGTTGAAAGATTTATAAATTTTAAGGTGTTTGGGCTTCATAATAACCACTTATTGGAGATCGGTTATGTTAACATGAAAACGAGCTCGCTTTTAGTGTTAGGAAGAGCTCAACGTGTCATTAAGGAACCGAATCGAACCTATTTGTTTCAAATATGGTCACGAAGGAGCTCGTGACAAAGTTCATGATGTAGTTTGGGATTGAGCCAAGTTTGGTAGAGCTCATCGAACAAAGGAAGCTCACTCAGACACGGTGTCTTCAGCGGAGGCGGAATGGATATGAGGAGCTCAATGGCGGCACCAAGCTCACTAACATGTAAGTAAGATGACGTGATGATCATAGAGAGAGAGAGATCTTACTACCGAACTCTGGACTCAATGAAAATAGAAGGAGCTCAACTTTCCCAAATGGAAAGTAATAACTCAATGTTAAAACGCTCAAGCGAGATCGGTTCGTAACCAAGCATGTGAACTTGGAAATAGGAAGAGCTCAACCGATTTGAGCTCGGAATTACAAAGTCAGCATGTAAGGAGGTTAAAGTGAAGTGATGTAGTGGTGATAAAATATGTCATGGCAAGGCAACTAAACATCAAAGGATCTCGAAGTCAGGCACCATGCAGGATTTCCGAGTTCAATGCTCGAAGGTTTGCATAGGGATCTCAGTACAAAAACTAGCTCGATGATGAGAGGAGATCGACATGTAACATATCGCAAGGACCTCATGGAGTGTAGAGGAATGGGTAAGATGTTCTACAAGTAACACCGAAGCGATGAGGCTTAAGAGAAGTTGGTGGTCACATAAGTCTAGCTAGGCTCCTTCAAATCATCCACATCTTTATGTGAAAATGCAACATTCTTCACGTGTTCTCTCTCGTGCACCTACTCCTTCAAGAATTATATCTCACCTTGCAAATCTCTGATAACTCACATTGTCTCTTAATAGACTTCCTTCTAATGTGCAATATCTAGATACCTGACATGCATGACTTCTTCTCTTGTGATGAGTGGTCTGGATTTGAGAGGTTCGCACACACATGCTTCTTTAGCATGAGTAGTGATCGAAAAAGGTTACGACTCGGGATCAATTGTCTTCTTCAGTATCCATTGATCACCCTTCACACATTGCACCTTAATTATCCCCGTCCCTTGTCCTTCTAGTTTTTACTCATGTGCTCATACAGGTCCAGAAAATCCTCTAAGTTATGTTGTTTCACACACCATGGGCATACTATATCCGGGAAAATCACGCTGGTAATGATTTGGGGATCCACAAGTATTATAGGTCCCACGTGGAAATCCAACTCTACCTCCACAACCTCTACTTCTATATCCTCCACGGAATTCACCATCTCCATTGTCATGTTCTTCAGAGGGCTGCATGTTTTAAACCTAAGAGTTATTTTCTACTGTGGTATATCGTAGTCTAGTCTTGCATGCCTCATGAATTTTATCTATCAAGAAAATCATTTGTATCATGAGTATGCGTGTTACAAATATTAGAGTACATATATTCACTATTCATAGTCGCATGTTTTAAGAGAGGACAATTCCAGACATCATGGTCCAAGTGGAAAATCTCACAAGATCGCAACAAATGTGTGTGCCTGACCTACATGGGAAACTATCCTTGGTCTGTCCCTCAACCTCACAATTTGTGCACCATATACCACTTTTAGTCTCATCCGCGGAGTTGGCATAAAGCTTCTCCAAATTCTTAGCTATAGATGATATTTGTGCTTCCAGAAAAGGACTAACTCCTATTTTTACACTCCCCACCGCTTTAGTGCACATATCTACTTCTAATGCCTAACACAGATCAACATACATCTTATGATATAATGCCCTTCAGAATGGAGTCAAGCAATCCCCAAGAAAACCTTTGTGCGTCATCGACTTTGATGGATATCATAAGACAATTTGGACAACATAGTCTTAAACCGCACATCATACTCCCTTACGCTTTCATATAAGCTCTACTTGATATCTTTGAGCATGCTAATACTCTGCTGCTCAAACTCCAGGATTTGAAACTCAACCAAGAATGTAGTGCGTAAAACATTATAGTCCACCACAATCTGATGTGGTTCATACTTCTTATACCAACTATGCGCCCGCCTTGCAATGTGGTGGTGAATAGACTTACCTTCCTGTTTGAAGTTATAATTCCTTAGAGCACCATAATAATTCACACTTATGCATGTGTTATATTGCATCCTCTATACCTCATATACTCTAGAAAGTGGAGTGACATCTCAAAATAAACCTAAGTCAGTGTTTATTAAAGTTGATTCGGTGGTGGCTATTGAGGTGGTGGTTGTGGACCTTGCCATGGGGTAGGACCCGATCTAGAACCAGAACCTCCTTTTGGATTCCCTCTGTGTGGTGGCTAACCTGATCCTCCTGAGTCTCCCATGCTACCTGTTACGGGTTGTGGTCCATTCGATGAACTTTCTTGTGTCCCGGTTGTAGTACTAAACTATACATTCATCATATGTGCTTTGTCAAAACACCTAAAAATTTCTCCCAATGGTATGTGTGCCTATACTCTATCCCGATGATGCTCCTAAAAAAAATCCTACAAGGTTACTCCCAAACACCAGCACCTGATGTGATTCCATGGGCATGCTACTTGTCTTATGCACTTCTTGATTCAACAAGAAATGATATCTATCCATATCTGCATGATTACCTTCACTACTATGTCCTTCAACTACCTTTAGATCTAGAACACCTTGCGCAAGGGTTAGGTATCCAAGCTGAGTTAGATGCATTCCTACGGTTCTCATTCTCTCCTCTGACGCACTCACATTTGAAGTTGATGGGGACTCTCTACTGCACTTTCCTAAAGTTGGGATAACATGATGTTACCACTCCTCACCTTCTACAAAAGCTTTAAAACCTTTGTTAGCCATCATTCTCCTCAACTCCATTGACACTTCAATTTCCCTCTATGGTGCTTTATTAAACCTAAGCCATCTTTCCTCTCTCTCTTCCTATCTTCTACCCGGGTTGCCGCCATCCTTCCCCGCACCTGCTCCTACCCTCGCATGTGGTGACATTTTAGCTAGCCATAGGGAATCTCTCCAAATATAGTTCTACCATCAATATCTTACCAATTAAAGGGATAACACGTAAATAAGATTCTTTGGGCTCGTGTAAGAATATAAATTCAACTTCCTTTGGATAACAATACATGGTAATTGCGTACTCCAATGTATAATTGTGCAACACACCATCCCACCAACTATCTACAACTCTAGTTTAGTATTCATCTACATTAAAATGAGTCGATGGTCTTCTTGTGTCCAAACCCTAAGATTTGTTTGATGGGTATGCAGCTAACCACTGATAAAACTCTACTAGAATGAAGCTGAAGAACATCTCATATAACTCATGATAAATATTATCTTCTACCCACTTACATGCATTAAATCTAGGACCAATGTTATATCTCTGTGCAAACCTATCTTGTCCATATTCCACCCAACTTTCAATACTCTCTAGAGATATTCGGTACATGCCATCTACAAGCAACATCCTAGCAGATAAATTGAAAAGAAGTCCCAACAATGAGAACCAAAATGTAGTCTTTTATTTCCACTAGATTGTTATGCGGCGTTGGTGCCTCATTCAAGTATGAATGAATGCTCACCAAGCAAACGTAGCTACCTGAGTTCCTCCTTTGTGTTTGCTTGACAAGATGTTAGTGTGCATAGTTACCATATTAATCAACCAAGTATTCATTTATACATAAACAAGTCATTCACATCATCTTGGAAACACATATAATAAGGAAACAATCAATCTATGTAAACCAATAAGTAACACCAATCGCATAAACACATATCCATACTCAGTTACATCGATGGTCATAATCCATCCATAATTATCCATTAATCTTCGTAACTAACTACATAATAAGAAGCTGATACATAACATTCAGTACATGTGAACACATAGTCATGCACGTAAGCATATCGAGAAACATAACACTAACACATAACAACCATGATGATGATCTAATAACTAATCCCTAGCCAAGTACTTATAGGGCGGGAATTTCCCTTCACCGACTATGCACTTCCTAATAAAAGGCATGCTCAAAAATAGATAACATGCAGTACATCCAAAAATAGTCATAAAGCGTGCATGCTTTTACAAGCTACTTATAATAGATCTCCCTAAATATTTTTCTATAATCCTATTAATATCTCTTCATGCGTGTGCTTTATCTACATGTCCATTCTCCAAAAATAGCCTTTTTCTTTCTCACCACAATAGCCTCGCTTTTATACTTTTATTTCTTAGCACTCCATCTTTGCTTTTCCTATTTTTAGCCCATCCTAGAAAATTGGCTAAGTCCTTATCTTTTCCCCTTTGTGCATGTGCATTCTCCCACGCTATCCTCACCCTTGTCTTCTTACATCCTTCTTCATGCTATCAAAAAAATTTTGCGCATGTTTTTCCAACACATCTCTCTCGAATATCCTACGTGTGCTCATTTCCACGCATAACCCTTTATGCCTCTTTGTACTTAGTCATTTTTAGCAACCAACACTAAGTTTCCTATTCCCTCTCTTGCACCTAGGGTTTCATTTTTATCTAGCTTATTGCTTAGGTCAGATATGTACTTCATTGATTATCCATTGCATGTGACTCTAAAATATCTAGGGTTTTAGCAAAATTGTCCATTTTTGTTAAATCAATGGGGAGAAGTTGTAATAACTCTTGACGAGATAATGACGAATGATGTGAATTACGAGGAATGAAACTTTGGTTATTTTTGTTTCAAGAGGATATTGGGGTTTTTTTCCTTTACAAAGGGCTTGATAATTAATGGCATTAGACATCAATTTGAGGGTATTAGAGAATTTAGGTGGTTATTCAAATTCACATATCGTAATCTTGTCATTTGACCTATTTAAGAGCCTCTTCCAATGTGGTGGGAGAGAAGCATCAAACCTTGTATTAGAGATTAGGAACACATGCCTTGAGGAATAATTGACAAAGCTTATTATTATCAAGGCAATAGATGGCTTGGTTAGATAAAAGCTTCCATCACTTGATAAGATCATGGGTTGATTTCGCTAGGAGGATGTTTTAGATTAATGAAGTTTTGGAATGTGTTATCATGGAGGTAATTTTGTTGGAATTCCTTTACTAAATCTTGGGCCAATGTTTCTAAGTCAATAATATAATGTGAAGGAGTCGATTGTACCATTCTAAAACATCTCCTACAAAGGTTTTTGCAAGGATCTTGGTTGTCAGCATAAGTCTTGGTTTGAATCCATTCTTTATAGATGTTTCCAAAGTTTTTAAGATACGGTTAGATCAATGGATCCATAATAAGAGATGGTAAGAGACACCCCTATGTCCATAGAGGCTATATAAGGAGCCAGGGGTTCATTTTGTAATGTTTGAAAATGCTTATTGCGTAAATTAAAGGAGGGAGGATGGGATTCCCATTGGCATCCAAAGGCAAAAGAGGCGGTGTAGCATGATTAAAATCCATAAAGATTTATTTAGATGAGAAGCCATATGTAGGAGCTAATTTTGTAGTTGAAACATGCTAGAGGTAGTGGATGATTGCATAGTGGCCACTTGATCCAACAATTTGATAATCAAGAGATTATGATTAATTAATGGATTACGACCATTGGATGAGGAATCCTTGAAATTATAGATTTGTATTGGGGTTTTTAGAGATTGAGTAGGGTTAGATCTAATTATAAATGGGTTATTATGATTAATGGGTATAAAGTGAGGTTTCAAGGTTGTTTCCTCCATAGGGGCTGTTATTAGCTAATTTTGACTTCACAAAATTTCAACGTAAAAATTTCAAAAAAATTCCAAAATGTCATTTCTCATAATTTATCACCTTCGTCATGATCGTTTTATTCTCGATCATTTTGCCCTTCGTTTCGTCCATTTCGGTAAGAACTTCTCCGCCATGTCAGTTAAACCATATTTAAAATTAATTAATTAATATTTAATTAATTCCTTACCTTTTATTTAATAAAATTAATTTTATTAAATTTTGGGGGTTTTAATTAAATGAATATTAATTTAATCTTAATTAAAATCGATCGAAAAATTTGGAAGAAGTTTTCTCGCTTCCCCATTATCGTCAGGCAATTAAAATTCTGTCTCCAATTGTTAGGAATGCGAAGTTGGCTTTCCGCTCCTGATTTTCCCTTTCCTGGAAAAATTTCCATTTTCCCTCGCTTGTTGGAAATTCTCCTGCTGATTACCAACCCAATCAGATGGCAAACATGGTAAAATGTCTCCCATTTTCCCATGTGGGGGATTGAATGGGAATTGCTAGCTGACTTTGCCATTGTCACGGGAAAATGGTTATCTTTTCCCAATTTTCCCTGGAAATTAATGGCAACTACTCGGAGAAAGAGGAAATTGGTTATTCAAATGGTGACGAGAAAGCTTCTCAAATTCTCGTAACTTTCTTCCGTTAAAATTTGTGGAAAAAGTCATGTGTAAGAAGTCGGGGCTCTTTATTTCCAAATTCTTATTATTATTTCAACTTCTTACTTTTTCCACTATGTAGAAACATTTTCGAGAAAGGATTTTTCAAAGGATTCACGCATTCATTCACAAAAACCCCAAAGAGCAAACAACTCACGAAGTAATAGTCCATACTGGAAGAAGAAAACAAATATCCATCAAAGGAAAATTTCCACGTTTGAGGGAAAATCTATCCACGCATTGATCAAGAAGTCATGACCAAGAATATATTCCCACATATTGGTTAAAAATTCAATACCAAAGATAGCAGATTGTCCACGCATAAGAGGAAAAACCAATCCAAAAAATATAAATACGTTGCGGGAAAGGAAGGAAGACCCACAGTCCCCAAAACGCAATCGGATGGAGTATTTGTGAAGGAATTGAAAGTTCACACACTATCATTGTTATCTCTCACTCACATTCCATACGCAGCCAAAGAAGACAAGCAAACTTATACGCATTTCCAAGCAAAGAAAAAAAAATGCCAAAGGAAATCAAATCCAACACAAAGCCAAATATGAGTCATGTCTTTCCTAAAGCAAAATCCATACAAGGAAGAAGAGAAAAGTACATGCCAAAATAAAATAAAATACCAAGCCCAACCATTTAAGAAGGAGATATACCACGCATACTTGCGTAGTAAGCTCACACATGCAACATAAGGCAAAAAAAGAAATCAGTCCACACATTTGCACAAGTAAATTCCCATGCAACTGAGAGGTAAAGAAAAGTCCAAATCAAAGCTGCCCATGCCGACAAAGAAGAATATCCACACACATTTGATCTTGGAGAGCACACACACTAGTCAAAGAAGAATTTTTCAACGCATGCAAGTCCATTCACTCCAAGGGAAGGTCATACGCTGGTTTTAAGAGCAAAAAAGGGGATATCTATCCAAAACGCATTCACATTTGACGAAGAGGAGGACTGTGCGTGAAAATAATTCACGTGAAACATTTGAAAAATTTCAAACAAGATATATATCAGCACAAGAAAATGAAATTAATGAAGAAAACGATAGATGCGGAATGAAGGCTGTTGCGGGTTGTATCTATCAAAGTAGTCAACTTTAGAGCTTGATATCTCAAAGTTGGATGATTTTCATGAAAAACTAATCATTTCCCACAATTTTACTCATGTTAAGGTGCTTCCATACTCATTTTCAAATGCACAACACCTCATTTGATATTTTTCATGAACCCAAATAAAACGTAGTTCATTTGAATTTCGCCGCACACACGTTTCAGTGTATCGGAAGGCCTACTTTGAGAATCCATATTTCAGGCTTGAGTGATTTTTGAGAAGAATGGTTTAGTTCTTTGGATTCTATCCATATTCATGTACTCCTTTGCCAAGTTCAAATGCACAACACCATTTGGTATTTTTCACAGACCCAAATAAAAGACAATTTATTTGATTTCGTTGCACATATAGTTTTCAGCCTATCAAGGGGACTCACTCTGAGATTCGATATTTTGAACTTGGGTGATCAAGAGAAAAGGATTGGTTTTTTGAATTCTCCCCAAATTCATGTGCCCCCTTGCTAAGTTGTAGATTCCCAGAGTGACGTTTGGTATTTTTCCCAAGCTAAAATAAAACAGAGTTTTCACAGTTTCACACCTACATTTTCTCGAAGTTTCAGAGAAGTCATCTTTGACCTTTAATATTTGACTAGAAGAATTTGATTTGGGAAAAAACCCTCTAACACACAGAATTGTGATACTTTAATAGACTCCCTCATCCAGTGAGAGCTTCTCAGAACAAGATTTGTTATTTTTCCTAGGGCAGTTTTAGAGGTGATTTGTTCAGTTTTGAAGTCTGGAAGTAATAGCCAGAAATCAAGCTTTTGTCACATCTTCACAATCATGTCATCTTCAAACAAGTGCGGTTGTGCAGATCATCAAGAAATGCCACATCATTCAAGCGTGTCCTTGTCAGCTCTCAGTTAGCAATGGCGCGATACTTCATCGGCCAGTCTTAAAGTTGGAGCGTTCTTGAATTGGATGATCGTGAGCGAATCAAAATGGCAACACTTCGGGATGGTGACAAAGACGAAAGACATAACTCCAGGAAGTGAATTGCAATCTCAACTCTTGGAAGATCTTCTCAATGGAGAAAGATCAAGAGCTAGATTCTAACAAGCCAAGGTGGCATAATGACTACGGTCTCGCGAAAAATGAAGAATTCACCATGGAAAGGTATTCAGAGCATGTGGATAATTTTGTGTAATTATGAATGTGAATGTGAATAAAGAAAAAATTTCTCACACCAGGATGTTGCTCAAAATAAGAGGTGGATGAATTGCTCAAGTTTTAAGCTAGGCTCTCTTGTCATTTGGAGGATTGTGAATCACAGTCAATGAGTTCATTCCCGTATGATCGGGATAGGCGGACTCTTGTCCCAATGGATAAGGAATTGATCCTAGGTGTCTTGATCTAGGTGGCACGTTGCTGACAAGGATGTCTATGTGTGTGTGTCCAAGTCTTTTAAGTGGGGTCCACATGTACCCATTGCTTTTATTTATGTGTTTTTCCTAAAATGACTTTAAAATTTGTTATAAAGTGATGTTATTGTTAAACTCACTTTTGGCAAATTTTTGATAACTTAAGTGATTTCTATTTTCAAGTTACTTTTTAAAGTTGGTTGAAAAATTCAAAGTCATTTAAGATGCCCTATTTAATGTTCATGTAAACCCTAACTACTTTGTAACCAACTTTTGGGTTATAAAAGGAAGTCAAGGGCTCATTTGTAAGGGGACTTTGAGAGAGGAGAAGAAAATGCTTTTGTGTGCAAGCTTTGTTTTAGGAAAGAAACTTTGCGTTCTTTTGAGAAGACATTTTGAACTAAATGAAATATGAACTTTGTGTCCCATTCATTATCTCTTGTAGCATTTGATGTTCTTATATTCATTAGATGTTAGTGTTTAAATCTTGCATGCAAATATTGTCTTTGATCTTATTGTCAATGTTATTAATATGTTGTTCTTGTTCACAAAGTGATCAAGCTCTAATATTTACTTGCTCATGTGTGTTCCCTTTTACTTATTCTTGTTTAGCTGATTCAAACTCTGCTTTATTTGAGTTAGTTATTCATTGTTCTTCTCCATGCATTATTAGGCTCTACTTCTACCTAATTATTGCATGTTCCTTCCATTCATTCCTTTCCATTTCTTTCCTTCATTCCATTCCATTTCCCTCATTCACGCTTCTTTCCATTTGATGTCCCAAAACACCCCCCACATACAATTTTGAATGTATAGATGTAAATATTGTTTTGGTTTTCAATAAAGGCAGCCTCACCTTCATTAAGGAGGGACTTCACTCCCTTATTGTTGCATGTCATTTGCATGCGTGCAAATCCATATGCTAACATGCCCATAACTTGAGAAACTTTGATCAATTTCCCCTCTTTACTAGGTGTGTAAATTTTTTTATTGTTTAGATTCTTAATAACCTCCCTAGGGTCGATCCCTATAATTTATACTACATTATATTCAACTATGGGATGAATTTATGACAATATCAATCGTGCTAATTCACAAGGGATGATGGTGTCAACTAGAAAAGGGAAAATTCATGTAAGATTGGCCCTAGAATAGTAGGACAACCAATGACATCGATATGTGAAGGAAAAGAAGGAGATTTGTAGAAATTAAAGCTTCTTGGGGAAGATGAGGGAATGAAGGTGCAACCCACATGAAATATGAAAGGGTTCAAACTATTAAAGAATATTATGAGAGGAGACATGATGAAAAATGAAATAGAAATCTTTCAAAAAATAGTGCTTGTAATTTAAACGAGATCGGATGTGTAGAGGTGCATAGAGGCCGAGGACATCGGATAACATATTAATTTCTTATACCAAATCAGTCATACAATAAGGTTCTATAAAGGGGTTCATGGCATTTGGGAAATCATGAAAATAAAAGGAGATTGAATCTAACCCAATTTGAAGCAGAGTAAGATTCATGTTAGGTTCACTACATTGCATGATCGATAAAAGAGAGGTTTTCGGATGTTTTTACAAATGTAGGAATCCAATCTAAGACTAACCACATTATGTGGATATAAAGGTGCTCAAGGAGTGATAAAGTCATAAATCAAGAAGATAGTAGTCCTAACCTTAGGATAGCTATAGGTTTCAAGGCCTACAAATAAGATAAAGATACATATCCTACTAGGATTCTCAAGTAGAAGAGAGATAACCAAGGGGGTGGATGAAGCTAAGGGGAATAATAAAAATAAGACAATATAATATATTAAAGTAAACCTAGATCTACTATAAGCTATAACAATGACTGACCAATAACGATAAGCACATACATACAAAATGAAAGAATAAGTGGGGTTAGAAATACTTACCTATAGTGTGTGTGACCGCTATTGTAATCCTCCCTACAGAAACAACACCGAAGGAGAATCGCTATGAGTGGAGAAGAGGAAATCTCAACATGAAGATCTCCAATATTATCTCACTATGGTGACCAAAATGCAAAATATGCAATCTTAAAGACTCCAAAGTGCATCAATAAATGCGAAGGAGTGTGAAATCGTGTGAGCAAGAGTAAGAAAATGATTGTTACTTAGTTTAAATACTAAGAAAGTAATGAGGTATATATACCCAACACCATCACTCGTGAGCAATGACATTGGTTATGGTAAAATCAAAATAAGTGCCATCGCCCATGGGAGATGGCCTTGACCTTGGGGGAAACCCTAAGGTCTTGGGATAAAATCATGAGGAATGGAGGTCAAGGAATAAATGGGAGTGTATGAAGAATGTTCAAAGTGACCAAGATAAGGGATAATAACATGAAATAAGAGGAAACAAGTGGACATATGGGGGAAGTAAACAAAATGAGTGTAATGTGTAAATAAAGGGAATAAATGAGGCTCAGATAGGCGATTAATGGTAATAACATCATTTCTCAAATGTTGTGGTCTAGCCCACATGACCAAGTTTGATAATACCCCAATCTAGGAATGCTCCTTAGGGAGCACACTCAGGAGAAGAACGAATCAACAACCCCTACAGAAAATAAATGATTAACAACTGTAAAAAATATGGTGTATACACGAAGCTCTCTAAATATTATGATCATGACCTCAAATCCTAATCATGGATGATAATTCTTGCAAAACAAACATTAGTTGGGTTGTTGGAACCCCCGTGCACCACCAATGTTTACACTACTCCAAAGATGCCTCAAACCACATGTCATTCTCCACCTAACATGTGATATCCGAATGAATACAACTAGATTTGATAACCACCTTTGAATTTTTTTGAATTGAGTTGGCTTTTACTAAGATACTTGGGAAGGGGATGTTTGAGTGTTTTTAGATGAGTGAGTGTTTTCTTGATTGATAAGAAACTTCAAACCCTGTAGAGATTGTTGCCCTAATTCTTTGTAGATGATCTATTGTGAGATTTAGGGAGCCTTGGATGCCTTTTGCAAGTGTTGGAAGTGAGTGTATCGATGTAGTGCCATATAATTTCCAGGTTAACAAATGAAGTAGTGTTTACTTTCTTATACAAGGTTATGTAGATGGTTTATTGAAGAAAGGTGGGCGTAGAGAGATTAGAAGACCAATCAAAAGATATGAATTTAAAACTAAAGTTGGAGGATATGTTGGTCAAAGACCATACAAATCGACTAGAACTTGATATAATATCATGACCAAACTGTATAACCTTGACTAAGGAAGGAAAACATGCAATCTAAAGTTTGCAACTTGTCAATTGATGTTTGTCCATGGATTTTGTGCATTGCACTCTTAGAATTTGATGACATGTCAATATGCATGGATTAACAAGCTAAACAAGAGACCTCACAATGTGCTAAACAAAAATAAGAAGGTTGTATTTATCTTAACAAGAGTGCATTGTCAAAACTAGCAGTGTCAAAGAGTGAATTTCCAAATATGATTGTCTACAAGTTTCACAATGGAAGCCACATATTGTGTAGGCATAGGTGTAATAACTTGGAGGACCGTGTGTGATGCCCCCATAGTCACAACACTAGGTGTAGATAGAGCTTCGGTAAACACATGAGCAAGAGCCTTGAAATGGGGAGGAGAGCCTCAGAAGATGGATTCACACCACTTGAGGGTTTAGTTGAAGTTTCCACAACCTTGGCTTTATCAAGGATTGCCTATTACTTTTGACCAACATACAAGAATTGAGGTATTTGAGAAAGGTTCTCCATCATGTGTTGTTATGATTCCTTTATCATTTTTTTGTAATGTGATGTATGACTAGGTAGGTTTATGGAAGAGGATGTGTTAATATCAACCATTATGGTGATGTAAAATGCCTAGAAGCACATTAGGGTTTTTAGAAAAGCCCAAAAACTATGGTATTATAGATCATATTTAGAAATCCGAGACAAAACTATAGGTTGGCATGATCGATAAAAAAGTGGGTTTGCCAAAATGTGATAACAAAATTAGGTTTTATAATTTAGACTACCACTTCAATGTTATATTATAATTTAGAATAATAAATGCAATAAATATAATAATCCTGAATTATGCGAGGACAAATCTTCAAACAAAATAACTTCAAATTTGTAATAGAGAGACTAGGGTTAGGGTTTAGAAAGATTGTAATGTTTTGTAAGGTCTAGAGATATGGTATTGATATCACAACACTCGCACAAAGTGAGAATGCAATGTGCATAGTTGTAATATGCTTGTAATTTTGGGGACCTATGGACGAGCTTTAGATAGAATTACTCGCACCAAACAAAATCACATGGAAATTTCGTCCTCTAAAGAATAATTTTGTCCTTTATCATTGTGATTTGTAACTCAACTCGGCACCAAGTATGCATGTTTTTGCACATGAGAATAATCTTGGGCAATAAATGCGATGTATTTAAACTTTTACCCTGTTTTATTAACTAAAGAATCAATGTTTCAATTATTAGGGCCTAAAATCCTCCTTAGAGTGTGTTTGAGTGTAAGATCCTTAGATGCCCCTAATAGGTTAGGTAGTATTTGCTAATGTAATTTACTCATGCGATTGATTTCCTCATTCAACTAATCCTAAGTTGACTAAGTTAATTTGTACATGTGAAAATATGGTGCATTGCAAATACAATGAGATATATGTGTCGGCCTTGGGCGTAAAAGTTGATCGGTTTTATCCTATGTTAGTAATTATATTCAAGATTAGGTTGGAACACGATCGAAACATGAGATGAATAACTAGAAGTCCGAAGATGTATTATGTGAAAGAACATTAATTATGAAGATGTTAAGTTGAAAAACAAGTGGTAAACTAATAGGCTTAGAAAACGAGAATCGAACAAGATGCATTTGAATTGAGCCAATAAACATGTAAATAAATTAATGCTAAACAAAATAATAATGAACCAAATACTAAATAAATATGGCCAACCATATAAGGACAAAATAAAAGTACTATAATTTCACTAAATAGTGTAAGTTTGATCCAAAGGATGTTAAGTAACAAAATAGTGTGAATAGGAATAGATGTTCTAAATTAGTTGATCTCGAACCCAATTAAGGCAAGGCTTTATCAATTTCCAAGCCTTCCATATACTTATTTACCAAAAAGGTGTTGATCCCTTTTGAAGTGTCTACAAAACAATCGGTAGAACAAACCGATTCGGTGGGCTAAAATGTCCATTAAACTAATGGTTTTGCTTGTGGATGAGGTGTGCATATCATATATGCTTCAGATTGGATTGTGTGGCTAATTACAAAGCATTGGAACTACATACCCCACACACAATTCAGGGTTAGCATATTATACCACATAGCCCCCGTATCCATATTCCTGTGTAGAGTAAGAGCAAACATACTCCTTTTTCTTTTGGGAATTATCTCCACCCTGCTTGGGATTGCTCCTTAATGAAGTCACAACTTAAGTAAATGAAATGGCGAAAGCTACCTGTGCAATGCCGAGGAATTCTAAGATGCATGAGACCATCGGTACTTCTTTATATCTTAGATGCATGAGACCATCGATACTTCTTTATAATGTGTTTTTATAAAGTTCTTTCATCAAGACACCCATTTAGTGTGTTTCAGAATTTCTTTTGGGTGGGATGATTTTCTATAGGCCATGATTGGATTAGTTATGGAAAGTGAGATCCTAATATTGATTTTTCTATATGCTATGAATGGGTTCGTTAGTTGTTTTGATGAATTGTTAGTATACAGAAAACGCGTTTGAGTAATGAAGAGAGAGCAAACATTGGTAGCTAATGACAGGCGGGCTCCATCAGAAGTGATATGTTTACCCTTCTATCCAAAACTTAATTCCTCAAGTTGATTCTTTTCTATTTGAGCTTCTTGAGCATACCTTCGGACAGGCTGCACTGCATATTACAGATTTGGTTTCAACTTAGATGCCAGGGTTGAGCTGTATATAGTCTTCAAAAGTCAGCGAGGTCCTGGACCCAGCCTTGTCTCATTTATTCGCATGTCGTTAAGGGGGCAGACTGCAGCTAGATTGAAACCCTACTGTGGTAAGAAAATCTACCAAATTCACCAATCAATCACAGCAAGATCGACTATTATAAAGTTTATGTTAAGTTGAAGGCTTTCACCGGGCAGTTTAATTAGATTATTAATTTTTTTGGGATTTTTACTCATGTGTTCAAGTCATTTCAAGATGATCATCCCTGAGTGGTCATTAATATTCATCGTTCCTCCACCCTTCGAAGGCAATACCCTCTCCAAAAGCTTTTCCAATGGGGAAAGAGGCTAGAGGGTAAGAAGCCCAAATCAGTGCATTACATTCACCTTCCCCCCATTGCTACTAACAAATGCTTACGGTGATTGTGTGCTAAGTGGGTCTCCTTGCCTTGTGCTTATTACCAAAAATACACAAGGAAACAATGTCATTATGTTAATGATTACTCATGATCATTTTGAGATGACTTTAAACACACACGAGTAAAAATCCCACAAAAATGAATAATTTTATTGTAAGATTTTTTTTTCTCTTTTTATTTGGACAGCAATTGCCATTTATTAGTATGTTTTCATCTTATCGTATAAAGAATCTGCTTACATGTTGTGTGGTTGGGAGATTGTATCTGCAAATAAATAGCTTGCATAGGTACAGGGTACTTGGGGGAGAGTTCTGCAGTATCCCTTGATTACACTGGCTTATTGTTCCAAATTTGTAATGTTTATTTATCGAATTTAGTGACATGATTCCATCTGCATTTTTGCCTTATTTTAAAAACTCCTTAAAAACCCACCCTATAGGTGTGCAAGAGATGAGACTATTGACTTTTACTGTTTGGCATGGCTATGGTTCCTTTGGCAATTAGGTATAATCCTTAGGTTCCCTGAATCCCCTGACCTCTGCTAATTGGTATGTATCCTTTGCTGGAGAGTATCCTGAGTTTGGGTGTTCTAATAAGCACGGGTTAGCATTTGAGCCCTGAGACTCACCATCTCAAAATCAAACTCTTAGATTGCTTGTTGCTGGATTGAGACATTTGGGTGCAATGAACCAACCATTGTATTTAAACCATTTCGGAAAGTAAATGGTAAAATCTATCGACGAATGATGATTTGCAGTTTGTACTGATACTTATACAAATACATGTGAGCAGATATACTGGTCCCTATCTTGTAATAGGGACTCTAACCATGTCGCTTGATTTATTTATTATATTTCTTCTCATTCTAATCATCTGTTTCTACATTTCTCTTTTTCTTCCTCTATTTGGAACTTATTTCTAAAGTTCATGGGAGTCAAGTGGACTTACCCAAACTCTATTCCCTTGGCCTAGTTGCAATGGATCTCCCCTTTCAAACATAGTGCTATCAGAAAACTTTGGATGCTTGCTTCCCCCATATCTTATGGCAAATTTGGAAGGCTCGCAACTCCTGCATCTTTGATGAAAAGAGTTACTCTCATTCCAGGATCTTCAAGCAGATGTTCGAGGAGGTAAGAGAGAATATTATTAAATTTAGACCCCCAAAGAAGCAAGAGCAAGATTTGGAGGATATGAAAATATTAGAAAAGTGGAAAATCACTCAGTTTTTAAACCTTGCTCAGATCGACAGATCCCTTAAAAATGGCACTACCCTCCTCTGGACTGGTATAAACTCAATTTCAATGGGGCTTCAAAGGGAAATCCTGGGAGAGATGGCGGAGGTGGTAGTATTCGGGATGATAAAGGTAATCTTATAGCAGCATTTGCTGGTTCTATGGGGTTCCAAACGAACCACTATGCGGAAGCTTTGGCCTCCCTACAGGGAATCAGACTTGCTAAATCTTGCAATTTATCTAATGTCATTATAGAGTGGGACTCTATGAACATAGTGAACTGCCTTAATAGGATTACCCCTGCTAGTTGGACTATTAAAGAGATTATTGATGAGGCTATATGTATCATAAATTCCTTCACCATGTGCAATATTCAACACACTTACAGGGAGGGCAATAGATTGGCGGACAAGTTGGCCAATATTAGGGTCAATAATAATGGTTTCAAAGTTTGGTGCATAGGGGAGGAGGTCCCGACTATCATAAGAGACATCATTTTCAATGAAGAAAATCTTCAGTAATTCCTCTGTGGGAAAGATCTCACACGTGAAGCAGATAGCGAGATTTTGTCACACGCTCCACCCTTATAGCTCCTATCTTGATATTATTTGCATGGTCTTTATAAGGTCATTTGGAACAGTTCTTCCCTGACTTTTAACGGTGACCTGTTCAATATGGGTGGAGACGTGTGCAAAGTCGAGCCAGTATGCAACGAAGCTTGGAAACTCGATGAGGAGCTGTGGAACATTCTCAGAAAGGGAGGCTTTAACAATTTCGTGGAAAGAGTCCATGGCCACGATTTACATCTCTCCCTCAATTTTGCTAAGAGCTGGTCTAACAGGGCAGTCATGTACAAAGGCAAGGAGTTTGAGATTATTGAAGATCTCATTGTCCTGGTCACTGGTCTGCATATGAAAGGTCTTAAATAATTTAAGAACAAATTTGACAGATTCGAGGAGGAGAAATTTTTGGAGGATAATGAAGCTTTGAAGCATACCAAAGGGGGATTTCATAGGTGCTCTCTGCCACAACCCTTCAGTATGGTTGGTCTCGTGTTGATGAAATTTGTCACTCTGAAAGGGAGATTCAAGGTTATGTACTACTATCATTTGGTTTTCCTCAACCATTTTAGAAGACTGGCACCGATAAGATTTCCCTTTTATATTATCTAGTCTTTTGAGCAGCCAATCAAGATGGTTCAATGGGGAAAAAGGGTTTATCCCTTGCATCACGCTGTAATATTACTGATTTACATGTATTTCGAGCATACTTCCCCCAACCTCAATCCCCATTCCGTCCTCCCCAACAAACTCCTTCCTCTTCCCTGCTCTCTTCCCCTGCCCCCGGTTTTGTGGCTTCGCCTGTAGTCCATCCATCCAAAAAGAGGACTAGGGATGACCTTTTCGGTCGCATTCTTCGCAGTCAGGTGAAGAAGGGCACCAATGCTGGCGATAATCCCCCTTCTCCCCCTCACTCTGGGATGGGAGAAGCTGCCCTAAGCCTCCTGTCATTTGGTAAGGGTGTTGTGGGCCCTTCTAAAACCAGGGATTCTAGTATCAGATTTGATGTGGATCTTCATATGGATCTGATAAACTGGACGCAAAGACATCTGTGTTCTCAAAGATAAAGTCAAAGGTTGTAGACTTGTGGTGGACGGTGGCAACCTTGATGCCAGTCATTTGGATGAGCTGAAAAAAGAAACACCAAAGTGGAGAAAGAGCAAGTCAACATCTAGACAAAGCAATGTGATATTATGACTAACTTCAAGGTTACTCTGGACTTCCTCTCTCTTGTCACTCAACACCTAGAAGATGGTAAGGGAAAGGACAATTCTAAGGCTGGTGAAAACATTAAGATCATTAGGAATGGATTGGAGAAAGTGAAGAAGGTCTTCCCAAAACTTTGAAATAGTTTGTTTTGTGGGCTGTTTCTTTGTTGTGCTTTTGTTGTGTATTGGCTGTGTTTTGGTTGCAGCTTGACTGCTTGTCTCGATTAGCTGCTTTTGGCTATTGATGTATATCTCGGCTTTGGCCTTTTTGTAACTGGGTAGGGTCCCAACCAAAAAACCTTTATCCTTATCTAAACAAATATATTTGGGTGCATTATTGAGACTAAGAAGGTAGCCCACATATGTTGTAGCTAATCGTTGGCAGTTTTCCCAAAATTTTAGTGTTTGCAGTTATCCATTATTGTGTGCTGCTATGTATTGAAAGATAGTGTAGATGTGGAGCATTTATGTCCTGTTAGTTTTTTTCTCAAGTTGATACAAAGAAGTGCTAATTTTATTGCCATTTTTTTATTATTAATAATATGAGTTTTTGGGAGGTCTACACGTGTTACTCGAGGGGAATTGAACTCTCGACATCATCAAGAACATCACTTGATGCAATTAAATGCAAGAATATAGATTTCATTGTATGATAAATGCATAAACACGTCCACCTTTCTTTTTCCATGACCTTTAGAGTGTATGTTTCTTTTTTTTCGATTAAGGTTAGTGCCAGTGGGTGCCATATTTATTGAGAAGCCATTTTATGTGGCTCTAACCTGTGACCCAGTGGCGGTAGTTTCACTTTTTCATGCCTATGATGAACCACCCCTCGTGGTCTTGAAGTGTATATTTCCTTCAATTCTGATGGTTGACAAAAAGGCTATAAACGATAGCTAGCAAACATAAGTGGTTGCTTGTAAGAGAGTTTACAATCACAGTTCTGACTTGAATTGCATAAGTTGTTTAAATGGTCTTGCAGACATCGGAATTACTTGGTACCAAATCTAGGTAGCTACTACTATGTATTGCTACATACGTGTAACCACTGTATATTGAAACTTCTAACCCTCAAAAATATTTTATATAAGTAAATTCCGGAATAATCAAGCCATACTCACAATCATAGAGAGAGCCTATTAAATAGGCATACAACTAGCTCCTATAATGAAGGAGGTGGGTGCAACAAAGAATGACAGGAAGTAAGAAATAGCTTTACCCGTAGAACAAACCCAACAAATTACCCAAGCTGTTATAACTCCTATAACAACATACATTAAACAATATAATAAGCTTTAATTAAGCTTATACAAACTAATTATTCTAATACCCTCCCTTAATGACTGAACTTGAAATAACTCCAAGCTTATCTCATAATTTTACAAATTTATCTTTACATAAAGGTTTAGTCATTATATTAGCTGGTTGCTCATAGGTAGGGCAATAATAAAGATGTCTTCATAGTAATCAAGCTGTTGGATATAGTGACAAGTGAACTTCAATGTGCTTTGTCCTCGCATGAAATACTGGATTCTTCACCATCTTTAGTACACTTTGGTTGTCGCAGAAGATAGGTGTAGGTGCTGATGATTCAAGTTGAAGATCCTCCAATACTGATTGAATCCACATCAATTCTCTACCTGCACTAACCACTACTTTGTACTCGACCTCAATAGAAGACAATGCAACTGTACATCGAAGCTTACTCTGCCATGAAAATACTCTTGAACCAAGAGTGAAAACATAACATGTTGTAGACTTTCTAGAATCAACTGATCTTGCACAATCTGAATCAATATACCCTGTTAGCTCAAAATCATCAGTTTGTTTATATAGAATGCCAAAGTGAAGAACTCCTTTGATATATTTAAGAATTTGTTTTCTGCAACTTGCCAATGTTCTTCATGCGGTTGACTTATGAAGCAAGAAAGATAACTTATTGCAAAACACAAATTTGGTCTAATAGTAGTAAGATAAATCAAACTTCCTTCTAATTGCTGATACACTATTTCATTGACCAGAGATGAATTAGTGTTTGTTGAGATTTTTGTCCTAACTTCCATAGTTGTAGTTGTTGGATTACAATAATTCATTTTGAACTTTTCTAGTAAGGATTTGGCATACTTTGGGATATAAAAATAGTATAGGCAAAATTGTAACATTGTAAAATTCTACACCTAGACAATATTGAAGCAGTCCTAGATCAATCATTTCAAACACATAACAAATGTCGGCTTTCACTGTTTAATCAAGTCATTATTGCTTCCGGTGATGGCAAGATCATCAACATAGACAACTAGAACCACTATGTCATCACCAACCAATTTAAATCTATACTCTCTAAGATATTTATCAATTTTGGAATACCAGGCTCAAGGAGCCTTCTTAAGTCCATACAAGGACTTCACTAACCTGCAAACCATATTCTCTTTCCCAAGAATCTAGAATCCTTGTGGTTGTACCACGTACACCTCTTCCTCTAAGTCCCCATTCAGAAAAGCACTTTTCACATCCATTTGAAAAAAAATCCAACCAAACTGAGCAACAATAGCTATAACCATTATGAATGTTACCATTTTAGCTGTAGGAGCAAATGTTTCTTCATAATCTACCCCCTCTTCTTGTGCATAACCCTTTTGCAACAAGATGAGCTTTATACTTATCTAAGGAACCATCTGACTTACATTTCACTTTGTAAATCCATTTGCAACCAATGGATTTCTTACCTGGAGGTAACTCTGACAACACCCAAGTTCCATTTTTCATTAGAGCATCATACTCCACCTTTATGGCAGTTTCCCATTCAAGATTTCCTTTAACATCTACATAAGTAGTTGGCTCAAAAATTTGTGAAACAACTGAATTGAGAGAAAAGTTTACCTTCTCAAGATTTTTTGCTGCGTGTTTCCTTTATCTGATGAATCTACCTTCCAATGATTTGGAAGCTCATCTAGTTGAACATCCTGCAGTGTGCTATAGTACCACTTTGGCCTTTTATGATGACTAGCTGGATCACCATTTATTTCACTAGGTCCTTCTATGGAGCTAGACTCCTATGATGTTTTCCTTTTTAAGTCATGTTCCTTTTAATACCAAAATGTGATTCACAATCATCATTAGGAATCCAAAGATTACTAGTATCAGTAGGTGTACCATCTTTTGAGAAATACGGGTTTTCTCATCTATTGTCACATCTCTACTTATGACAACCTTATTTGTAGAGATATCTAGTAATCTATATGCTTTGGATTTCTCACTATAGCCCACAAACATGTACTTTTTACTTTTAGCATCTAAACCACTCCTTTTCTCTTCAGGAATTAATGCTAAAGCAATACTACCAAAGATACGGAAATCACTTACATCAGGTTTTCTTCTTGACCATGCTTCTTCAGGAGTAATATCTTGCACAACTTTACATGGACTCTTGTTCAAGATGAACCCGCAAAGTGTTATGACCTCTACCCAGTACCGAAAAGGTACATTCCTGCTTTGCACCATACACTGTGCCATCTCCATAATAGTCCTGTTCCTCCTTTCCACTACTCCATTTTGTTGTGGAGTGTAAGGAGTGGTATACTGTGTGTATACCTTCCTTTGTGCAGTAGTCATTGAATTGCTTGGAGACAAATTCTCCACCATTGTCTGACCTAAAGGCCTTAACCTTTTTACCTGTATGATTTTCAACCAGTGTTTTCCAAGCAACAAAATTAGCAAAACATTTTGATTTCTTCTTAAGAAAATACACCCACATTTTTCGAGAGAAATCAACTATCAACAAGAAATAAAGAGCACCAGATACAATGTTAGTTTTCATAGGACCATGAAGATCTGCATGTACCAAATCTAACACACATTCTGCCCTCCATGCTTTACTAGTAGGAAATGGTTTTTTGATCGTTTACCCAGTTGACACCCTTCACAAACATTTTGATTTTCTTGAATAGATGGAAGTCCATGCACCATTTTATTTTACTCAACATGTTTAAATATTGGTAACTCAAATGACCATATCTTGCATGCCATAGAGTACTAAATTGCTCAATTGTTGCTAAAGCATACTGTTCTACTGATTTAGGATCTACAAGTTTGTATAGACCCCTTTCCCTTATACCAACAACAACAAGCTTATCACTTGAGTGTAGTAACATTACACCTATTTCCTTCAAACTTAACTACCAGTTGTTTGTTTTTGGTAATTTCATTGATGGACAAAAGTTTTTATTCATATTTGGTACATATCTGACATTGTTAAATGTATATTTGTACTCATTATTCAATATGATTTGCACATCCCCACATCCCTTAATATCATGCGTCCACCCATCTCCTAAGGAAATGGTTTCATTACTACTTTTATCCTCAATGAAGTTTACATACCAATCTCAATGACATGTGTAGTGTCGTGAAGCTCCTGAGTCAAAGTACCAAGTGCAAGACTCACTGGATTGGTCATGTGATGCTGCAAAGGCAAATTCAGTAGATGTCTCTTCTTCTGCTTCTTTTGCAATGTTAGCATGTCTAGATTTCTTGTTTGAATTAGCCATATCTTCTTTTCTTTTTCTGCAATCTTTCTTAAAATGTCTTGGTTGCTTGCAATAAAAACACTTCCATTTTGATTTCTTGGAATCACTTACATTGCTCTTTGAAGAATCTTTGTTTGCTGACCATTTTCCCTTGCCTTTTGTCCTCACCATAAAAGCACTTTCTGTAGCCATTGATGTCGAGGAATCTGCATGAGTTTTCCTTCTCTCCTTCTGCATGAGAAGTGTAGACAACTTCTCAAAATCAATCTCCTGTGTTTCCGCAATCATATGCAATGACTCAACAAATGAGTCAAATGATGCTGGCAGGTTCTACAATACCAGAGCAATCAAATCTTGTTCATCTATAGGCTTTTCCACTGCTTTCAACTGATCACAAATGTCCTTCAACTGCAACAAGAATTTAGAGACCAAACCACCCTCTTGCATTTTAGTGGAAAATAACAAAATTTTGAAGTACGTAGATGTTAGACTTTTCCACAAATCTGAAGCACTAGTTGCATTTCTAACTTCAGGAATCAAATTGTCAGCCACTGAAATTTTTAGCAACATCAATGCTTCTCTATGACACTTATAGTTATCAGGTTCATCAATTGAAAGTTCATCATCATCTAGTCTTTTTTTCTTTGCCAAGTACAATTTGATCAAGATTCTGATACTCATATATTGTAAGTATCTTATGACTCCACAAACTAAAGTTTTTGCCTGTCAATTTTTGAGAATCTGGCAACAAGTGTTGTAAACCAGCCATTTGACTGAGTTTTTCACGAAAACACTTAATTCGGGAACATTATAAAGGCTTTTACAAAAATTCTTTTTGCAGACTGATTCTACCCTAAAACTGGATAATACTGTCAGTTTTAAAAAAAAACTCTATACTTTTTGTGAGAATTTAAAATAACAATTTCTCGTAAAATTGCCTACAAAATACGGAAAATATAAAATCTCAAGATTTACAACTCGGTTTACAAAAATTTCTTTTTTGTGCTGACAAGGACACTAAAATGGACAACTGGGCAAATTCTCAAGGTTCCACACTTCACGGTTTTCTGCAAGCAGAATTAATATCCTTCCAGGTAGACTCTAGAAGCAAAATTGGCAATTTTATGATGTTTAAACTGTACAAAAGTTATTGCCCTAGCTTTTTATAAAAATAAAAACTTTGGCTAAAGGAGTATAAATTTTAATCAACCAATAAGAGAAGACCTGTAACAACTCTCCAACAATGGCGTCAACCTGCATATGGCGCCTCACCTCCAAAGTGTAGATCCTCCTTTCAAATGCTCATAGCATGTTTGAATTTTTTTTTTTGGACTGCTGTGCAAAACAGCAATGGTTTTCTACTAGGGTGCCCATTTACATAGGCAATGGTGTACTCCAACAGGAGTTAACAGCTTGCCTTCCTCGCAAACTAGCATTGCCTTCCTCTGTGCTTCCTCCCAAAACAGCGCTTGGATTCTCTTATGGTGTATTTTCTATTCTATTCAACTATTCAATAGCAGATAGAAATCTTCTATGCCAATCTCCAGGAAGCCACATCCTCTCACTTGGATGTAAGCACAATAAAGAACGTATAAATAGAACAGCAAGAAGCAGGTATAACCAGCATAGAAAATCAGAACGCCTCTACTAATCAGAACATTCCTTTTCATGCCTTTCTCAATGGCTGCTCCTCCTCTGCTCAGGTCAGCATTGGCGCTTTACACCACCGTCTGCGCTTTTGTCCTCCTGGACGTTTCTCCACAGCGGCATCTCAACGTGCTATCTCAGACAATATTAATGCAGATTCAACAGCAAATCATAATATTGCTAATAAAATATCACTATTTGCCTTACTACGCTTTTCTTCCTCTCACCTTCTCAAGATAAGCAGAAAGACAAAAACTGCCTTCAGGCATTTACCAGGCTCTGATACCATAAAATCCGGAATAGTCAAGCCGTACTCACATCATAGAGAGGGCCTATTAAATAGGCATACAACTAGCTCCTATAATGAAGGAGGTGGGTGCAACAAAAGAATGACGAGAAGAAATAAATAGCTTTACCCGTAGAACAAACCCAACAAATTACCCAAGTTGTTATAACTCCTATGACAACATACATTAAACAATATAATAAGCTTTAATTAAGCTTATACAAACTAATTATTCTAATAATGAGTAGATAATTTCAAGAAAACTGCATTAAAGTTTCACTTTCTCAGCATCATCTTATTGAGTGTTTGTGTTGCCGAGTTAAGAACTCTTAACTTTTGAAAATTTTAAATGGAGAATGTTGTAGGAATTGTCTATGGTATTTATTGATAGATATTTCGATTCACTTTATTTATGCAGAAGAGTGAGCCAGCTTGTTCAATGCACTGGAATTGAGATGTTCATGTCCTCATCTGTCATTCAAAACCTATCCCATATGGACACTGCACCAGGAAACCCTTCAGAAGGAAGGAAAGTATCAACTAATGGGAAGGAAAGGGCTGAAAAGGCGTAATTATATGCAGAAATCAGTTTGCAAGGTAATCCTCTGCTTATCTGATGTCGATAAAATTTATTTCCTATTAAAAATTCTGGATTCCAAATGGGAAAGAAATGTTTATGAAAAAATACATGGATGCTGGTAGTTTCTACTTATTCCTGCTATTTACTACTAAGTAATGCATTGGTGGTTTGTTGATGTGCATTTGGTGTTGATGTCTGCTAATTAGTGCCTTTGTTCAATCTAGGACAATCATATGACTTGCACACAAAACATAAGCCCTAAAGCTAAAGGTAGATGGACTTGGAAATGAATAACAACTTATAATGTCTAGAGATCTAGCTACCGTATTCTGTTTAATTTTGCATTGTTGCTCTGCTGCTCTGCAGTTACAATGTGCCAAATGTGGAAGCAAATGGCACTCATCTTCAGAATGCCCAGATGGTAATATCTGTGCTCAATGTTTTGATAGCTCGGACCAAAGGCGTTGTCAGGTAGTTCTTTCCAGGACAAAGATGATGAAATCATTGATACAGAAAGGGAGGTTAAAGAAGTTCAATCTGTGTTTGATAGCTTGACCAATGAGGGACATAGACCCTCATTGATTACCTATACGACCTTTGTAAGCACTCTCACCGCCCAGAAACTTTACATGCAGCTTAAATCAGTCATATCCCAGATTGAAGGATATGATATGAAACCAGATGCTATTCTTTATAATGCCATTCTAAATGGTTTCTGTCAGGCTGGGGATATTGAAGAAGCAACGGAAATTCTTAGGAAAATGAAACAAAGTGGCTTCTCCCCAACAACAAGCACTTTGAACACTATAATTAAAGGATATGGGGTTCGAGGACAGCCCGAAGAGGCCAGCAAGGTGCTACAGACAATGCTTTATGGAACAAATATAAAGCCCAATATTAGGACCTATAATATACTCATTAATGCTTGGTGCACAAACAACGACTTGACAGAAGCACACAAGGTAATGAGCATGATGAAAACTTTTGGCGTTTCACCTGATGTAGTGTCTTATAATACATTAGCTAAAGCTTATGCACTAAATGGACAAGCAGAAGAAGCAGAGGAGTTGATTATAGAGATGCAAAATGAATATGTAAGGCCAAATGATCGCACTTGTAGCATTGTCATAAATGGTTATTGCAAAGAGGGCAGGGTGGATGATGCTCTCAGAGTTATATACAGGATGAAGGATCTAGGGGTACCTCCAAATTTGATTGTTTGCAATAACCTTGTTAAAGGATTTGCAGACATGTTACATCCTGCTGGTCTTGATGAGGTAAGCCTACTTATATGTTAACCATGTTTTCTATGTGAACAATTGTATGTAAGATTGCAACTTGGGAAAATGGAAAGAAAGAGAGCCATGCCAAAGGCACCCCTTGTCATATTTTAATTTCTAAAAAAATAATTTTCCTGTCTCAACTAGATCGTGAAAGTTTATCAATTAGTATGACTGTTTTTGATATTGTATTAGGCATTTCACATCGTGCTAACAATGGTGATTAATTTTCTTTATGATTTTTGAATGTTTTTTTGCTGTGAATTTCTAAGGTCATACATTGCCACATGTGCATATTTAAAAATTTGTAGTCCTGTGTTTGAGACATGCTTAGGGTTCTTCCAATTGGAACTTATGCTGATATTACATACAAAATAAAAATGATATGTTAATTAGAATGGTTGCAAATGCTTGATTTACAAATATTGACATTTAGAGCAATACGTGAATTTTCTGCTAGATGCATCATGCAATTAAAAGGGACTGGGCAGGTTTGCAGTTGGTAATGGTTTGTCTTTAGCCTTTCACCATAATACATAAGAGTCGTACCTCTGGCCTACACAAAATTGGTCCAACATGGAACTCAAACTTACATCATCTGGGACGTTGGGTAGCAGTGGTTCAGTTCTTTATCATGAATTTAAATGACTTTGTAATTCCTTTTTTATCTTTTGTATAGGTGTTGGATCTTATGAAAGAATTTGGAGTGAAACCAGATGTGGTAACTTTCAGCATTATCATGAATGCTTGGAGTACAGCAGGGCTATTGGACCAAACTAAAGCCACCTTTCAAAGGATGCAGCTAGCTGGAGTAAAACCAGATCTATATGTGTACTGCATTCTTGCAAAAGGATACGTTAGAGCTCAAAAGCCAGCAGAAGCTGAAGCTCTTCTTCTAGAAATGGTGGAAACAGGGTTATCTCCAAATGTTGTAATGTTCACCACTGTCATTAGTGGCTGGTGTAGTGCTGCCAAATGGACAATGCGATGCGGATATACTATAGAATGCTTGAGAATGGTGTCACTCCCACTTTGGATACATTTGAGACTCTCATATGGGGATATAACGAAGTCAAAAACCTTGGAAAGCTGAAGAGCTGCTCCACACTATGAAATCAGAAGGAATTTTGCCTGAAGAAAACAGCATTGAGTTGGTTGCAGAAGGATGGCGATCTGTTGGATTAAATGAAGAAGAGGAGAGGGTGTTACGCGTTGCCAAAATGGATCCCATCTCTTCAAAATCACATCGAAGGGATGATCTTGTGATAGATGGAATGGTTAGAGAGTCTTCAGATAAGCCCTACAAACATAGCAGCACAATTTCTAGTGTTTTTGTATCACATGTTTCTAGGGCTAGAACTAAACAAACAACTCTGGCTTCTGCTTTGCATAGGAAGTGGAACACCATTTTGTGGGACATGAATTTTTTCTCAGAGCAACAAAGGAAAATTTGCCTGGCCTTTGTTAGATATAGCAGCAAATTCAGTTTAAAGTCGGATTGTGTCTGTGTGAATTGTTTTAAAAGGCATGCCAGGGGATCTGGACACCGGCTGAAAGGTTGTAACCCACTTTATACAACATCGAAGTACCTGCAATCATCCCCAAAGCTATCCTATGTTTATGGTGAATGCAAGCCTGGATTTGACCTTCAGTTGACATCAGCTATCTCTAGTTCCAAAATGACCCTCTTGGAAACCAAGGACTTCAAGGACTTGTCCTCACACTGTTTCAAACCACCATTCACATCTTTCTTATTGTAGTAGCTCTCGCAACTTGATTCTTCGGATGGTTCATTTTCTTTAGTATATAGACATTGGATATGCCAAATCGCCCGAGAAGTTGAAATAATTACAATTAATTCATGTATAACAATTTTTTTTTCCTCCTTCCGCTTTGGTCATTTGTGGAATGAAAGCATGTATAACATTCCCTTACCCGAGACACATGCATTACTTGTGATATTATTGATTAAGTCATCAAGTTTAACTTCTTGAGGTAATGGGAAGCCATTTCTGTACTTCTATTGATCTGACAAGACCAAATCTGTACATGTATGGAACTAGTCAGTTTGGCCATATAATTTCTTTTTGCTGGGTTTGATTTGCCTTGCTGTATGGACCTGTATTTTATTGCCTGTTGCAGACCGCTCTCTCAAAAATCCCGATGAATCCAGTATTGTCCTAAAACCCGATTTCTCTAGTCTTTTCAAGTATTTCAATTAAAGTAGTATCCATATTTTCTTATGTTCTAGATCAACATCTATTACTGCAGTTAGGTTTGATTCATAAGTAATTATTATTTGGTGTGGTTAGTGTAGTGCATTTTTCAGTCAAAACCACTTTCCACATCTATATTTTGGTGAATCCACACTTATATCAAGCACCCAACCCATAGGGTTTTCCTTTTGGTGAACATTAACCTTACCTATAACCTATTGTTTCCGCTTTATTGAAACCCACTCAACTTGCATCTAAACTAGGGTTTTCAATTTGTGTAAACCCTCATTGTTTGCAAAATTTTAGGGAGGTATTTTCTCTTGTGGATAGAATTAAGTGTCTTAGGGTTCATTTTATTTGTTCCAATCTTATAACCTAATCTCGTGTGTGTGATATTGGTTGCCCATCATTCATTTACATGTTATATCTTGTATGCCACCTAAATTGATTAGATCAAGGTCTCCAATTAAATGAATTGCTAGGTTAAATTCCAATTTGGTTGATCTTAAAGAAATTATCTTGATTCATCTTAGTATTTGTGTGAAAAAGGAAATGGTTACTCTCAATGAGGATCATGTAAATCTTGAAATTGTATCGACCCTTTTAGAGACTCCTATGGATGACAATGCCTTGAATTGTTATCACATTTCTATCGAAGGTTAAAGTAGTAAAGGGAAACATGTTTTAGATGATCAAGTTAGAATCCAAGACATACTCGATGTTAGACAATACCTCTTGAAGAATTCTAGTGAAATAGCTGACATATAAATATAATATTAGATTTCTAATCCAAAACTCAAGGCCAAGACACTACCAATGGGGTCGTTATTTAAGATAAGACCTATAAGGTGAACCATCAATATTTTCAAATGATAGTAATGGTCAAGCATTTACAACGACACCTTTACCTTCTCACATGGTCATTTATCATATTTCTTCTACCATCATATCTCATTGTGCTTCTCCTAATGTTCACGTTTCTCTTGCTTCTTCACCTCCTATGGTTGACTCTCATGTTGCTTCTCGATGTTTGCCAACACTTAATTTTGAAATTTATTCAATTGTTCCTAATGATTCACAACATTCTTCTTCACTTAATGTGTCAACTCCAATGTGTTATACTTCTCATTCTCTCCCAAATAATGTGACCATCATGATGATAATTATGAGTGAATTGTAAAATAAAAAAATAACTATCTCAATGTTCTCAAAAACCATGTGATTCGGTCACTTCCAATGAAATATTTATTAACCCTTTGGCTTATGATGTGCTTGTTTATCCCTTCCCAGTAGGTTTCATTGCTCAAAAATTCAAATTATATAATGGAAAAGGAGATCCATCTCACCACCTTAGGTCATTTTATGCCTCTTTGTTTGGACTTTGCAAATTATGATCGGTTATTGTTTGTGATATTTCTTTAAGATGATTAAAAACACACATATAATCCACTTCGAGGGGGAAATTGTAGTGCCCACCCGTTCTTTCCTCCTCTTCGATCGGGCCTTTGAGTGTGTATTAAACATTCCGAGAAGGAATGCATGCGTCGTGTGAACTTATTAGAGGGCATAAAGGTACATTTAGTTAAATAAATCAAATTTCAAACTCGGGTTAACCGCCCGATTCCCATCGAGTGCCTCTTTAGGTTTAGTGTGAGGTTGTACTAAGTGTTCGAAGCCATAATCGCCGGAAACACACATGCTAATAATAATATTGTTATTTTTTTATCTTTATGAATCATCACATATTAAAAATAAGTGATATAACTAATAATAAAGTATGGGGATATAAGTGAAACAAAAATAAACATACATACGTACGTACGTACATATACATATACATATACATATACATATACATATATGGAGAGAATAATAAAATAAAGCCCCTTTTTGGAAAGGCGTTTAGGGTTTTATGTCTTTTGGGATCTTGTTTTGTTCGGACGAGAGCAATGGAAGGTTTAGGCGGCCTCCACTAGGGGAGAGGGGTTAAAAAACTTGCAAGTAAGTGCATTCCAAGTGATAACCAACTAGATTTCGTAGCCTTTGCTAGTATTTGTCCACACCTATGCCAATATATGAGCTTTTAACAGAGTATGGGCGCCATTAAGGCAAATGGTATAATTTTGCACATGCAACCTTAGAAAACTGCTATGGTTGTAGGTCATGGTCAAAATGGGTTTTGCATAGGATGTTAAATATTGTCTTTTGCCCTGTTGTATCTCCTCGTTTGTTCCCCCTAAAAAAGAAAGAGAACTTTTTATAAGGGACATGTGATGACTGTGTAAGCTTCATTTTTTGTTTTATTATTCCTTCTACGTGCAGGTCCAAGTGTGAGGTCTGTAATACTCCATTGGCACGGTCTGCACCAACTAGTATGAGGAAACTCTTTATTTTTGCTTCTTTATTTAAAAAACGCCAGTCAAAATCCTTGATGGCTATGTAGGGCGTTGGGTTGTGTTGGCTGTCCCCAGACATCTTGTAGAGACCCTAAACTTCATCACCAATATGCAACTTAGACCTATGGTGGGTGCATGGATCTATCTAACATGATGGTTGCATGGATCTATTTGCTTGGTGGCTGCTTGGATCTGTCTACTTGGTGGTTGCGCAACAGCTTTGGCCGCCTTAAGGAAACTCTAAAACTATATCATTAACATGCCAATAAAACATGTGGTGGTTGTATGGATGTGTTTGTTAGTGGTGAAAAGCACATAGGAATGTGTAGATGGGTGGAGGCATGCTTAGGCATGTGAATTGCTTAACCAATGCAAAAGAAATGTGGTTTCATGGATTGCCATGGTTGTAGGATATACACAAAATGGGTTTGTTGAAAATGACTTGGAGCCGTATGGAAATCTAGAAAAAATAAATAAAATAATAAAATAATAATGGAAGACACCTTTTTTTAAATGTTTACACTTGTGGATGCCTTGGTAGACATGTATGTAAAATATGGGAGCATAGATGAGGCACGAGATGTGTTCGACAAACTACCTCAAGGTTATGGGGCCTCATGGAATGCAATGATTTCAGAATACATGCAAAAGAGCTATTGAGAGGGCTTTGGAAACTTTCAAATAAAAATGGCAAAGGTTAAGTGGATCTCCTAAAATGCTTCAAAGAAACATGATCTCATTGAATGCAATGATTGCCACGAGTAACACAAAATGAGAGCTTTGGAACGGTTTACTGAGATATCCATCAAATAACAGTTGTGGTCTCTTGGAGCGCGTATGGAACCGCTCGATGTACCTCCCAACCTTGTCCGTTCATTTATAGGCATGGACTCTTTACTTCCTCTCTTACTTGCTTTTGAAACTTTCACTTCATTTTATAGTAAATGGAACGTTTAATATGGAATTTAGCTTGTCAATAATGCATTGTTATTCTTTTTGCAAATCATATTAAAAACCACATAAAACAATTTCCGCACCGTGTAATACTATGTCAAAAATCGACGCCTTGGGCGGCATGCCATAATTCTAGGCCCTATACTTGATAAGAACAAACCTTACTCATGATTACCTTTGCTAATGCTTTAGAACTAGTCAAACTAGAAGAGAAAATGGTGTTTAAATTGCAAACTTGGGACATTGAAATAGCCTCAAATTATGACAAAAACCTTTTAAAAATGACGTGCAAGAAGATCCTCAAAACCTCATTTCGCTTAAAAACTATCGTAACCTCTTCATTACTGTATGATGACCCCGCATCAAACTAGAAACATTGCCCAAATGTTTGTTGGTCATGGTTGTGAAGTGGGTTTCCGACTGCTTTGGAAAACAGTTTGTTGGAAGCAATCGTCCACCTACGATCGAACCCTCCGAAAACCACTTCATTTTGTGCACGTGGATCCCAGAATAAAATTTTACCCCACATACCTCTTCGTTATTATATGGGGTATAACATAGTGCTTTTCATTTTAGCCACGACCCTCGAAAAGCATATTTTGCGCACCGTTTCCGAGCCCACTTAACTTAGTTTGTAGAAGGGCAAATGTTTGATTTCAACCGACCGAAAGTGTCTGAAAGAGCCTGTTGTAGTTTGAGCCTTGGTGGTCAAGTTTTGGATTCCATCCATTATTTTTGCATGGTGATTCTGATTTGCATATAGTGGAGAGAGTAAATTCAAGTAATTAATCATATGTGTATAGTCTATGCGGGCTATTTTCAAGGTAAATATAGGTGTTTGCTATACCTAGGCTTTTACTCCTCCAAAATGTCACTTCTTTTTTGAAATCCAAGTTTTGGGGAGAGAGATGACATTTAGGAGGGGTAATTGGACTTACTTAATCCATGATTAGGTGTCTTTAATATCATTTTAATCAAAACAATTAACAACAAATCAATCCCACAAGGTGGGAAGGGGGTCATGATGACTAACACAACACAAACAAACAATAAGTGAAGGGTGGTTAAGTTAAGAAACTAGAAGAGATACTAAAGAGAGTGCACAACCATAGAAGAAAATTTAAATAAGATAATACATGCCAAAAAGGGGTGGAATTTCCACATTTAAACCATAGTCCAAACAAAGTGACAAAATATAAAATAAACAAGGGGTGACATTCAGCCCATCATTTGGAAGGAAAAATAATGGCCTGGTGAAGATGTGCTAGTTAGAATGCCCTTCACGAGTCCCACATTCTTATATGGTAAGACCTACCATATGCCCAAAAACTCGAATCAAAAAAATCATACATGTTTAATATTGTGGGAAACTAAATGATACGATATCACACATGCATTATATACGACAATCCAACCAAATCAAAGAATAGCCGAGTCAAGTCAATCATTCACACACACACACGATCATCCATCTAGTGTAACAAGAAAAGGTTATGTAAACTCATTTTCAAAGATGCATCCATAATGTATCTATAAGAAAACCACGTAATCACAATCCAAACTATCCATGACATCACATCAATGCCCATAAAAATGATTAAATATACATCGACATCGCATGCCCAACAATATCTTGTCAAAACGAGTTAGCATCCTAATGCTAATATAATCTACATAATATAACATCAACAATAATAGCTCCTAAAATCAACAATGGTAGTAACACATTATCAAATGTTTCCATCAAAATAATACAATGGCTGCAATGAATCAACATAGTCCAAAATGGAATGAAAAATAGGTGGGCACTACATCCCCCTCTCTCGAGAATTGACTTCCTCCATGGGTAGAGTCACTAGAAGAGGTAAGGATATTGGGCCCTCAAAGGTGTTGCATCCTCCCGGTAGCTAAAGCCGTATCTTTGTATCTATCCAATTAAACCCTAACCTCATCCAAGTCTTGCCCCTAAAGAGCAAATGGAAATGACCTCTTGTGCTCTAGAATACACACATGATAAAAAATGTCCACTTCTTGTCATTTGGCCTCTACCTACAAGACCGACCAATCCAAAACATGAGAGATATCATGGTACATACTTACGCAAACAAAACATGGAACACATCATGAGCACGAGATAGCGTTTTGCTCCCAAAGAGCTAAGCGGTAAACAACATGAACAATAATCTCTACGATCTCAAAAGGGCCCATAAAACGAGGAGAGATCTTAAAGCCAAGGTGGGAAGGGGGTAGCACTAACACAACACAAACAAACAATAAGTGAAGGGTGGTTAAGTTAAGAAACTAGAAGAGATACTAAAGAGAGTACAACTTTCCAAAACATATTAGATTATTGTGCAGACGCACTCTAAAAAAAACCTTGTCACCCACTAAGAAGTGACGCTCAACCCTCGAGCATCAACATATGCATCTTTTCAAGGGTGTACACGAGCACTCGCTCCAAATGTTGTCTAATAAGGTTAACATGCTGCTCCATATCCTGAAGGTAAGCTAGATCAAGAAAAATCCTATCATCCAACCTATCCAAACAATGGTGATTTAACAAATATTGAATTTGTAAAACCCTAATACATGCAGACAGTCACGTATGATAAATAAAGCTCGCTAAACAACTCATGGCCTTTTGTGCTAGTTAGAATGCCTTGGAATATAGATGACATAAGCAATAAGATAAATAAGTATAAAACCTTAAGTGCAAGGGAGAGGTGAAAAGACTTAGCTAATTCATGCTTGATCTGGGAGTGTGCAGATGACTAAGAAAAGGTGGGCACTACATCGATGAACACGAGGAACATACTATCACAATAAAAAAGCGTAAATTATGGAACTATCGAATGTTGTCTAATAAGGATAACTTGCTATCTCCACCTATCTTGGATGTCTCCACGGAATAGGGCGCTGGGATCGGGCGAGGATGCCCATGCGCGAGACCCTCGCTGCGCTGCTTTATGGTGTGTAGCACCCCAGAAACTATTTTTTCTTGTGTCGCAAGGTGGTCATTGATAGTCGTTTTTGGTCACATGCATTTTGTTGGATGATAAAAAAATTCGCATGTAACCTGCAAAGAGAAGATAACTTGACTAAGAAAAAAACCCTGATAAAAAACTACATCAAATCCAAAAAGAAAAGATGCTGATATGGGGAGTCGGGAAACTATTTTTTCAGGACTACGGTGGTCACCCGATAGAGTGAACTTATGACCGAAGCCGCCTACATATTAGACTCCATTTAGTTCTTGTGCGTGTGTGATAATATCATGCCCTAGGAAGCCTTATGCAAGTGCATGTGATAGGGGGTGATAGCTAGATGTACCGATGTAAATAGATGTGTGGATGACATGTACTTCCCCTCCTATATATGTATGCGATCTCTTGTCCCTTGTATGAGTGTTATATGGATGACTTTGATCCTTCTTAGATGCCTTTAGATGCATGCTTAGGCGATGATAATATATTCTTAGAGCTTGGTTCTTTATTTTGGTCACGTAGCTTTGTATTTATATGATTTGCTTGGTTGAATTTCATAATTGACAAGTTTGAAAGACCGACCCATAAGAAAATAGGATGCCCAAAAGATAAAAGAGGCTCAAAAGAGATGAGTAAGATAGAAAGAGGTCGGGGGCACCCCGGGGGATGAGGGCGCACAGGCGCTGGTGTCCAGAGTCATAAAAGATAAATCAATAAAGTCTAGACTAGGGTGGAGGGTGTAAAAGACCATAAAAAGACAAGAAATACGAGAAAGAGGTGAAAGACAACAATTAATTACTAGTTTTCTCGCTTAGGAATCATGTGAATGCAAGTATGTTCTTAGGACCTAGAAAGGTACCCAAGTGCATGATTTTGTATCCATACCTAGCTCAAAGGTGTCTTGCACGGTCTCCCATATAGATCCTGATAAGGTGCCATGCTAATCGAGTTGTGGAAACTATTATTAAAGGTGAAATCGACAAGGTAAAAAATTCTCCCATTTCTTTTGTTGATCCGTGACATACATCCTCAAGGACTTGGTTCACCCTCTCTGTCTGTCCATCTATCTTTGGGTGATATGCGGAGCTGAAATTAATTTGTGTGCCTAAAGCTTGCTGAAATGATTTCTAGAAGTCTAAAGTATAAATGGTATCTCAATCACAAATGATCGTCCTCGGAATCCCATATAGTCTCACAATGTCATCAAGGAAAACCCAAGCTTTGACGACAACATTATAAGTGACATTCGTAGGTGAAAAGCGGGCAACCTTGGTCAACTTGTCCACTGTCACCATGATGGGGTCATGATGATATGATGAAGTAGGAAGACCAACTATAAAATCCATAGAAACCACATCCAAATTCCACTCCGAGAATGTCATGTGGGTAGAAGACCCACGGGTGAGAATGTTCACCTCAACCCTATGGAACTCGAGACAATGGGCTACAAAATTCTGCAATGTCACAACACAACCCCACGACCAAAAGTACAAGTTTCGAAGTTTGTGTGCATCTTCTTCACCCTAGGATGAGTTGTATAAGGGGCTTGATGTGCCCCATAAAGAAAAAAAGCGTAAATCCCCTGCATTAGGCATGAAAATGTGCCTCACGATCTTTGGAGAAGACCATCAATCACTAAAGTGCAACCAACATACTTTCCTCCGAGGGACTCTACAAATTCACCTCTCGCCCAACACCCTCATAGAATCCATCACCGAAAGATGCTAAAGGATCCTATATCGAAGGTCCGATTGCAAAGTAAAGGCAACTATCTCATGTTGTCGTCTACTAAGGGAATTTGTGACGACACTCTCTTTTCCCTTGAGATCGAATTTCTAAATCATACTCACAAAGGAACTCCATGTTGAGATTGAACCACAAAAAGATGTCTTTGTAAACTCAAATGATCTATCCACATAACAAATAGTTTTCCCAAAAGGAAGTGCCTCCACTAGACTAATGTATGCAACACTGTTGCATGATCAAGATCATGGGGTAGGGTAATTAAGCTCTTAATCCTTGGGTGATCTCACGCCACGAAAGAAGAGTGTTGGGGAGAGAGCTCTAATGTTACTCTCCTTCCATGAATGCTTCCTGCATTTATACACCACTTCAACTGGTCTGATCCATGTGTAGTTCCGTGTTGTCCCAAGTAGAAAAAGGAGATAAAATGCATTCTGATTGCTGGAGGATTGTGCATGTACTGTGAAGATTTCTCTATGAAATGTTGAAAACTGTGATGATATGAGAAAGTAACTATAATTTCCCCTGGTCATAGGCACCTAGGATCATTCGGGAGCACCTAGGTGCTAGTGTATCTATCACGGGCGTTGGTGTCTGTGCTATATTGAGGACCCAAGTCAGAATCTAGGCCATTATGTGACCATAACTCAGTTATGTTCTTGTACTGTGAAGACCTATAATGAAACTCTAAGCTATTGTACAAGGTCCTGATTCACCCAATGTATGCCCCCTCATTTGGGGTACATGCGACGTCGCTAAGAGTATGCAACCCAAAGGAGAGGACTGAAAGCGATATGAACTATAACCCTATAGGGGGAGGGGAATTTGCATGGTAGAAACCAAGGCACATGCAAACAAAGTGGCTAGATACATGTGTTAGTAGAAAAAAGTGACAAACATGCTATAGAAGATAATGTAAACAAGAAATAGTGCAGATAAAGTAGAATGTGAAAAGCGGGTTTCAAACATGGGACATTGCTCACAATGTCACAAGACAATCAGGGCTGAAGCGGCTAAAAGCATACAATGTGCACACAAGGAAAAGGGCATAGCCCACAAACAATAACATACAATGTCAAACAATGACAAACAAAGTGTAACAAACAACCATGCTTGCAAATAAAATGCTACACATGAAGCACTCGTTGACATGTTAGAAAGATAAAGAGTATGGCAAAGCATGTATAGATCAATGGAATGTAATGTGCTAGTAAGTTGTAAATAATGAAATAATAACACATGTAGTATGTGAGAAAGTAGATGCCCACAAGAGCCTCGGTGAGACTGATAAGAGGTACAATGCCAAACATTAGTGTTGTGTGTAAGGTTATGTAGGGATTTTACATCCATAAATAGAGAACAAGTGAACACACATGTGCATATATAGAAAGATAATGAAATAATAAGTATATGTCTAACATGTGAAACAAAGTGTACATGTCAAAGCATAAGTAAGCAAGAATAAGTTCAACCAAGATATGCAATATGTTGTGAGTGAGTGAGATGGAATGATATGAAAAGTGAATGTGATAGAGCAGCATGCCCCAGAGCGAGATGTGGGTGAATATGTATGAGATGAGGTTCATTTATAAAAGACCCCTCGGAGTCAAGAATGAACCATAGAACAAGAGTGCGTCATCAAGAAATGGTTTGATAGAGATGATAGAATGATAGATCATGAAGCGCAAAGCGTAGATTGTGTAGAAGAGGTGGGGTTCATTTCAGATTTAGACCCTCAATAGTCGAGTATGAACCATGGAACTAGAGTGCATCATAGGATAATGACGATAGATGTGGTTTATCAAGTTGTATAAGATGAATTAGGAATACTAGATGTGAAACAGGAAGCATAATAGTAGAAATGAGAGACACTTGATAATGTTAGAGGGGAATGGCGTGATGCCCCCAAGTGTATGATGACGAGTAAACTATCCAATGAAAGTGAAGGGAAAGGGTCCTCCACATAATGCGAGAGGAGATAAAGGTGTGTGACTGTTGTCGCCAAATCATTGCACCCCGAATGGCGAGAATGTGAATAGGATGTTCGGTGTGATTAGGACACATGGGATCACCTCTCAAGATGTGGGACTTGGGCTAGAGGTGAAGCTCGGAGAATGCCGGCTTCCTCTTCCTAAGATAATTTCTATACTACCCCTAGTGTAATAAAAATGGTTATCTAAACTTATGCTAACATTTCGGACTTTCGGGTTTGGAGTTCTTCCATCACCATTCCACGATTTTTACATCCTAACTTTGAAGTCCAAAACTCGAAATTCGAACTTTGAGAATTTCAGAATTTTGGGTTTTAGACTTTTGGAATTTCTTTGCGCATTTATTTCTTACTTACGCCGTACGTGTTAACATCGGGCAATAATGTTGGGTTTTTCTATTTAAACTCGTGATTTAACTGTCATTTTCACCTAACATTTTGCTCGACATTTTGATTTTTGTCTTGTACTTTCGCGGCATCATTTTCAAGGTATTTTATTTAAGTTATTTCTTTTTGGTTTGAGATCTTCTTGGTTTTTTTTTCTTTATTCGTTTTCTCTTTATTCTTCCTTCATCTATTTGAAGATGAAATCCTCATTTCCTACCATGTTTCCTCCGATGGTGTTTTTGATCTTAATGGTTCCACAATCCAATTTTCTACAAGCCTCCAATGTAGATTTCATCATAATCCTCAAGATCCTCCCGAGAATCTTCCTTGCCTTCCGTGCCTTCAAATGAAATCTATCTTTTCGACACTTCTCATTTTTTCGGAGTTCGGAGGTTGGTGTTTTCTGAAGATTTTCCTTTCGGAGTTCGGCAGTTTATGTTTTCTGAGTTCAAAGATTCGATTGTTCAAAGGTTATCATTTTTTGGAAACCATGCCCTTCTCTTTTAGAACTATTTGTTTCAAATTTTTGGAGTTTGTGTTTTTAGGATTTTAGAACTTTCTCTTTCAGGGTTTGGTTTTATGGAACCTTTCATTTTGGAACTTTTCTCTTTCGAGGTTCGGGTTTTTGGAACCTTTTGTTTCAAAACTTTCCAATTTGGGTTCAGAGTTTTTGAAGGCCTTCGGATTCTGAAATCAAAATTTGATGTCAACTTCTGCATAGTCAAAGGCAAGGAAAAAATGAAGTATACATTCCTTGGAGTTTCTCCTCATTCTTGTTTGTCCTTAGATTTGGGAAATATAAGAGACACTGATCTTGGGAAAATTGATTTTCTAGACTTCTAGGCAAGGGTGAAAGCCCCAAATAGAAATCCTAGATGCAAGCCATATATGATAGTGGACTTTCTCTAGCTGCTTGGCTTTCTGCATCCATGCATTGCCCTGAGTTCATCTTAGCTGCAGCAACTCACTTCGATGAAGAATCCAAGACAATTAAGGATGTTGATGGCAAGATTGTAATCCGCTTGGACCCAGATTTATTTGAGGATTTATTCAAACTCCGGACGTTGAAGACTATGCAAAAATTTCACTAGAATCAACAGTGGAACATTGGGACAAGGATCTGAGTTATGCACAAAATTCATGTTAAAAAGCTATCTGGCCAAGAGTGTTACCAAATTACCTAAAACCATATATCGATCAAAGTTCATCCAGAATTCAATGACATTGTTGTATTACTAAGTAGAGTTTCGAGCCTTCCCTACGAAAAGGAATTTCAAGAATAGATGTTCATGTATATTGCCACCATCAAGAAGAACAAGGAATTTATCAGATGGGGGGAGCATATCGGTAGCTTCATTTGTTTTCAATTAAGCAAGGTGTTGTCCTCTAAGAGTTTCTACATGACATCCTTTTTGATCTATGCTACACTGCTATGGGGGATTTTATTGGGATGAATACTATGGGTGTTCAAAGTGCTTCACAAAGTTACGATTTTTATCCTTAACTCACACCTTTGGACAAAGGCGTAGGCACTTCCACGGGATTGATGATGTATTCTTTGCGGTCATTATTTATCGTTTTTATAAAGATTTATACAATCAAAGAATTTCGATGAATCCTTCAAAGAAGTGCATGAATGGGGAGCTATTTACCTACGGCTCCCCACATTTACATATATTCGATTCGGGTTTTGTAGGTGCTCGCAAAGAAGTCTGCCAAGATGTCCCAGCGACAAGTGGGTCTTGCTAGAATTGGTTCGGCAATTGCTAGACTATCATAAATTTCAAAATAAATGGCACAAGGTAGGAGTTCATTTCCCTATTTAAATTGGCAGATACACTTTTCCAAATATTTATAAGGCAAACAATGTAGATGCAAAAATGTCAGAAGTAACTTTGAGACCTTCCATCCTTGGACCAATTTCGACTACTGGGGTAAATTTAGTGAAACAGGTCTATCTAGTTCCCATGTACCCTAGTTGGAAGACATTTGGATTCATTGTCGGGATGAATTCATCATTCGAAAAAGAGATTATGAGAGGCTAACTCTGGATGAAATTAGGTAGTGTGGTATAGCTAAGATTCCAAAGGAAATGCAAGGTGATGATGATGTTTTGGATGTAGCATATAAAAATAATAATGTTTCCAATCAACCATTGCCATGGATTGATTGGTATGTAGAAGAATGTTGTAATACCAAGGAAAGGGTGGGGCCCATTCTACAGAGAACCTATATTTGGTTGGTTACCTTGGGAATCTCACCCAAGGGTTAGATCAACCTACAAATATAGAAAATCCATCAACTATGAGTCTACCAACACCTACAAAGGGAAAAAGATCCATCCAAAGGGCCCATATAGCCCCTAAAAATATTTCATTCGTTGTTGGTAGCTCATCTCTCTCCAAGGCTCCTACTTCCAAAGCCATGTCTCCAGCAATACCAATGTCAGAAATAGTTGAAGTCACTGATTCTCCAAGTGTCTCGCAAGGCCTTTCATCTTCCCTTTCTCTTCCATTGTCACTTCCTACATCATTTGCTTCCACTTCTACAATCATTTCCTCTTTTCCATCTCCTTCTACAGCCCAAGTGTTCTCATCTCTTCTAGTTATCTCAGCAGGAGAAATGATTGGGTCACCCATCTCTACTTCACTTCCTCTAATACTTCCATTTCCTTCCATCTCATCTTCTAATCCCATCGTATCCACTCCTATGGCCGTCTTCACATCCACCCCATCCATTATTGCCACTTCCATCCAAATGCCAACTATTGTTATTAGTGCTCTTGTTTTGACTAGTGTTTCACGTACCGAATCGGGTGTTCCACTCCCATTAGCATCAACCATTCCAGAATGGCTGTTTCGTCAGACTCCAAAATAGAAGAAGAAGGTGCCTCTGGTGGATGTTATAGACCGAGCATGTTAAAACACACACCAAAAAGGAAGGAAAAGAGGCTGAATATTATTTCCAGCATGTCAGTAAATCAATCTGGAGAAAGGGTCATAGAAGTTTCTACTCCCGTTGAAGGGAAAACCAAGGAAACTATTACAATAGTAGATTATCAAATTTCTAGATTTTCACTGGGAAAAGCAACACATGAAGGGGCAAAATAGGATGTGCAGACTACTCTTGGGAATCTATTAGGAAAATATGAAAAACACAAGGCTTTCGAGGACGGGCTCAAAAAGCAAAGGTTGAACTACCATGACTCGCGAGTTTCTTCTACCCTCGATGATATTTCTTATCACAAGATTAAGAAGATAGGTCAGAAGGGAAGATCGATAAATGGATGGATGGAGTGTATACTGCAAGAAGCCAATCCTTTGATAAAGGAAGCAATTGACATATACAATGATTTACAAGTTGAAAGGACCTCTATTCGAAAAATGGATGAAACCTTCTCCAAAGATAATAATAATTTGAACTTGAATTTGACTACATGGAGTGAAATCAGAGAAGAAGATTCGTATTTTATTCTCCAGGAAGATGTAATAGATGATGCCTCAAAATTGTTTGAGTATCAAAAAGAATATAGAGATAATGGATGTTCTAAATGACATTTGAAGGAGTTTGATAATATCAATTGTAAGTTATTCAATGAAAACATCGATGCTCTTCTGAAGATCAGATCAAGCTAAATTTCAAGGACTTGGTCAAAAGGGATGACGAAGTAACTAGAACCTTCTACAGTGACTCCATTGACAGGTTGGTTTCATGCCAAAACTTCACCGACCGACTAAGGTAGTAAGTAAACTCGAGAAGAGTTCCAACCAAAGTATAAAGAGATATTGAGATGACAAATGTAGTTAATCACTACGCGTGTGGACCAGAGGATGAAGAAATTCAGGGAATTATTAAGCATTTCATCGAATACAAACATCAGATGGCTTCTAGGAGAAGGAACAAGGAAAAAGTGGAGCTGGAGAAGATGTTCCAGAGCCCAACAAAAGCTAGGCAGCCATGGGGGGACTGATCCAAGCTTTGGATCGGTCAAAGTGGCAGGGTTGACTGAGTCAAACTCTTGCAACAAACTTTTCTATTTTTATGGGAGCATGTTCCTTAGAACTTAATAACATTTCTATTTTTAGTAATTTTTTTGGTTAAGGCCCATCTGTAATGGCCCAGCTTAAGGAACTTATAAATAGAAAAGTACATTAAGTCTTCGAGGGATCAATTTTTGAGAAGTTTCTCTTCAGGCTTGGAAGAGTGCTTTGACTATTCAGGAACCTTTCAATCACATTCAAAGTGATATTTTTCCATGGAAAGATGAGTTATTATGTTAATGGTTGATGTGTTTATGATTTGTGAATGCATAGTTCCTTAGTATAAGTGGTTGGCTTGCCTTTATCTCAGAATATCTTATTTCATTCTATTGGAAAGTGATATAATTGTTTGAATATCGGTTGTGGAAAAGGTTATCTTCCTTCTATTATACAAGCCATATTATCATTGACTGTTATAAGTGAAATAGATGTTTGACATGTGCCTATTTTATATTATCATGGTGATTGATTGTGTTTCTAATCAAATTTGATCTATCTATTACGCATAATACGATTTTAACAAAAGGAACATATGCTTCCTAGTTTGTGATATTTTGTATCCTCTCTAAGTTATAGCAGGTGAAGTTGACTTGTGGTGCACACACCCTCTTCAAATTAACCCTTCCTGAGTCTGGCAACACCCTTTATTTGGTGCATCACCATCCCTAGTATAGTTTTATTTCTTGCAGATCTCTTTCCCTAAAACCCATGAAAATGTTAGCATAAGTTTAGATAACCATTTTTATTACACTAGGGGTAGTACAACAATTAGTTTAGGAAGAGGAAGTCGGCCTTCTCCGGAGGTTCACCTCAAGCCCAAGTCCCACAACTTGAGAGGTGATCCCATGTGTCCCAATCACACCGAGCATCTTTTTCACATTCTAGCCATTTGAGGGATGCGGTGATTTGGTGACAACAATGACCATGCTCTAAGATTGGTGATGTGTGAGACTTATAATATATGTGTGAAGGAAGCCTATGTGGTGAACACCATTGTGATGGAGACCTAGGAGGTGATGAACACGTGTGTAGTAGACCTAGGAGGTGATGAGAACTTATGTGAAGGAGACCTAGGAGGTGATGAACACCTATGTGAAGGAGATCTAGGAGGTGATGAGAACCTATGTGAAGGATACCTAGGAGGTGAAGGAGGTGGTGAAATCCTATGTGAAGGGGCTTCCCAAGTAGGGGACTTAGGCCGAAAAGATGGACTAGTGGACCGATGAGAATGAATAGGTCATGTGTAAATGGGAGAACTAGGTGTAGAATGTGCCTTAGATTTGAGAGGTCCAGGGGACCTAGATGCTCTAGCGAGTGCAATGAAAACCTCAAGAGGAGGTTACTGACCACGGTGTGCATGGCGGAACACCTTTGATGGTGATAACTTTCTTGTTGTGAATGAATTTTAGACATAAGTGATTCATGGAAAGGATAGCTTAAGTTGCATAAAGCCAAGGAAGACCATAGAGCACACCACAACCTTTGATTGAAGGTGGCACAACGAATGCCACAAGCATGGTGAGAGGCCCAACTATAACTAGAAGCTTGACGTAACCATAAGATTTGGGAACTGGATATGAAATATGAGAGAGTGGATAGTTGATAACAAGAAGTGCAATAGAGCACACACCCATATGAATCAATGGATTGATCATTGTATTATTGATAGTATGAGGTCAATAGAAGCATTGATATGTAATGTGTTAGAAGAGAATGTAGCATGATAATTGTGATCAGAGAATATAATGAATGGTGGAGATGCATCAACGTTAACAACTAGAAAATCAAGAGCCCTCGATGAAGGAGGAGGCACTACACGATATGTATGATTAGCTAAAGAGTCAACAACTTGTTTTCATGCTTAGGGAGAGGATCATTAAAGATTTTGAGATTCTTATTTTCATTGATCAACATATATGCTAAAGTTTGAAACATCGATTAGTAGAATTCCCAATGCATTGATGATAGTCACATATAGTATTTTCATTATAATTGCATTTTTAGGGAAAGATGGGCCCAAATTAAGTGGAAGGAAGCGTGATAAGGTTTCTCTTAATAAGTTGTGGCAATAGAATATGCGGAGCATAAGGAAATTTTGTGAATGTACGCTTTGGAGGCTGCTGTTATTCAATTTGCGCACATGGTAAAATTAGACAACGGGGTCCTATTACGAAAAAATCATGACATTGGTCCCAGGAACCCATTTTTGGTTATCACAGAGATAAAATCATTAAAATAATTAATAAATTGTTAAGTAAGCTCACCTAGTTTTAAAAAGGGTCAACTTGGAGCCCAACTCAGGCTCAACTTAGTTACTAGCTCAGTTAGGGTGTTCGATGTGTAGCTCGACGGTAGGAAGGGGTTGGCCATTTTTATGAAAACATAACAAGGCGATGTCAGTTCGAGCCAACTCGACCAAGTTGGTCACATCGGATATAGGAGTTCATAATCAAGTTTCAGGATTGGCATGACAAGAATCAAGCCTAGAAATGGTAGGAGGTCGCTAAGAGAAGTCAACTCGGTCGAGTTGGTGTAGTCAGCTCGGAAGGTAACTCGGGCTCGGTGGAGTCGATTCAATAGAAATTTTGGTTAGTTGCGGAACTCGCTCAATGGTGAGATTTTCCTTGATGTAGAAGTCGGGTCGGTATGGAGCTCGATGTGGAGCTCGACAGAATGAGTTGTCGGGAGAGTCCGTATACGGAGGAAGAAATCTCGCAGTGGGGTCTTCGTATAGTGAACTCGTGAATGACTTGGGTTAGATAGAAATGGCCGGGCCAAACTATTGGTGCAGTAAGGTAGAGTTTGTGAGATCGATCCATGTATAGAAGGTCACATGATCAGCTAATTTTCAGGGAAAATTTGGGATTTACATTTAAAAAAGTCAAAATCTAAATAAAAATGATTATAGCTCCTAATTAACTTAGTGTGTAACTAAGAAATCGTTGATGAGATATCTCTAAAAGAGCTTGAGCACCTAAAATGACCCAAAGAAGGAGTTTGGGGAATATTGCAGGAGAAATTCAAATCATGGCAGTGTAAAGATGAAGATGTCGAGCTTGTGGGAGTTTTGGGGTCAATAAGCCATGACATGCCCAACGTGGGCGGAAAAGATGCATAAATCCCACACTAAGGCATTCTTAGGGGAAATGATGAGATGGCAAGCCAATGTGTTTTCTCCATCCAGGAAGTGGGAAAAGTTGCATAGTTGAGCTCCAAACCATAACATTAGGGGAAAGCGGGTGATGAGGGAAAACTCACCAAAATAACACATTCAGATTTGAGCGGGGCACGTTGTATATGCGTGACCAAGTCATTAGTAAGTTGTTGTGTTAGAGTAAAAGGCGGGAGCGTGGTTGAAAAATTTTGCACGAGGATTTTGGCTAAATATAGTAGGACATGCATGGTATGTAGGAATAGGCCATGGCTAGACGCATCATTCGGATATGAGGTGATGTCAAACTAAGTCGATGATCGAGGCCAAGCTCACTAGTGTACAACCGAGTATAGGAAGTTAGAGGACAAAACAACAAGGTGAGGCTCATGAGGATCAAGTCATGTGGAAAATTTGAGGTGAACCATGATAGTTTTGCACAAATCATGAGATCATAGGTTATTTCAATTTTCCAATTCCCCTCATGTCGAAGCAAATCCGAGGAAGAAGGTGAGTGTGTGAGTTTCAGGCCAAGCTAAATCAATAGTTCATAGGAAAAATCAAGCCAATGGACGAAGTTGATCGTCCAGATGAGTCGATAGAGAAGGAAGCGATACGAAATGAGATATGGCCAACAAAAGGCTCGTTAAGGTCGAATCGATGTGAGCCACATGAGGTTGAACTCGACAACGAATTAAAGTTGACAAATTTATAAAGTTTAAGGTGTTTGGGCTTCATAATAACCACTTGTAGGAGATCGATTATGTTAACATGAAAACAAGCTCATTTTGGTGTTAGGAAGAGCTCAATGTTCCATTAAGGAACCAAATTGAACCTATTTGATTCAAATATGGTCGCATAAGGAGCTCGTGTGAGTTCGTGATGTAGTTTGGGATTGAGTTAGGTTCGATAGAGCTCACCAAACAAGGAAGCTCGCTTGGTCACAAAGTGGCTCCAATGGAGGAGGAACGGACATGAGGAGTTCAATGGTGGCGATAAGCTCGCTAAAGTGCAAGAAAGATGATGTGATGATCACAAAGAGAGAGAGATTATTGCGAATCGGGATCAATGAAAACAAAAGGAGCTCAAATTTCCCGAATGGAAAGTAATAACTCAATGTTGAAATGATCAAGCGAGATGGTTCGGAACTCAACACGTGAACTTCGGTGATGGGAATAGATCATCTAATTTGAGCTCAGAATTACAAAGTCAGCATGAAGGAGGTCAAAGTGAAGTGATGTAGCGGTGATGAAATATGTCCTGGCAAGGAAACTAAACATCAAAGGATCTCGAAGTTAGGCACCATGTAGGATTTTCAAGTTCAATGCTTGAAGGTTTGCATAGGGAGTTCGGTATAGAAACTAGCTCGATGATGAGAGGAGATTGACATGTAACATCTCGCACGGAGCTCATGGAGTATAGAGGAATGGGAAAGATGTTCTATAGTAACACTGAAGAGATGAGGCTTAGGAGAAATTGGTGGTCACATAAGTCCAACCAGGTTTAGAGTTCACAACAGCTCGTAAAAAGAGTGAGCTCGGGAGAGTTCGTGATGAGCTCAAACTTGGAGGAAACGCTACTAAAAACAAAGCTCAGTTGATATGGCACACTTAGTTTAGGAAGATGAATCCAGCCTTCTACGGAGGTTCGCCTCGAGCCCAAGTCCCATAGCTTGAGAGGTGATCCCATGTGTCCCAATCACACTGAACTTCCTATTCACATTCTGGCCATTTAAAGGGTGAAGTGATTTGGCGACAACAATTTTTGGCATGCTCGGTGGGACCAAGAGTTGGTACTTCTCTTCTCACTTGCACAAATCAAAGTACCTAGTGACTCTATATCTCTAGATTCCAAATCTTAGTGCATTAACTTATGCAAAGAATTTAGACAAGAGCTTCTTCAAAGAAAAGAAATTATCAGCATATCAAACTTTCCTTGTCTCTTCTAAAGAGAAGAAGAAGAGATGTTTCAACATCACCAGTTGCAACTTTACCTTGTAGGGGTCATTCAACCCCTCCATACGGAAGGATTCCTCCACCAAGGAACAATCAACCTCTTGCTGCTATGGTAGAAGCCAAGTTTCTCCCCCTTTCAATGCAATCACTCCTATTCTCGTTGGCTCAACGCAACCCTATATACATTGAAGACTCAAAAGTTTACCCTTTTACATAGGGTAAACTCACGTTACTCTAGTGGAACATATTCTTGATGTAGCCAACATTTGTGCATTACATAATATCACGGATGACAATATTGCGGTTAGACTTCTTGCTATCTCTTTCAAGGGAAAAGCACTTCGGTGGTTTCGAGGGTTAAGTGTTGGCACTATAACCACTTGGGACAATTTTAGAGAAAAACTCGTAAATGGTTTAAAGACAAGAGTGATCACCTATCAATTTTAGAATAAATCACTACCATGAAGAGATCTCCCCAAGAATACATGAGTGATTTCAACTTCCGATTCCAAAGGACCTGGAATAGGATTTTGACATTCATAAATCCTTCTCCAAATAATGCATTCTTGTACTATTTGTGAGCCTTAAATAGCAATGTAGAAGTTATGATCCAGTCCATGGGAGGGACTACATTACCTGATGCCTACGACGTTTCCATAAGAGTAGAAAATTCCTTGATTCAGGATGGAAAGATAGCTCCATGACCGCTAATGCCGTTTCCGGATCTTACGAACAATCAACCTATCATTGCTCCTATTCCAACAACCTCTAATCAACCAGCTTAGTTTGCCCCTTCCTCTTTGAATGATCTATTTGAAGTCAAGTCACTACTGTAAACTTTTGGAAATGAGCTCATTTCATTAGATAATAGTTTCAATATAATCACCCATACCAGCCATAAAACCAATAGTATCAGGCTAACCGTCCTCCTTTTCAAGGGAACAATCAACCTCAAAATCAAACTGTAGGTCAAGTTAGAAATGTCAGGCCTTTGAAATTTTAGAACCCTCTTACTGCTAGCTCATCTAGAGCCATAGTACTGTTCGAATAATATAGTTCAAGACTACGAATGGTCCTGTCCTTGTTCTTAACCAAAAATCAAAATCTTTGCCTCAATGGAGTTCTTGGCTAGGCCCTTATGGTTCAAAATGTATCGCCTTCAGATTTAACATAAAATTCATCTACACAAGAAACAATAGATCAACCGCAAACACCGAAGAAACGGCTTTGCTAAACTGGCAAGCATAAGATTTTTGCGGTTTGAATACAGATTCCTCATCAGTGGTAGAAAACACTCATTCCAAGAAGAGATCAATGGAACCTCAACCTTCCAAAACTGATCAAGCATCCACTTCATAGCCTTAGTCACAAGTGGCGGTTGATAAAGATGCGGGAAAGAAACCGCCATAAACACCTATTAGCCAAGTTGCGAGGAAAGAAGGTTCTTTAGGCATCACGATACCCAACAAGCATTTTCCAAAGGAGGATCCTAACACCCAAAGAAGTGTCAGAAAATTTGGAGCAATTCCCTTCAAAGATAGTAGAAAAAATGAAGAAAACCAATCTGAGCATTACTATGTGGGACACACTCGCAATTCCTTCTCAAAGAATTTTTTGTGAGAGGCTCTAGATAGTTTTGGTACAACCAATGGATCGTCAGGTCGTGGAGTAGCAACTACTACAAGTTTGTGTCAATCGGAAGGGAAAAGTATTCCTAAAGGCAAAAAAACCACCACCATTCTATATTTCCTTGATCATTGGCGACCACCTGGTACATAATTGCATGATCGATTCTAGTGCCAGTAGCTCAGTCATGCCCAAACAAATTACAGACATACTAGGCATACAATATGTGCCAATTGCAAGAGGAGTTGTTTAGCTAGATGGTACAATTGTTAAGACTATTGGAGTTATCAAAGGACTTCAACTTACCATCCATGCATGCCCAAGTTTTTCATTCACCTAAGACATATCAGTCATTGATCTCCCTCCTCTCTTCACCATCTGCCTATCACGAGATTTCATTTCCAAGATGGGCGGTTATCTATTAGCCAATTGGTCACATATGATTCTTAGGACTCGATATGAAGCCAAAGTGACTATAAGGGCGAAACCAATCTGCCATAATTATGTAGAACCCTACATTGCTAGTCCTATAAATGGGAATTACACCATCAGAGATTCAGAAGAAGAAGATGCTGATCATGAACCAACTACTCTCATAGAGGAAGTCCCTGATAAAGTGTTAGATGAAGTAAGTGGAGATCATTAGTACGATCCCTACAATGATGTGTTGGAAGAAGAAGAAGCTGGTTTGTTGCGTTTGGAAGAAATGGGATTAGGTACCTACTGTATTCATGAAGAAGATACGATCATCCCACAACTTGTCAAAACACCAAGCGATTTGGAAGGATTGTGGAAATTGTTCTTCGATGGCTAGAGAAGTAAGAATGTATCTGGTGCTGGTGTTATGTTAATTTCTCCATAAGGAGATAAGTACTTCTCATCTTTCGATTGTAATTCAGTTGCACTAACAATGTTGCTTAATATGAGGCCCTTGTGTAAGGAATTCAGCTAGCCCTAAAGAAGGGAATCAAGGCTCTGACCATTTTTGGAGATAGTGAGTTAGTTGTTCATCAAGTGGCGACATGCAGTGCATCCAAGAATGATATTTTAAGATCATTCAAGAACCAATTCTAGGACTTGATTGAAGATTTTAAAGCTTTTGGGATCTATGCAATTAGTAGAAATCAAAATCAAGATCTTTGATAGGCTTGCTTACAATTGGCTCATAATACGACATACTGTTGATATAATTGTTATTGCAAATTCACAACACCCCCAAATGATTTATGGATCTTCTTTTCTAAGGAAATTTCATTTGGTGTGAATGCACAACATTGAGCTTTCCCAAAGTGTGGGACCTTTGCAAATGGGGAAATCTTTTTAGAGAAGGTGGTTCCTCTTCCTAAACTACACGCCACAAGCTATTCCAATGTAGGCAATATAATCTAATCCTAATATAACTTCCAAGGAGACATGGAGAGAAAGAAAACAAGGAAAAATAGAGCCTACACTAAAATGGTGATACACCAGAGGAGGAAAATGCTAATCATTTGTCAAAACTACCATGGAACAAGAAGAGGTGAGCAATGTAAAGGATGGACAAGTGCATCATAGACCAAAGATGGATTTCACACAAGAAATGTTCCAAAACTCCATGAACACAACTCCAAAACCTACAATGAACATTCAAACATGCACAAATACCTACAATGAAGAGAGGCAAGAAGAAAACAACCAAAAAACAAGCAAGGATGGACAAATGCATCACAAAACATGTTTTTTATTGCTCTAGAAGTTTGCACAAAACATCATTTCATGGGTAAGAGGCAAAAATACCATTACAGAGCAAGGGAGGAGGTTTAAAATCCATTGACGACCTCGTGGAAGAAACTAAGGGAGAGACAAAGGAGAATGATGAATAACCTTTACAAATGAGCCAAAATTGGCTTTTATCATGAACATAACGAAGGAAAGTAAAAAAAGTAGGAAAATTGATTTAAGACTCCAACCACCAACAAATCCCTTCAATTTCACCTGCAAAGTGATGGGCTTCATGGACAAACCCATACACCAAATTACATTGCTCTGCAGAGCAAGAAAGAGGCCCATACTTCATTAATTTTGGTGGTTGGGGTCGTTTTCTACTTTTTTGCATGCCGGAGATGTCTTCTCGATTTTCTCCCACAAAACTTGACCAAAAATAAAAATTGAGGAGTCCATCATGGAGAGGATGTCAACAAATTTCCAATGACCAAAATCATCAAAATCGAGCTCAAGTGCGAAAGATATGCACCTTTGAAGATTTAGGCGAAAATGGTGAAATTAGGGCAAATTCGGGTTCGCATGAGCCAAATTTTGAACTTTTTCCTCTTTTTTCAGATTGGGAAAAATTTGACAAAAACCTCCACCGGTCCACCACTCGAGACACGTGACACCCTCTGGTTTGGGCGTGGGCTCAAAATAACATTTTGCTCTACTTTGCGCAAAATTGGGAATTTTCCCAAAATCCTCCATGACCCCCGCCGCTCGCCGCTAATGTGGACACGTGGCATCATTTTATTTTGTGTGGAGATGTGGTTTAATTTCTCACCTTTGTGATTTTACAACTTTGGAAAATTTCACCAAATCCTCCCGGTGCCCCCGACTCCCATTCGCCGATTTGGACACGTGACGTCATGTGATTGCTCAGCGGGGATGCACCTCAATGTTCACCTTTGACGCATTTTGACCAAAAGCCAAAAAATTCAACTTTCTTCCGCCCCCGCCACTCCGCCTTGACACATGGTGCTCTTTGATTAGCGTGGGGACTTAACCAAATTTTTCCTTTGTGGGCTTTTGGGCCGAAATTTTCCCTTGAGTTTTTTAGCCAAAAGGCTAAGTGCCAAAATTTTTCCCGCGGGTCCACCTTGGCAAATTTTCCCTCCAAACTCCGCCGAGCCATAACTCAAAAAATACAAGGAGTTAGGAGGACTTCTTTACCTTTCTGGAAAGGGGAAGAAAAATCCTATCTGATGAAGCCATTTCCAGAATCTTTTGAGTGCTTGAAATGTGTGAAAATTGAAGTTGAAGCACAAGGAAGGAAAGAATGAAGGCAAGTTAGCCAAAATAAGTAGGGGGCTCATTTTGGATAACAATAATGAAAGAAGGGAAAAAATGTGTCAAAATGGTGGTTCAACCTGCAGTCCCTGATAATGTGAGTAGTTGGAAAGTGTTCGATAGTGACAAACAAATTGTCCTTTTCCTACAAAAAGAGGCAGAGTTTGCTGTAAAAAATCAAGATAAGTTGCAAGAATCATATGGTGATAAAATCAAACAATTGAAAAGAAACAAACTACCAAAAGGCTTAGTCACTCTGGAATCCATATTCAATTCAGATGATTAAGCCAAAATACAAAGCTCTAACATGGTGGTCAAAGAAGAATATTTTAAGGAAGTCAAGGTAGCAAATGAAAAGTTTCTAAAGATCGAAAAGTGTGTACTTCTAAAGAGAAAGAATATTTCATCAAACTTTGTCAAGAGTATCATGAAATTTTTGCATGGAGCTATAAAGACCTGCATGGTTTTGATCTAGGTCTAGCACAACATACCATCAAACTGGATCCTAATTCCAAGCCGGTTCATCAAACGAGAAGCCAATTAATCCCAAAATTAAGCCACCTGATGAGAAAAGAGCTAACCAAACTCATCAAGGCCTGCATAATTTTTCCCATCAAACACTCCTCTTTGGTAGCCAATCTGATGCCCATAAGGAAGAAGAATGGAGAGATTCGGTTGTGCGTGGATTTTAGGGATTTGAAATGTGCCTCGTTGAAAGACCATTATCCTCTCCCGTTAATGTAGTAGATTCTTCAAATGGTGGCCGGAGCCCAAATATTTTCTTTGCTTGATGGATATACGGGTTACAATCAGATTCTAGTCCAAGAATATGACCAATTCAAAATGAATTTCACTACCAAGTGGGGCACGCATGCCTACAAAAAAATGCCATTCGGATTGTCCAATGCCAGAGCTACTTTCCAAAGAGCCATAGACACAGTGTTTAAGGGACTAATCAATGATATCATCTTGGTTTACCTTGATGACATAACTATATATATTCTAAACATGCAAAATACCACATCACACATCTAAGGAAGGTTTTCCAAAGGTGTAGGGAATTTGGGGTTTCACTTAACCCCAAGAAATGTATTTTTACAGTGCACAAGAGAGATTTTTAGGGCATGTTGTTTCAAAGTAGAAGGACTATCAATTGACCGAGCCAGATTCATTTGATTATGTCCTTATCTCTCCCAAGTCACAGGAAGGGCCTCCAGAGTTTTTTGGGAAGCATAAATTTCATGCGGAGATTCATCCCTCAATTCACGCCATTGATAAACCACCGACAACCATGCTAAAGAATAATATGCCATTCTCATGGACAAAGGAAGGACAAGAGAGCTTAAAAGCCATCAAAATGTCCATTTCTGAAGCTCCCACATTGGTGAACCCCATGTTCGATAAATATTTTATTCTATATGATTTTTTAGGTCAAGAGAGCATTTCATGTATCCTCACCCAGCAAAATGACAACCTGATGGAGTAACCAATTATTTTCTTTAGTCAATCCCTCAAAGACTATGAACTCAAATATTCATTCATTGAAAAATAATTCTTTGCAGTTATTCGAGCTTTGAACAGTGTTCTCCTTCATTACTTAGGACTAGAACATGTAAGTAAGATACTAGAAGAGTTTCATAATGGCCTATCTAGAGGAAATTATTCTGCATGAACAACTATTGCCAAGATCATGTGAGCTAGCTACTATTAGCTGGATTTGTTCAAAGATGCTCATCTATGGGTAAGGAAGAGTAAGGAATGTGCCTTTCTCATTGGCAAACAAAATTTGGTAGATCTTCCGCTATATCCAATTCAAGTGGATTAACCCTTTGTTCAATGGGGGTTGGATTTCATCACAATGATTAATCCTCCATCCAAAGTGATGGACATAAATGGGTCCTTACCTTTGCAACATACTATTTTGCTCGATAGACAGAGGTGGTAGCATTGAAGGAGAGCAATGAGAAGGTAGTAATGGATTTCTTGGAAATTATAATGACAAGATTCGGTGATCTATTTATAGTCATTTTAGAAAACGCAATGGATTTTCTTGGTATGAAGTTGAGTGAATGGGCTGTTAAGAATGGGGTATACCTCAAGACTTCATCCAATTACTATCGCAAGGAAACAAATTGGTGAGTCTAGCAACAAAAACCTCATAAGAATTATTAAGTGCACAATGGAGACTAATAGGAGGACTTGGCATACATAGCTTAAGACCACCTTATGGGTAGATTAGATCACACCTAAAAGGGCCATAGGAAATTCTCCTTTCGTGCTTGTATATGGAAGGGAATAAAAACTTCCGCTCTCCTTAGATTTACCTTCTTTGGAGTTAGCTCATCAACTTGAAGTTATGGAGAGTGATCCTGTGATGATAAGGTTTGCTTGAACTCACGGAGTTAGAGGAAGTATGAAACAAGGATATGAAGACTCGGGAGAAACATCGAGGCTCAAAGGTTAAGAAATATTTTGACAAGAAGGCATCTGATAGGCATTTTCAAGAGGGAGATTTAGTTCTAAAATGGGATGAAGACATGGCCAAACTAGACAAGCACACCAAGTTTGATGCTCTCTGGAGTGGGCCATACATCATCATGAGTTGTAAAGAGGAGAATTCATTTCATCTATCCAAGCTCAATGGAGAAGAACTTCCCATTCATGTGAATGGGATACATCTCAAAGCTTGTTTTGAGAAGCGTTCCACCCCATGTATAGTTTAGTTAGGTGTTTTCCTCCAAGTTCTTATGCACATTATTGTGTGTGTTGTTCTTTTGCTTTCCTTTTTGACGTTTTGTGTGGTTCTTACACATTGTGTCATCATTAGAGGTTTTTCAAGGAGAAGAAGGTTCAAATTTTCCATCAAAGTTTCATAATCTTTGCTTCATTCAAAATTCCGTAGTGCTACGTAGGTGTCAAGCATTCGTTGGTTTCAATATTTTCCTACCTATACGAAGGAGACCTTAGGGTCTATCATAGTGGATCAAACCACTTCAGGATTCCAATATAGACTCCATGCCCAATAGATGACTTAAGGCTACTGGGATCATGCTTAGTAGACAATCATCCCCAAGAGGTTCCCAAAATTGTTATCCAATTTTGTGCACTTGGAAAAATTAGACAATAGGGTCCTATTATGATTAAATCATGACATTGGTCCCAGGAACCCATTTCTAGTCATCACGAAGATAAAATGATTAAAATAATTAATAACTTGATAAGTAAGCTCACCTAGCTTTAAACAAAGCTCAACTGGAGCCTAACTCGAGCTCAACTCGATTTTTTTAGCTCGGTTAGGGTGCTCGATGTGTAGCTCGATGGTAGGAAGAGGTTGGCCATTTTATGAAAACATAACAAGACGATGTCAATTCAACCCAACTCGGATGAGGTGGTCATAGTGGAAATCTGAGTTCATAATCAAGTTTCGGGATTGGCATGATAAGAATCAAGCCTAGAAATGGTAGGAGGTCGCTAAGAGAGGTCAACTTGGTCGAACTGGTGTAGTCATCTCAGAAAGATCCCAGAAGGTAACTCGGGCTCAGTGGAGTCACTTCAATATAGATCTCATTTGGTTGCGTTATGCAGAACTCACTCAATGGTGAGCTTAGCCTTGATTCATAACTCGGCTCAAAAGTATGGATCTCGATGTGGAGTTCGGCGGAATGAGTTGTCGGGTGAGTCTCAGATGCGGAGGAAGCGAGCTCGCAGTGGGGTCTTTATATAATGAACTCGTGAATGAATCGGGTCGAGATAGAAAAGGCCGGGCTAAGCCATTGGTGCAACAAGAAAGAGCTCGTGAGATCAATCCACATGTAGAAGGTCACAAGATCAGCTAATTTTTAGGAAAATATCGGGACTTTGTAAAAACACGTCAAAATCTGAATCAACAATGATTATAGCTCCTATGTAACTCAATGTGTAACTAAGAAATCATCGATGAGATAGCTCTGAAAGAGCTTGAGCACTTGAAACAACCCAAGAAGTGAGTTTGGGGAATATTGTGGGAGAAATTCAAATCATGGCTAGGTGTAAAGATGAAGATGTCGAGCCAATGGGAGTTTTGGGGTCGATAAGCCATGACATGCTTAACATGGGTGAAAAAGATGCATAAATCTGTGCTAATGCATTTATAGGGAAAATGATGAGATCGTGAGCTAATGTATTTTCTCCATCCAGGGAAGTGGGAAAAGTTACGGTTGAGCTCCAAACCACAACATTGTGGGAAAGTGGGTGATGAAGGATAACGTACAAAAATAACACATTCTGAGTTGAGCGAGGCACGTTGTATATGTGTGACCAAGTCGTTAATAAGTGGTTGTGTTAGAGTAAAAGGAGGGAGCATGGTTACAAAATTAAGCCTAAGTCTTTTGGCTAAATATAGTAGGACATGTATGGCATACAGGCGTAGGCCATGGCTCGGTGCATCATTCAGATATGAGGAGCTGTAAAGCTAAGTCGATGATTAGGCCGAGCTCACTGGTATACAAATGATTACAAGAATTGAGAGGACAAAACAACAAGGTGAGGCTTGTGAGGATCAAGTCGTGTGGAAAATTGGAGGTTGAACCATGATAATGTGTAAAAATCATGAGATCAAAGGTTAGTTCAAGTCACTAATGCCCCTCGAGTCGAAGCAAAGCTGGAAGAAGGTGAGTGTGTGAGTTTTAGGCCAAGCTAAATTGGTAGTTCACATGAAAAATCGAGCCAATGGATGAAGTTAATCAGCCAAATGAGTCGATACAAAAAGGAAGCCTGATATGAAATGAGCTATGGCCAATGCAAGGCTCATGGAGGTTGGTTTGACGTGAGCCATAGGAGGTTGAACTTGATAATGAGTTAAAGTTGATGATTTATAAAGTTTAAGGTGTTTGGGATTGAGAATAACCACCTATAGGAGCTTAGTTATGTTAACATGAAAACGATCTCGTTTCGGTGTTAAGAAGATCTCAACATGCCATTAAGGCACCGAATCGAATTGATTCGATTCAAAAGTAGTCACGAAGGAGCTCGTGATAGAGTTCATGATGTAGTGTGGGATTGAGCTAGGTTCGGTAGAGCTCGCTGAAGAAAGGAAGATTGCTCGGTCATGGTGGCTTCAACGGAGGAAAGAGCATGTGGACATGAGGAGCTCAATGGAGGTGTCGAGCTCACTAACATGCAAGTCAGATGATGTGATGATCATTGAGAGAGAGAGAGAGAGAGCTTACCGCCGAACCAAACTCAATGAAAACAGAAGGAGCTCAACTTTCCGAATGGAAAGTAATAACTCAATGTTGAAATGCTCGAGCGAGATCAGGGGTTTGGAACTCAAAGACGTGAACTCGTGATGGAAGAGCTCATCCGATTTGAGATCGGAATTAAAAAGTCATCATGCAAGGATGTTGAGCGAAGTGATGTAACGGTGATGAAATATGTCATGGCGAGGCAACTAAACATCAAAGGATCTTGAAGTTAGGAACCATGCAAGATTTACGAGTTTAATGCTTTGAAGTTTTATATAGGGAGCTCGATATAGAAACTAGCTCAATGATGAGAGGAGCTCGACATGTAACATCTCACAAGGAGCACATGAAGTGTAGAGGAACGAGTGAGATGTTATATAGTAACACCAAAGCGATGAGGCTTAGGAGAAGTTTATGGTCACATAAGTCGAGCCAGGTTTAGAGTTCACAAGAGCTCAAGAAAAGAGTGAGATCAAGAGAGTTCATGTTGAGCTCAAACTTGTAGGACAAGCTAGTTAGAAACAAAGCTCATTGATATGATGCACGGAAGGAACTTGAGATGAGCCGCGTTGAGGCCGAGTCATTTGGTGGTGAGCTTGCAAGTGAGTTCGGACGGTCGACGTTGGAAGGATGAATCAACGATGAACTAAATGGTGAGCTTGTGAAAGGATGGCTTGGCTCGTGGAAAGGGTAGAGGATCGTGACCATTCACCAAGAAAATATGAGGTCGAGGTAGAACAATTTGGTAATGGGCACTGAAACGCAAAAGCCAAACTTGCAAGGAATGTAATTTGAAGCCAAAAAAAATATGGACTCGACATCGGAGAATTTGCAACATTGGGACAAATGGTTGAGTTGCTCGCTTGTGGAAGAGCTCGTGCTGATTCAATCGGGAGTAGCAGAGTTGGCGGTTATCTTGGTTCAAAGTAAGTTCGGTCATGGTGGAAAAAAATAGAAACTTGCTCAAAGCACAGGGCTCAAAGTGGAGATTTGTTCGGTGATGGTGAGTACACGGGTGGAACTCGATGATGGTCATGGAGGTGGAGAGAAAACTCATTGGAGGAACTCGAACCCAACTTGGTGAGCCAACCAGTTGAGCTAGGTTATTCTAGCCTTTTCCTCATAATTTCCCCTTCAAGGTGCAAACTAATTTTCAAAGTGGGGCCCACTATAATTTAATTAAATTAATATTTTTATTTAAATATTCTAATATTAATATTTATTGTTATTATTTATATATTCTTTTAATTAATTATGAAGAATAAGTCAAACTGGGCATTAATGACACATGATGGAACCTTCTCAAGTGGTTCAACCAATTGTAATAAATACATCATGTACCTTCAATTTAGGAAGGGAATTTATGACTCCTCTCTCTCTCTCAATTTCTTCTATAAATGTAAGTTGGAAGCTCATTCCAAGGGTTCCAACAGTCAGACAGGTTGGACAAGTTAGACTTTTGAGACAAGTGTATAGTTTTTCAAGAAACCTCCTTCTTTTGCAAGTTTTCCTTGTATGTTGAGGGAAATTTCAAGCCTTTTTCAATATTGTAATGGAAACCATTTCCTCTTCTAAATGTATGATGCATTGTGCACATTGTTGAAGTAATAAAATTGTGTGTTTTGTGACTAATCTCGGTCCTTTCATCCTTCTATACTTCTTTGTGCATTTCTCATGCTTGCAGGTACACTGTGTGAGTCCACATTTATGTTGTAGGTTCTTGGATTTCTATTCTTATCAAGTGGTGGAGTATTTCATGTAGTTGAGTTGTGGTTCCCATTCACCCTTCTCAAGTTCATCCTTCTTCACTGGAATACTAATAGATTGTTTGTCTGATTAAGTTTAACAAAGGGAACACATGCTTCCTAGTTTGTGGTATTTTGTTACCCTCTCTAAGTTGTAGTAGGTGAAGTTGACTTGTGGTGCACACACCCTCTTCAAATTAACCCTTCCTGAGTCTGAAACACCCTTTATTTGGTGCATCACCATCCCTAGTATAGTTTCATTTTTGTAAATCTCTTTCCCTAAAACCCATGAAAATGTTAGCATAGGTCTAGATAACCATTTTATTGCACTAGGAGTAGTACAACACTTAGTTTAGGAAGAGGAAGCCGACCTTCTCTAGAGGTTCACCTCAAGCCCAAGTCCCATAGCTTGAGAGGTGATCCCATGTGTCCCAATCACACCGAACATCCTGTTCACATTTTGGCCATTCGGAGGGTGCAGTGATTTGGAAAAAAAAGGTTTTGGCATGCCCAATGGGACCAAGAGTTGGTACTTATATTCTCACTTACACAAATCAAAGTACCTAGCGACTCTATATCTCTGGATTCCAAATATTAGTGCATTAACTTATGCAAAGAATTCAGACAAGAGCTTCTTCAAAGTATGGAAATTATCAAGCATATCGAACTTTCCTTATCTCCTCCAAAGAGAAGAAGAAGAGGAATTTCAACATCACCATTTGACTTTACCTTATAGGGGTGTTTCAATCCTCAGTATGAAAGGTTTCCTCCACCAAGGAACAATCAACCTCTTGCTGCTATGACACGAAACCAAGTTTTTCCCCTTTCAATGCAAACATTCCTCTTCTATTGGCTCAATGTGACCCTATACCTATTGTGGCACTCAAAAGTTTACCCTTTTACATAGGGGAAATTCACATTACTCCAATGGAATATATTCTTGATGTAGCCAGCATTTGTGGAGTACATAATATCACAAAGGAAAATGTTACGGTTAGACTTCTTGCTACCTCTTTCAAGGGAAAAGCACTTCAATGGTTTCGAGGGTTAAGTGTTGACACTATAACCACTTGGGACGAGTTAGGAGAAAATCTCAGAAACAGTTTGAAGACAAGAGTGATTACCTATCACTTTTGGAACTCACTACCATGAAGAGAGCTCCCCAAGAATACACGAGTGATTTCAACTTCCGATTCCAAAGGACTTGGAATAGGATTTCAGTACTCATAAATCCTTCTCTAAATAATGCATTCTTTTACTATTTGTGAGCCTTGAATAGTAATGTAGCAATTATGATCCAGTCCATGGGAGGGACTACATTACTTGATGCCTAAATCATTGCCATAAGAGCAAAACATTCTTTGATTCAGGCTGGAAAGATAGCTCCACGACCGCCAATGCCGTTGTCTCTGGATCTTACGATTAATCATCCTATCATTTCTCTTATTATAGTAGTCTATAATCAACCATCTCAGTCTTCCCCTACCTCTTTAAATGATCTATTTGAAGTCAAGTCACTACTTGTAAACTTTTGGAAATGAGCTCGTTGCACTCAAGAGGAAACAATTTCAATATAATTATCCATACCAGCCACAAAACCAGTAGTATCATGCTAACCATCCTCCTTTTCAAGGGAACAATTAGCCTCAAAATCAAACTGCAAGTCAAGCTACAAATGTCAGGCCTTTGAACTTTCAGAACCCTCTTGCTGCTAGCTCATCTAGAGCCATAGTACTTGTTTAGAATAATATAGTTCAAGACTATGAATGGTGTTATCCTTTTTCTCAACCAAAAAATCAAAATACTTACCTCAATGGAGTTCTTGGCCAGGCCCTTATGGTTCAAAGCATATCTACCCCTTCAAGGCTAACAAAAAATTCATCTATACAAGAAACAACAGATCAATCACAGCACACTGAAGAAACCATTTTGCTAGATTGGCAAGAAAAATATTTTTATGGGTTGAATACAGATTCTTCATCAGTGGTGGAAAACACTCGTTCCAAGAAGAGAGCAATGTAACCTCAACCTTCCAAAAATGATCAAGCATCCACTTCATAGCCTTAGTCACAAGCGGTGGTTGATAAAGATGCGGGAAAGAAACTACCAAAAACACATGTTAGCCAAGCTATGAGGAAAGAAGGTTCTTCAGGCATCACGATACCCAACAAGCATTTTACAAAGGAGGATCCTAATTCCCAAAGAAGTGTCAAAATTTGGAGAAATTCCCTTCAACATAGTAGAAAAAATGAAGAAAACCAATCTGAGCATTACTATGTGGGACACACTCTCAATTCCTTCTCAAAGAAATTTGTTGCGAGAGGCTCTAAATAGTTTTGGTATAACCGACGGATCATTAGATTGTGGAGAAGAAAATACTACAAGTTTTTTTTTTCAACCGGAAGGGAAAAGTACCCCAAAGGCAAACAAACCACCACCATTCTATATTTCCCTAATCATTAGCGACCACCTAGTGCATAATTACATGATCGATTCTAGTGCTTGTAGCTCAACCATGCCCAAACAAATTGTAGACGTACTAGGCATACAATATGTGCCGGTTGCAAGAGGAGTTGTTCACTGGATGGCATAGCTATTAAGATTGTTGGAGTTATCAAAGGACTTCAACTTACCATCCATGCATGCCCAAGTTTGTCATTCACCCAAGACATATCAATCATTGATCTCCCTCCTCTCTTCGCCATCTTCCTATCACAAGATTTCACTGCCAAGATGGGCGGTTATCTATCAGCCGATTGGTCACATATGATTCTCAGGACTCGATATGGAACCAAAGTGACTATAAGGGTAGAACCAATCTTCCATAATCATGTAGAACCCTACACTACTAGTCCTATAAATGGGAATTACACCATCAGAGATCTAGAAGAAGAAGATGTTGATCATGAACCAACTACTCTCGTAGAGGAAGTCCCTGGTACAATGTTATATGAAGTACGTGGAGATCATCAGTACAATACCTACATTGATGTGTTGGCAGAAGAAGAAGTTGGTTTGCTACTTTTGTAAGAAACGAGATTAGGTACCTACTGTATTCATGAATAAGATACAATCATACCACAACTTGTCAAAACACCAAGTGATTCAGAAGGATTGTGGAAATTATTCTTTGATGGCTCAAGAAGTAAGAATGGATCCAATGCTAGTGTTATGTTAATTTCTCTAGAGGGAGATAAGTACTTCTCATATTTCCGGTTGTAATTCAGTTGCACTAATAATGTTGTTGAATATGAGGTCATTGTGTAAGGAATTCAACTAGCCGAAAAGAAGGGAATCAAGGCTCCAACCATTTTTGGAGATAGTGAGTTATTTGTTCATCAAGCGACGACACACAGTGCATACTTTTAAGAGCATACAAGAACCAAGTCTGGGACTTGATTAAATATTTCAAGCTTTTGGGATCCATGCAGTTCCTAGAAATCAAAATCAAGATGTTGATAGGCTTGCTACAATTGGCTCGCAATACGACATACCTATTGATATCATGAAAGAAGGGCAGTAATTTTTCAAAATGGTGGTTTGACTTGCAGTCCTTGATAATGTGAGTAGCTGGAAAGTGTTTGATAGTGACAAATAAATTGTCCTTTTCCTACAAGAAGAGGTAGAGTTTGTTGTGAAAAATCAAGATAAGTTGTAAGAATCATATGGTGATCAAATCATACAATTGAAAAGCAACAAAATACCAAAAGGCTTAGTCACTCTGGAATCCATTTTCAATTAGATGATCAAGCCAAAAGACAAAGCTCTAACATGGTGGTCAAAGAAGAAGATTTTGAGGAAGTCAAGGTAGCAAATGAAAGGTTTCTGTAGATCGGAAAAGTGTATACTTCTGAAGAGAGAGAAGATTTCATAAAACTTTTTCAAGAGTATCATGAAATTTTTACATGGAGCTATAAAGACCTGTGTGGTTTAGATCCAGTGTCAGCACAACATACCATCGAATTGGATCCTAATACCAAGCCGCCCATTCGTAGAAACAAAGGCTAATTAATCCAAAAATTGAGCCACTAATGAGAAAGGAGCTAACCAAACTCATCGAGTCCTGTATAATTTTTCCCATAAATCACTCCTCTTGGGTAGCCAATTTGGTGCCCGTAAGGAATAAGAATAGAGATATTCGGTTGTGTCGGGATTGCAAGGATTTGAATCATGCCTCATTGAAAGACCATTATCCTCTCTTGTCAATGGAGTAGATTCTTCAAACGGTGGCAGGAGCCCAAATATTTTCTTTTCTCGATGGATATTCGGTTATAATCAAATTCTATTCCAGGAATGTGACCAATTCAAAACGGATTTCACTATCAAGTGTGGCATGTATGCCTACAAAAAATGCCATTCGGATTGTCCAATTGCGGGGCTACTTTCCAAAGAGCCATGGACATGACGTTTAAGAGACTAATCAATGATATCATCTTGGTTTACCTTGATGACATAACTGTATATTATAAGCATGTAGAAGACAACATCACACATCTAAGGAAGGTTTTCTGAAGGTATATGGATTTTGGGGTTTCACTAAACCCCAAGAAATGTATTTTTGCATTGCACGAGGGAAAATTGTTGGGGCATTTTATTTCAGTGGAAGGACTACCAATTGACCCAACCAGATTTGTTCGATTATGTCCTTATCTCTCCCAAGTCATAGGAAGGGCCTCTAGAGATTTTTAGGAACCATAAATTTTGTGTGGAGATTCATCCTCAATTCATGACATTGGCTAAACCAATGACAACAATGATGAAGAATAAAATGCCATTTTCATGGACAAAGGAAGGATGAGAGAGCTTGAAGCCAACAAAATAGCCATTTCTCATGCTCCCACATTGGGGAAATTGACGAAGTTTGAAGGAAGCGAATATACTAAAATTGTGGGTGCAAACAGTGTGAAGGAGTAAGTGGAGTTAAGAGATGGAGATGTATGAGAAGTAGCTAATTAAATTTGACGAATTTGAGTTTTCATATCCCTGATATAAAGAATCTAAATTAGGGGTGTTTGAAGAAGATCTAGGTTTTGCGGTAGGGAAGCATTAAGTTGAATGACTGGAGTGGTAGTAGTGGGAATGGAAGTAGGAATATGAAGGGGTTGAGTGGAGGCCATGTCAGCTAAGAAAGAACCTATAAGGGGTGAAGAATCAACATATCAAGATTTTTAGTAGCCATCAAGACTTAGATAATATGTGGAAGATACTTAGGATTGTCACACAAAGCTTGAAAAAAATTGGTAAGTTTTTATAGTTGTTCTTGATCAACATTAGTGTCCTCATGATAGGATTTCTCACCATCAGATGTTTTAATGTTTTCAAGGGGAACATTTTTGGAGTTATCAAAGGGGTTATCAGATTCAAACATTAATTTAGAAACCCTACGGGTAGATGGAGGGAGCTCTATATGCTCAAAATACCCAAAACAACCACTACGAGTGACATGCATGAGAAGAAAACCCTAGAAAGAAGGTTAGATTCGAGCGATGGGTTCAAAAATTATTCAACAAATAATGAATTTGCAAAACCCTAATTACATAGTCACGTATGATAAATAAATGCTAAACAACCTGTTGGAATATAGATGACACAAATAATAAGCTAGAGAAGTATAAAACCCTAAATGCAAGAGAGAGGGAAAAAGACTTAGTTGATTTGCACTTGATTGGGACTGTGTAGACTAGGAAAATTGATGATCAAGAAGAGCAGACTTTCACAATCAAACACTATAAATTATGGAATTGTAAGATGTGCCGGACTAGGGCACTGGACTAGGAAAGCGTGCCTAGGTGCCAAAGACTTCTTATGGGCACCTGTGACTACACAGGAGCTCGAAAACTAATTTTTCTTGTGTTGTAAGGTGGTCATTGATAGTCATTGTTGGTCACCTATATATGGCTAGATGATCACATAATTCTCTTGTAACTTGCAAAGATAAGAAGACTGCAAAACCCTCAAACTACATCAAATCCAAAAGGAAAAGATGCAATATAGGGAGTCGATCGACCTTGGTGGTCACTGACAGAGTGAACTTACGACCGAGTGTTGCACTACATATTAGAATCCATCTAGTTCTTATGTGTGTGTGATATAATAATTCCCTAGGAAGCCCTTGTGTAAGTACACATGATAGTGGGTGATAGCTAGATGTACCAATGTAAATAGATGTGTGGATGGAAAAATGAACTTCCCCTCCTATGCGTGTATGCAAAAATGTAGTCCTCCCCTATTATGATTACTAGATGGATGTTTTTATGCTCTTAGATGCATTTAGATGCAAGCTTAGGTGATGATAACAAATATTTAGAGCTTGACCTTTACTTTGTTTTATATGATTCCCTTGGTTGAATTTCATAATTGACAATTGAAAGGCAGGCCCATAAGAAAATAAGATGCCCAAAAGATAAAAGAGGCCCAAAAGAAGCGAGTAAGATAGAAATAGGTTAGGGGCACTTGAGGGGATGAGGAAACCTAGGTACCGGTGTCCAGAGTCCTAAAAGATAAAACAATAAAGTCCAGATCGGCCCGTAGGGTGTAAAAGACTAGAAAAAAACAAGAAATACAGAAAAGAGGCCAAAGACAACAATCAATTACTAGTTTGCTCACTTTAGAATCATATGAATGCAAGTATGTTCTTAGGACCTAGAAATATACCCAAGTGCATGATGTTTTATCTACACCACTCAAAGGTGTCCTGCATGGAGTCTCCCATATAGAACTTGATAATGCATCATGCCAATCGAGTTGTGGAAACTCTTTTTATAGGTAAAATATACAAGATACAAAAATATTCTTCCGATCCATGACATACATCCTCAACATATCCTCAAGGACCTGGTTCATGCTCTCTATCTATATATGTTGAGGATGAGTTGTATAAGGGGCTTGATGTGCCTCAAAAACAAAATAACTACGCAAATACCCTACATTAGGCATAAAACTACGCCTCGATAATGAAGAAGACCATTAGTCTATAAAGTGAAACCAACATAATTTCCCTCCAAGGGCCTCTGTGACTCCACCACTTTCCTGACACCCTCATAGAATTTGTCACTAGAAAGATTCTAAAGGATCCTATCTCAAAGGTTTGACAGCAAGGTCAAAGCAACCATCTCATGTCGTCATCTACTCAAGGCATATGTGACGACATTCTTTTTCCCCTTGATATACTGAATTTCTAAATCATACTCACAAAGGAACTCCATTCAATGTCATTGCCGAGAATTGAGATTGGGTTGGGAAAATATGTGTTGTAAACTCAAATGATCAGTCCTAAAAACAAACATTTTTCCCAAAAGAAATTGCCTCCAATAGACTAATGCATACACCATTGCCACAAGATCAAGATCGTGAGTAGGCTAATTAAGATCATAATCCTTGAGCTTACAAAGTACTCAAAATAAATAATGCAATGCTCTTACATGAGAACTTCCCCATGTCCCTCTAATCGAGCATCAGCAGCATACCATAAAATATGCCAAAGGATCTGGGCATGCAAGGATAGGATCATAATTCAAATGTTCCTTGAGTAACTAAAAATCCCGAACGCACTTCTATGACCAAAAGAACTTCTTCCTTGGCATGAAGGGAAGTAATGGGATGAGAAATATTGAAAAAACTCTGTGATAGTAGCCATCTCAACCCATGAAACTTTAAAACTTTTTCACTCTGGGGTAAAGGGGAAATCATGGATATATTGAATCTTTGAGGGATCTACAGAGATACCCTCGCTCTAATGATATGGACCAAGTACTAAATCTTAGACTAGATGAAAGAACACTTCTCCAAGTTCCCGAAAATCTTGTGTTCCCTCAAAACCTATAACACCCATCTCAAATGCTTCTGGTGCTCCTCCACTGAGCATGAGTAAATCAAAATATCATCAAGGAACACAATGACAAACCGATCCAAAAAGGTCCTGAAAACCCCATTTATGAGGCTCATAAACACTATTGGCACATTAGTTAACCCAAAGGGAACCACCATGAACTCGTAATGCCCATAATGAGTCCAAAATGATGTCTTATGGATGTTTGCCTCTGCAATATGTAGCTGATGGTATCCCGACTTAAGAACAATCTTAGAGAACACCTTGGCTCCGGACATCTGATCAAATAAATCATTTATCTGAGGAAGAGGAAAATAATTATTCATCGTTACCTTATTTAACCGCCTAAAATTGACACTGTAAACGAAAGTATCCATCCTTCTTCACAAATATCATTGGTGTGCCCTAAGGAGACACACTAGGTTGGGTGAGACCTGTCTCCAACAACTCCTCTAATTGAATCTTGAGCTCATGAAGCTCACGATTCATTATCCTGTAAGGCATTCGTGAAATGGGTGCAACATGTGGTACAAGGTCAATTGTGTAATCCACCTCTCTATGTGGTGGCATACAAGAAATAGCACTAGGAAATATGTCAGCAAACTCTCTCAAAATAGGATGATCATCAAGTGGTGAGATTGTTGGAGTCTCCTCTGACCTATCACTAATCGTGATAGAAAACATTTGATAACCCTTAGGCATGATCTTATTTAGATACATGGAAGAGATCGTACGTAAGGACACTAGTCTCTCGAACCTTAGATATCATTGCTAAACTTCCAAGGTCATCATAACACTCGATGACCTTGTTATGAAAATTAATCTTGTCCCAATGAGAATCAAGTCAATCCATACCCGTAACAACCTCATATGATTCCAAAGGTAAAATACGAAGGTATATAGTAGTGGGAAACATTCCTAGATGAATAATACAAATATGAACATTGGTATCGGTGGCGAACTTGGACCTAGTGGCCAAATCTACCTACCATCTATCTAGCTTTCTAGAGGACACCAACCCACACCGATCCACTAAAGAAGGTGATATAACAAAATTAGAAGCATTGAAATCAAATAAAATAATAACTGATATACCTCTAATCATACCCGTGGTCTTTATAATGGTGCTCATCCCGACGGTTCTCAAGCTGCGGCGTAGACGCGTGAGTGCACCCTACGACCCCTAGTGTCTTCTTAAAAATAGGATCCTTTTTCTTATTGGTAAAAAAGGGTCTATATGGACAAAAATGAGCATAATGGTTAGGGGCTTCACAAATAAAACATCCCAGTGTTTCTCTCTACGAGGTAGTTCCTCCTGTACTTTGATGAAATGACCATGTGGGTCCTTCTCTAGAAGACTACCATAAATGAGATGGGAGGGGCTTCGACTACTTGATCTCCTATATTTTCCCAAGATATGATATCCTTGGCCCCTACCACTGATTGTCATGAATATGTCTATACCCCGTTGTTGAGGAGCATGACGTTACAAGTGTTGCTTTGTGGGTGTGGAGGGGGTCTTAGAGTTGACCGAATGGGTATAAAACATCCTCTCATGGGTGGAACAGAGTCTCAAAACCCGAGATCCTGTAAATTATGAACTCTCTCTTATAACTTTCTCTTGTTCCTATCCCAAGACTCCTAATCCCTATTCTTATTCTCCTCTACCAAGTAAGTCTTCCCAATGTTGGAGGAGATAAAATATTGACTACCCCCGCCAAATCTATATTCAAGCCCCCGATAAAATTGTTGACCTATAATTTCTCATCATGAAGGTAGTCTACATATTATAATAAGTCCATAAAATGACACTCATATTGTGCTACGATGCCTAGTCCCTATCAAAGATCAAGAAACTCATCAATCCTCTTCTCGAACAATGTTCCCAAACATGTATATGGCCTAAAAATGCTCCTTGAATAACTCCTAGGTAAATGACTCATGTATCAAATGAAGCTTCTAATACTCATTCCTCCACCAAACATCTGCTATGTCTTGGAGGAAGTGTATGAAAAGATGGGCCTTGAAGTTGCTCTCATATGGGTTTAACCTACAGAAATTGTCAATACTAAGGAGCCATAGCTTAGCCCCAAACCCATCAATCATCCCTACATAAGTAGGTTATTGAAGATGAAGAAGATACTTGATAGAAACACTTGTCACTTGACCAAGAAGGCATGTCTTTGTTACTCTCTCAACATGTACTAAAGGGCTATGAGACCTCTCACGATGAGGTGAGTCATGATGGTGTGTGGTAGATTGTGATCCCTCATCTAGGTGTGCCTCGCTCTCACGCAGATTGAACTCCTCTATTGGGTATGGCTGCATTGAAATGTGATCATGTAGAACTCCCATCATCTATTGTAGTTCCTCTAATATATGTGGTCAAAATTCTGCTATATAAGGATATGTGTGAGACTGTTCATGACCTCAGTCATCTTTGCATGTCACCACATATTGCGCCCCAACAACCTACACATGGGGGAGAAAGGTATATTAGGTTTTGTGGAAATGTTCATTCATTGGACAATTTACCTAACTCAAGAAACCAACTAGTTATAATTTTAGCCCCAGAGCGTCCGAGGTTGAAAATGAGCTATGATATCATGCCACCCAAAGGCGTGCCTCCAAACTAGCCAACAACTATCAAAGGAAAACCATAAAAATAAAATATCGTGGGATATATTTTTAGTTATATTAATATAATAAAGTCATGGTTACGAAATTATAACGATGAAGATGACACTAGGCCACAACAAAACGATTGCTTAAATTCTCACCAAGGGTCATTCGACTGGGAGATCCATTTAAAAAAAAAATTAATACGGCGATTAAAATGTGTTGAACCAAATTAATTAAGTTGGTTTAAAAGAGTGTAGTTTAAATCTGGGAAAAATTAAAGTTATAAAAATTCCAAAGGGAAGAATGTTGGGCATGGGTTCAATTTGGTCACCCAAATGGAACCGTGCCCCTTTTAATTTTTGTTAAGATAAGGATAAATTTTTCCTTATTAAATAAAAAAACATAAGGGGGAAAACCATTTAGAAAAACAAAGACTAGGATTAAAAGATAGACCTTAGATCAAAGGGCCCTCCACCATTGGATCTTAGGGAAAACCAAGGAAGACCTAATTGCCTTATGGCATTCTCACAAAAGCTTTTTTTTTTTTACAATTTTCTCTTATTTTATTGTTTTTCCTTTCGTTATAGGTTTGAGAAGGAGGAGGAGGAGATTCATGGAAGATCAATTCTATTTAGATGATCATCCTTTCATTATTTCCTTTCCATTTTAATTTAGATACCCATTTAGGGTTTGAGATCATGTTTTCTTGAATGAAGATTCACAGTTACTTATGTCTTATTCTCTTATGCAATATTTTTGTTTTGTGGGAGGAAAAATAGTGGATCTAGGTGAATATTTCACAGCCAGGGGTTGCCATAGAAATTGTTATTATTTTTTGGATGTTCAACATGATTTTATTTTTTACATGAATGATATATATATTTTTATTTAACACACACACACATGCCCAAATTGCACACGTGGAGGAGGGAAGGCCATACGACAAAGCCCCATGGTGGGTGGTTTCAACAAAAGGAAAGGGTGATGGTTGTGTTGCCATAACTTTGGAAAAGGTGTGGTAGAAGGCCACGACACAACCATGGTCATGGGGAGATAAGGGAAGAGGGGTTGGGGGTTGGGACGGTCGACCATCCGGCCCTTCCCAATAGTTTATGTTACATATACACACATACACATAAGAAATATATCAACGAATTACTTCATGTTTAGTTCATTGTTTTACTTTTGAACAATTTAGTCACCATTTTCAGTTTTCAGGATTTAACCCAATTACTTTAAATTCATATAACTACATGTTTATATAATTACAAATACACACACACACACACACACACACACACACACACACACACACACACACACACACACACACACACACACACACACACACACACACACACACACACACACACACACACACACACACATGTATGAGGATTCTCATGTTTAATTGTTAATTACAAAACTATCAACAAAATTCAGTCACGTAACAACATGATTTCATAAAAAAATCAAAGATAAAAGTAAACTCATTTTTAGAGATTGTGAACTTACAACTAGATTGAGAAACATGATTTTTTAATTTCTTCATGAAAGGAAAAAGGAAAATTGAGAAGTGAAATATTTAATTAAATAAGAATCTTAAATTTACTTGCATATTTCTAAAATTACTCCAAAAAAAACATTTAAATCCTTCTTTTGTATAAATTTCATTGAAAAGGAAAACTATTGAAAAATTGAGAAAAATTTAATAACAAGATTATTTTCTTCTTCTAAGGTGACATCACATTCTTTCAACTCAATGCTACAAATTAAACAAATCAACCATCTAAGTTTTTCAGAAGGGAAAAAGAATATTCCTTTGATGTCAACAAAACTGCAATTCTGAACCAGATCATTTGTTACATTCACCTAAGTTCCCATAAGAGAAAATTAAAATTTAAAATGCAAGTAAGAAATCCCTCCATAAGGTGGAGAGAACATGCCAATTTTTTTTAAGTTTCCAACTTCAGAAACAACTCCCAAAATACTTTTCCCCAAGTTCAACTCCATGTTTAAGCTTCATTCGAGCTCCTAAAACCAACAAATTCTTCCAAGAAGAACACAAGAGATGGATTGGTTGTCCACCCAATCAATTGGAATCATCACATGCCTCTAATATGAGAAATATAACATGATAGATTCCATCCAAGCCCATGGGAGAGGAAAAACATGCCTCCAACCAACACAATGGAAGGGAAAAACAAACAAACATGCCAAGATATTTCAACGCTCAAATAAAAAAACATAGAATTAGCACAAAACTTGAAAAGCTACATGATTTTACATATGGGGAAGATGGGATAAGGATATACCTAAGTTTTACCAAATCCAAAGTATCCCAAAAAACCCACCAAACCTTTCTCTCTCTCAATTTCTCCTTATCTCTCCATGCCCCTCTTTACCAAGGTTTTTCAAACCTTGTAGGTCTCCTTAGGAAAAGATAGGAGATGATTTCCAAACCAAATGGAAATGATCTCCTACAAAAAACAAAATGTATGGGAAATAAAATAACCCAATAAGGATTTTCCATTAAGCAATGAGTGTGAAAAATAAAAACCAAATCCCATTACATTCTCAAATCCACTCCCTCAAGGGTAGATGGAGAAAAAAAAACAAAATCATAAGAACAAAAATTTTAAAGCAAAAACCAAATCAACCATGGAGGAAAGAAAAATTCATTAGTTAAACAATAATCAATTGAGAATGAGGACCTACTTCACAAAATAAAGAAGAATAACTCAAATCCAAGTTCCCAAGTAATTGCTTCTTCTCCCAAAACTCCAAAAGTAAGAAAAATGACCCAAAGAACCCCATCCCTTAAAAAATGAGGGATGATATATAAGAAGCCTTAAAACGAAAGAAAATGGGAGGGTGAAAAGTTTCACCCTCCACCTAAGACTCAGCCAATTATCCATCCCCAAAATTACACCAAAAATTCATTAAGAGAAAATAATAATTCCAATACAATCAAAACAATCTCCATATGGAGAAGCATGCACCACAAATCTAATTCAATCCTACAAATCCAAGAAACATAATCGAAGGGGTTAAAGGAGAGGCAAAAGAAGCAAATGGGATCTATTAGCCTTGAAAAGAGCTCACCCACCCATAGGTATATAGCCCAAGGGCTCTTTTCAAGGTAAATCTACCCACTTGCTTGCTTTTTAATCCTCCAAAATGTCACTTTTTTTCCAAATCCGAGTTTTGGGAGAGAGATGAAATTTAGGAGTGGTAATTGGGATTAATTAATCCATGATTAGGTTCTGCTAATCCCATTTTAACCAAAATAATTAGTAACAAATCAATCCCACAAGGTGGGAAGGGGTTAGCACTAAAACAACAAAAACAAACAATAAGATAAGGGGGGTTAAGTTAAGAAACTATAAGAGATACTAAAGAGGGTGCACAACCATAGAAGAAAATTTAAATAAGATAATACATGACAAAAAGGGGCAGAATTTCTACATTTTAACCATAGTCCAAACAAAGTGGATAAAATACAAAATAAACTAGTGGATGACATTTGGCCTATCACGTAATTTTGTGCTAGTTAGAAAACCCTTCCGAGTCCCACGTTCTCATATGGTAAGACCTGTCACCCACACTCGAATCAAACATCATACATGTCCAATGCCAAAACTAAATGATACGATATCACACATGCACTAGGACGATAATCCAACCAAAATCAAAGACTAGCCAAATCAAGTCAATCATACTACGACCATCCATCCAGTGTAATAAGAAAAGGTTATGATAATGCACCCATAATGTATCTATAAGAAAACCAAGTAAGCACAATCCAAACTATCCACGACATCACATAAATGCTCATAAAAATGTTCAAATATACATTGACATCGCATGCCTCAACAATATCATGTCATAATGAGTTAACATCCTAATGATAATATAATCCACGTAATATAAAAATCATCAATAATAATGGTAGTAACACAATATCAAATGTCTCCATCAAAATAATATAGTGGGTACAATGAGTCCTCATAGTCCAAAATGGAATGAATTTTTTTTGGAACTACACTATTTCTTTAACCCAAAATTGATTTAGGGGTTTTGCGAACATGTTTTATGGGAGGGGTTTGTCCATGCCAACATTTTTCACTGACATATGATTACATTTTTTCTAGGTTACAGTGAGGCGGTGGTATAAAATGATTAATAAGGTGTATATGTATATGGTTTCCTAATATGTATGTTTTTATAAAATGGAAAAGAAATGGTTTTTTTTTATCATAATTGGTTATATTGTTGTAGTTGTGAAATGAAAATATAACTATTTCACAGGATTCCATGTTGTTTAAAGAGGATTAAGAATTTTTCTAGCGTTAGTATGTTTGTTCTTCTAGTAGTATGTACATCTTGAGAATTGTAAAGTAGTTGTTGTGGTAAATTTGGGAACCTAATCTAAGCAATAAGTAAAGGACTTATCTTTATCACAATCATTCTAGTGAGAAATGCTTTTCTTGTTATGGGTAAATGTAGAGGATATGGTAATAGTAAATAATTGATAGATATTTTTACATCTATATCTTGCCTCCAAGTTATCTTTAAGTAACTATGGAAAGGAAAAAGGTGATATCATAGTCGAACTAGAGCATCATGATAACATTGTAAAATGAGAGAAATGTTAATATTGCTATTGATGTGAGTAATTAACACCTTGGATTTATGACATGTGTGAAGGTGTGTAAAGTTGAAAATTTTGCATGGATTTTTTTAAGCTTGAAGATAAACCCTACTATAACCGTTGTTAGTTTGTGGGACAACGTGTAACATTAGTAGAGGTATGAATGTATAGTGCATATATGAATCTCTATTCAATTGAAGAATTCACCCTTAGTATCTCATTTTACTATAGTAACTTACAATATTTTTAGAGGCAATGTTTTTTTCACCACCTTATGGAGTATCATGTACTTCACATGAGGGTGGGGGAAGAATGTGGTTATAAAGATATGTAATTGGATCTTCCTTATGAAATATAGAACTAGGAGAAAATTGCTTAGTTAAAATAGATCCAATTAAGTGGGTTACACAATCATGGTATACCATGTTAAAGGTTTTAAATGACTATCAGGAAAACCATGCATAACCTCCTCACCTCGCAGATCCTTTTACTAGAAAATGAATGTTGAGTATTTTAAGTAAATTTAGTGGGATAACTAGAATTATCATGCACATTAAAAGTGTACTATGAAGTAACAAAAAGATGGAACTACATGTTTAGCATAGGAAAATTTATAACCATGCATTATGGTAATACTAAGGTTAATGGTTTTGGTGGTAATGGAATAAGGAGGAACCCTTCAATTGGTACGTAAATTTATGTCCCCCTTTTTTTTAATCTAAATATAACCCCGAGTGCATGATGTGGAAGAAAATGGATAGATTGAGCTTAATATTGCAAGAAAATTAAAGGAAGACTTCCAAGCCCTTTTTATGTCACTCCTTACTAGAAGGATTCAATTGTGATAAATATTTTAATGTAACAAGCTTATCGTGAATCAATGTTGCTATAAGAGTCAGTAATGATAACTTTACAGTCCTAACCTAGAAGACTAGATTCTCCTTCTAATATCTCGTGGTAATAATATTTTTAAAATTTTCCTAAGAATAAAGTTGTCTGACCCAATGATCTAATGAAAATTTCTTTCTATGCAAATTTATGAACATAATTCCCTAGAGATGTCTTTGAAATACTTAGAGAATTGTGTGAAGGGAAACTTGAGCCAATTTTGTTTTGAACCATGAAAGAATGTACTTAGGACTTCTTGTGGTCTCATAAGTGATCTTCTTAAAAACCCAGATATTTATGATAAAATTAAATGAGGGCCTTATACTCTGGTCAACATGGGTTCCTTTCGGTAATTATTCTTTTGAGATAATATCCAGGTTGTGAGTGGATTTGGGTCAGCATAATTTGGAAAATTATGGGTCATTCGTGGTCACACCCTTGTGCTAATGCAATCATCTCAGTGCTACCAAATGAAGGGTATAATGAATCGTGTTCGGGCCTATTTAATATACTTACAAAACAACTTGGTAAGAAGAGAATGGGTACTTATGACTTGGTGTCCGAGTTATACTCTTCTCCTTCTTTTTAGTAGGACTGCAAGTGTTCTTGAATCCATAGCAAAATGGTGGCGGGACAATATTCTTTCGGTTAGCAACTTAGTCATGCACACCCCACTTCTTGAGGAGTGGATAGTGTTGCTTTGGGTCTCACCTAAGATGCGCACTCTTAGACCCAACCTTTTATGATAATTTTTGATGTTTAGTTGTGTGTTCTGAAAAGTTTTAGTGATATTAAAATAGGGAATTCTAACTTTGGATTGAACCCTAGACTATTTTGGACCTTGACTACATTGGGGAACTATGTGTCATAATGATATTATCCGTGCTTACGTAAAAAATACCATTAATGAAAAAGAGGATGATGGAGTAGAGTCGAGGATAAATAAGGGTGATAATGACATGGAGTTTCAGAGGTTGACATGATGGCATGAGGTGTTTCAGTGAGAATGGCTTGGCTTAACAAGCCTAATCAGTGACCTAACTAGCCTAGGTGATGGTGCATGGTGTTTGGAGCTTCTTGGTAGCTTGAGGATAATTTTGGAAGTATGGATATCATGTTTGGGGAGTGTTTAGGCACTCACATGAGTTTCAGGGTGCTGCTACAAGTTGAAAACCAAGGTTTAGGTGCTCATCTAGACCAAGTCTAGGTGCTAGGAGGCATACAGATGGGATGTGGAGCCATATGAGCTCATGGATGCATGTAGGTAGTTTTTTCCTGATTTAATAAGAATGTTAGGGACTTTTGGAGAGGTTTCATGGTGAGTTATGATGTTTCAGTTGACCCTAGCCTAAACCATGTAAAACCCTAAGAGTTAGTCATGAAAATGAGATAGGATGTGAAGATGGAGAACTATCTGATCCATGATGATGATTGAAGATGATGCACAAAGGTTTCATATATGTTTAAGAAAAATTTGAAGTCATTCTAAAGATAATTTTGTAGGATAAGTTAGTTTTTGTGAAACACACCCAAGAAAGGGTGTTTTCTAGCTCGAATTGCACTTTCAGATGCTCACCCTTAATTCTGTTCTTTGAATGGGAAATTTTGGATTTTAAGTATGTTTCTAAATTGAGTTTACAAGTTTTTTCAAAAATAATTAGGTCATTTCATCATCACATCTTTATGAACAAATGTTAATAAGGTAAACAACTATTTGTATGTTTGAAACCCTAACTGAATAACATTATGAGATATAATTATCATAAGTGTCTAAAATTTCTTGATAGTTAATATATGATGTAGAGGACCCCTCCAGGTTTCTATAAAGGTCATGAGGATGCATCTAAATGGAAAAGTTTTCCTATTTGTGAAGACTAGTCAAATGGCAAACAGAGAGATGAGATTGGTCAAGACCTTAAAATTAGAGTTGGAAGGAGTTCAAATATGTTATGGAAATAGGATTAAGAGTTATTAATAGTGGTATAATTTTTATCTCTTGATGATGAGATTTTATGGGTGATCCATGTCAGTTTGTTTAGATGAATATTTCTTGATTTTCGTGACATGACTACTCGGATGAAAGCATGAGTTGGTCAAGCATGAGATGATTGATTTGATTATTTATATCACATGGAAAGTGAATATGGGTGAATTATGTTCCTATTTAAGTTATTTTGAGGTAATTGAAGTGGAATTAAGGGTGAAAACCAATTGTGTTTGCAAAATAGGTTTCGGGTAGCATGATTTGGAGAAGAGGAAAATAAATGTGGTTTGAAAATATGGATGTTTGATAATGTATAAATTTTATGGATGTTATGTACATGTCTTTAGGATTCACTAGAGTGGAAGAATTCCATATTTTAGTTGATTTGGAGTGGTCTTGAGGCCCAAAGGTAAAGACAGGTGCTTTGAAACAACTATTGGTGAAGGATATGATCCTTTTGGCTTCGGTTATGAATTATTTGATTGGTCCAAGAAAATGTGAGACCATACATTATGGTTATATGTTATATTACAAATTTATGGTTAATTTGGGAGATTTAATAATCATGGTTTTGTGATTTGTGGTTTTAACTCATCCTAGTGATGGGGTTTTGAGGTGTTTTGGTGCAAGATGAGTGGTTTTAGGCATGAATGACCTATATGGGTCATATGTGAGTGTTTTAATGATTAAATTATCAATTTTTAAAGTTTTCTTGGTCAAAAAAAAGGAGGTAAACTGAATTAGTTTGAATTTTAATCATGAAGAGCATATAAAAGTGATGTTTTGGGTGCAATTTGGAGTTAGTTGCTTGTGTATGAAAAGTGTGACCTATGTGAGAGTGTTTTGCAGGCACCAAGGAATGTGTTGATATCTAAAAGTGTGTATGACAGGTTTAATATTTTTTCAAGAGTGTGTGAAATGGTTTGAAGAAAAGAGAAGTGAGAGATAGATCAAGTTTGAGAAACTAGTCTTTGAACAATGGTTTCAAGGAGAGCAAGCTGAATCAATTATCTCAATCGGTTGTGGCAAAGTAATAAAACATCATAATATTCATAAAAATATGTTTGATATGGTTCTTTATGAGCTTAGGGGGGTTGTAGTATCATTTTGGAGTTTTTTCTTCACAAAATTAGGGGTTGGTACTCCTTGTGAAGTTGGTTCTTCACTAAAACCTTGTGATTTGAGTAATATAAGTAGAAGTTTACATGGGCTTTCTTCCCTTGAGGGTTTCCCACTTATAACTTGTGTTATGGTGTTGCTTATCTTGTTCATGGTTAATTGAATGTATTTTGTATGTTGTTGTGCACACTCTAATGGATGGTTCATTGATTAATGGTTTATATGAGAAATCTAAAATTGAAATTAAATTTGTAAGGATTGATTCGCCCCCTCTCAATCCATTGTGCTTCCAAAAATAATTATATTTTTAAATATTCTACATAATCATGTTAATAAACTTGATAAATTCACTTATATGTCTCAAATACTCTATAGAATTGTTGTTAATAAACATATAATACATTCACCCACATAGATGTATATCCTCCGAATCAATGAAAGTGCAAACACCCAAATTGGGACGACACCCTCTAGGTCCCCTTTTATTACATCCCCTCTTACCATGACCCCTTTCACATATTTTTATTAATCTAATTACCTATATTAGATTAATTATTACCTCACCTCTCCACCTCACCTTGGACCCATTCCAAGCCCATTTAATAACTAAGACTGAGTCATCACTCCCCCTAACCAACTGAGACTTATTATAAACCTAATATTAATTATCAATTACCTTTCCCACCGATTTCCTGTGTGATTTAATGAGAATCAAGACTCATAACCCATAACCATTCTTGACTCACACCAAAAAGGGAGAGAAAAGGTTATTTTTAGCAAATAAGACTATTTCTCCCTAACGACGCCAATTATTCCTCGGCCGACACCGGTCAAGGAACCGCCATCGGTTCCTTTAAATAAGCATTTTCAACTCTTTACCCAAGTTCTCTTTTTGGTTCTTCTTTTGGTTGGCATTATTTTATCTTGCATCCTTGTATTCAATTGAGCATCCACCGATCAAACACAACATCAAAGCATTCAATTTCTTCACCAACAACCAACCTCTTGCTCCATAGCCTCAAATCATTCACATAGGGAAGCACTTAGTCTCCATTACTTTGTGGCACTGGATTTGGACCTTTTTCTCCTCCAAGCACCCATCAACTACCATCACTGTCAATATCAAATAAGTATTCTTAACCAGGTCATTGGTTTCATTAGCTTTGGTTTTGAATATTTTATTTGCTTGCGATCACCTCCTTCCTCTCCCGAATACATTTCGTAGCCCCTCTACCCAACACCCTGCCAATCTGAACCTCCCTACCTTTCCAACCACCTCTTTCACCCCTGCCGAGCCTTCACCTAAATCCCAACACCCTTCCTAAGCCTTCCCAACACTCTGTGCAATCACAGAGAGCCCAAACCAACCCATTTTCATATTTGGAACCCAATTTACCCTACCATGATTGATTAGCCAACTGATCCCGACTATTACCAATTCTGGAATCGGTTCCCGACCAACATTGGTCTCTTTGTCTAACATTTTCCCTCAGACCAACAAGCTTATTTCCTCACCCAAAACCTCTCAAAACCTCCCACAACTTCACCCAGACCTCCATAATACCCTCTGCCACATCTACAAACCCTATCAATCAATCACCCTTTCTAGATTTGATCTTATATTCGTTATTTAGATTATATTTAGAGTATTGTATTTGTGTGAGATACCCAAATCATATAACTACAATATGACCTTCTATTTCATGTTATTTATGTGCATTAATTTGTATTAAGACATGGATTGACAATCTTTGAGGAAACACCCTGCTTCCCGGATCTAGCTTACGCCAGAAAATCCACCAACCTATTGCTATTAACTCTATTTTGTGGTCTTGCTTTTCTTCTCAGGTACTCCTTCCTAGACAAAAAGTTCTCTACAATCAACTTGGTCTTCAACAATGGTGCACAACCTCTTCACAACCTCTAGGTATTCCTCACGTACCTTACCTTTACCTTTTTAAATCATTTTGTCATACGATACTCCTATGTGGTGAAACATTTTGGCATCCTGGTGGGACCCTCATCATTTTTGGGTTCTTTATATTCATTTAGGATTGCATTTTTGATTGTTTCCTTTCTAAAATATTCACTAAATCTCTCCTTGGTAACATTATTTCTTCTATTTTCTCTAAAAGTCACATTTCATTTGGTGCAAATTAAAACGAATCATTCTTTCTTCTTTCTTGCTTGCATTAGTGAAAGTCATACTCTATTCCTATTCATTATTGATTTCATCCAATCTCAATATTTTGATTTGGGTTTAAAATTTGCATCCTGTGTATTCTTGCATTCAACTCACATAGTCTAATTAGCAATCAAATATAACAGAGGTCATGACTAGTTGATGATTGGGTAATTAAGTGTAGTTCACTTTTACACACACTTTTCCAAATCACTCAAACAAACAACACATTTCTTAAACATTCCCAAAATCCCAGGAAGAATCTATCAAGGATTTAAACACCTGTTGATAGTGGGCCCCAATCGATGTTTTGGCCGGATTGTCATATCGAGCTCAGACATCTTGTACCAAAAGCTATACCAAGGACACCCCCTCTAGAAAATTTCTGAAACCATCCATAGTTGGATTCTAGGTACCTTATATCCACTCCTTTCTATATATTCACAATCATTCCTAAGGCTTAAGCCATCAAAACACTAAAATCTTATTCCTAGGATAACATGTTTGTTAGATTTTTCTTGTTGGATTTGTGACTTTATTTATTATCTTATTCTATTTGAGGTGTGAGATCGTATTTCATCACTTTTATTTATTTTTCACACCCGACCATCAAAATCAGTTAATTCTGGTTCTCTGAGTGTGTTAGATTAGAATTGATACACATAACCTAGTTCTCAGCTTCTTTTGACCAAAATCTTTCTTAGAAATTTCAAAAGTCTTAAGTTTACACCTAATGCCTTACTGGGCGTCGGTTCAAAGAACCGACATTGGTTATTATACCTATGTTATTGGTTGAGTAAAGCAGGACATTGGTTATTCTACTTACCATCATCGGTTGGATCATGGTATCGGTCTCTATTTTTTTGATTTTCTTTCAAATACAATGAGCTAATTTCACCTTCCATAAATTTTTTCAAAAGTTTGTTTATGAGTTTCTATCATTTTTATAGAGTCCAGAGTACCTATTTTTCATCCTTCCGTATGGTTTGGACTTGAGAACAGGAGCGAGATCTTGTTTTCCACGCAAGTTTGATACCTTTTCCTTCTAGCCCTTTTTTCCTTCCATCTCATCTCCAATGGATCCTAATTCTCCTACAAATGTACCCGTAGGTGATGAGGAATTCACTATATTCCTTGATCATAACACCAAGGCCTTGCAACATTACATTTCTATTGTTATCTAAAGAACTCCCCTAGTTATTTGGATAGCTTGCATACACATTTTGGCCCTAGGTTATCTACTAAAGAAGTTTCATGCACTCAAAATCATTTGGCACATTCCCTTGGTCATAGTTTACCTACATGCCCCACTCTTTTCCCTTCCACTTCTCTCTCATGCCAGCCTTCCACATGCCACACCCATTACTTCATAATAGTTACACCTTAACCATACATTCTCTACTCACTAGTTTGATTCCTTTCCCCGCATGCTTCGTGCGCTCTCCCTCTACACCTTCCCCTATTTTCTCCCCGTGCCCTCATGCACCAAATTGTCTTGTAACATGCTTAATCATGTAGTGTGTAATCATTTAGTGCGTGCCAATAGGGTGCCAAATCCTTGCAACAAGTGAATGATTGACATATGGCAGAAATGACAAAACAGTTGTACATTTGGCCATCATTCCAACGAATCAACATGTGCCACATGTTTCGCGTATGCTGATAGCTCTAACATCTTCTGACAGCCATATCATCAGCTATAGAGCTCAGATCGGCGCATGCCTAGACTTTTAGAAAGATGTTGACATTAGCTACATGTCTCTAGAAATTCAAATTTCAAATCTTGGTAGATATGGTAAGTAAGAATGTGGAAAATGTCTCTCTAAACATTGATGAGTAGATCTGATTGCTCCAACCACCCGATTTAGCATGATCCTCTCTCCTTTGCATGCAAAATAGGCATGGGGAAGCGTATCACAAATTTCCAAGTAGATTTATAGACATTGAATGCTTCCTGTTGGTGGTTGTATTTCAAATTCAGGTTTTCCCTCCTTTATCCTTCTTTCCTCCATGGATTCATCTATAAATGTAAGAGAAAGGATCATTTGTTATGTTGGATACTCTAGATCCTTACGCATGTTGCTAAGGACTCCATATTTTCTGTATTTTGAGTTACAGACCTCCATGTTTGGCTCTTGCACTTGGATATTGACCTCTTTATCATCAGAATAGATTACGTGTATTTTGGAAGTAATAAAAGCATTGTTTTGTGACTATTCTCTTTTCCTACCGTGTTTGAATTACTCCTTCTTGCCTTTTCTTTCACATTGTGTATTGTTGTGCTACTTCAGATCCCTTGCAGTTCCATATTTGGTTGTGTTCCATAAGACCGATTTAGCAATGCATGTCTTGTTGTGCTACTCGTGCCTAGCCTCTTCTCACATATTCCTTGTCACTCTTGCTTAGAACAGATAGTGTTCATCCCTATTTTCTGGTGATATCACCTTTTAGTGTAGTTTACTTTATGTTTTCCTTCTTTCCCTAGTCCTTGGCATTCATATTTTAGTTTCCCCTTCCAACACTAGGAGTAGCAGTAGTAATAGAAATAGATAGAGGAACCGGCCTTCTTCGGAGATCCATCCCAAGTTCACAAGGTCCCACAACTTGGGGACAGTTCCATTCTAGTCTCAAACACCTCGGCCCTTTCAAGATCCGAGACGCGGGTGCACATTTGAGAAACCAATAGTTTCGGCATGCCCAAAGTGGTACCAGTATTAAAAGATAAAATTTCATATCTCTAGGTTCGGTGTGTGGACTTGGCATTTTTAGCCTCTCGAAGAGGTTCCCATCAAAACACATTTGGTGACTCCCAATATTTTACAATCTCTGTTTCAGCAGTCCTGAGTGCCTTTCATGAGAAGAGTGCACACAAGAAGAAGTGCAACAGCTGAAGATTCTTTTGAGTACCTCTAGCTATCCCGAGAAAATTTCACTCCAGAAAGCCCACACGCGCATCTCTATCTCCAGCGCACCGCGCCCATTCAACTCCTCCAAGTAGCCAGCTTATGTGCCCTATAATGGCACATCAGCCACCTCCTCCTCTAAGAATTTTTGCAAACTTTAACGGAGGAAGTCCCTTACTCTTGGTCATGCAACATGATATACCTAATGGCGTGCTCAAAATTATTCCTTATTTTACTGGTGAAAATCAAGTCACCCCTTAGGAGCACATCCAGTATGTAGTGAATGTGTGTTCATTCTATCTAATCACACACAATGATATTATAGTCGGGATGCTTGAAGCCTCTTTCAAAGGAAAATCACTTCAAAGTGGTGGTACCGAGGCTTGAGGCTTGGATCGATCACCAATTGGGATGAGTTGGGGACAACTCTATGTAATTACTTTGAAGACAAGTCGATCACCTATCTTTGGTGGATTAACCGACAACAACAAGAAGAGCACCCAATGAGTAGATGACTGATTTCAACATCGGGTTTCGAGAAGACTTGGGACATAATTCCCCTTGTGGTGAGACCTCACCGCCCAATATGCTTTCCTATATTATTTGAAAGCACTTTAATGATGATATCTCGGTCATGATCCAATCTATGGGAGGAAGGACTCTACCACCTGCTTATAACATTGTAGTAAGGGTAGAAAATAATCTCATACAAATCGGGAAGCTGGCTCCTAGACCACCCATGCCTGTGTTCCCAGATATATCACAAGTGCCCCAGCCTTATGTGGCCCCCATTCCTACTTACGAAAAAAGTGCGCAGCCAGTTGCCTCAACATCCTACTCTCCGGCACAACACAAGGAAGATGAAGAATTGAAGGCCTTGATTAGAAATTTGTCAAATAAGGTCATATCACTAGAAAAGCAACAAGTGCAAGCATATAGAGGCATTTCCACTCGGCGCATGGCCAAGGGAATCAGCCTTGGCAGAATCAATATGGAAATCAAATATATGTGCCCAACCAACATAATGATAGGTGGCAGCCTAATGCACATCTGCCTTTGCAATTTTTCCCTCCCGCGCCTTCTCTTCCATTGCCTAGTGTGAATCAAGAGCTTGTCCTAGTTCAAAACAACTTGGTGTGCAGGAATCGAGTGGTGCTTCCCTTACAAGATTCCTCATAGTCAGTACCATTGTGCTAATGTTGTGCGTGCCCAAGCCTTCTTGATCCAAAATGCTTCATCCTATGAGCCTTCAACAAGCACCCATAAAATAGATAACCCTAAAGATCCAGAAGCTCATCCAAAGGCCAATATAATGTTCTTTGGCATGGAGGATTTCGTGTAATCAACCAAGCTAAAGAAGATACAAATAAACCATGCGTGTAGGTTGCAGAAAACACAAGGTATAAGAAAAGAATGTTGGAGTGCGGTGCATAGGTCACGGTCCCAACAATACAGAAGATCTTCGAAGAAAAAGAATCAAACAAGACCTCTTGTGGAAAAAATATTCAAACCCCTATGCAGGAGGTCCCGCATAAATCCCCTTCTCAAGCACCACGCACCCATCCTTTGGTGGGCTAGGCTTTTCTCCGGCTAAAAATTAGGCTTCTATGCTTGAACAATACAAAAGCGATGTTATTCCTTAAATGCACAAGGCAGGAGGGCTTCCATTCAACATTGTTTATCAAATGAAGAAAACAAAGATAAACGTCACAACATGGGATGCCCTGACCATTCCATCTCAGCAGGATTTGCTGCATGAAGCTCTGACACAATTTCCGCGCGCTGACCTAGCTATGTAGAAGCTGTACACTTCTATCAAAATATGCCAAGAAGAGGAGAAGAAAGTGAGAAAGATGGCTAAGACCCCACCCTTCTATATGTCCTTGATTATAGTAAAACACCTAGTGCATAACTTCTTGATTGACTCAGGCACTAGTACTTCTGTTATGCCTAAGAAGATAGCTGATGTCTTAGGTCTGAAATATAGCCCTTTGTCTAAAGGAGTCCTACAACTTGATGGCTCAATTGTGACCACCTTAGGAGTCATCAATGATCTTGAGTTAACCATCCATGCATGTCCTAGCCTAACAATTAATCCATGCATGTCCTAGCCTGAAAATTACTCAAGATGTGTCAATTATTGACTTGCCTCCTTTGTTTGCCCTATGTCTATCAAGGGAATTTACTACTAAAGTGGGTGGTTACTTGTCATCTAATTAGTCTCATATGTTACTCAAGACAAGGTATGGTACCTGGTTTACCATACAAGCTGAGCCTATATTTTCTTATCATGTAGAGCCATATGTTCCATCCCCTCTCCAAGCCAACTGTCTTATCTAAGAAGAACAAGCTTCAGTTCGAAGAGCAGTCTCTTCCACCCTTTGTCCCAAACCCGGTACTTGATGAGTGGGTCGAGAGGCATCAAAATTTGATCCCTATCTTTCAAGAACTAGAAGCCTATGAAACCGGGCTTGGTACTTATTGCATTCTAGAAGGATACATTACGCTTCTATGCACGCTCATAGGGAGACAAAGTTTAAACTAGTCTATGGAAGTTATACTTTGATGGTTGCGAAGTAGGAATGACGCAAGAGTAGGAGTGGTTCTCATTTCCCCTAAGGATGAGAAGTTCTTATTCGTGCACGAGGATGTAGTTTACATGTTCAAATAATGTGGCTGAATATGAATCATTGATGCATGGCCTGCTTATTGCTGAAAAAGAAGAAAATTAAGGCACTGCAGATCTTTGGGGACACAGAGATAGTTATCCACTAGGTCACCAACAAATTCCATAAAGATAATCAGCTTTTTAAATCTTACAAACACAGAGTTTGGGATCTACTCGAGAGATTTGATGCTCTTAATCTGTAGGTAGTCCCAAGGAAAATGAGCAAGGAAGCCGACCAAATGGCCGCGCTTGGTTCACAGTTTTCTCTTGTTGAGGACTTTGTCAAATGGAACACTCAACACATTAAGATGATAATCAGACCATCCATTCTAGACAATAACACCAGCTAGCAGGTGTTCGAAAGTGATGCATAGATCATCTAGTTTATCCAGAATGAAGCTGAATTTTCATCAAGTATGCAAGCTGACTTGCATGATACCTATGGTGACCAAGTAATACAGTTGAAGACAAATAAGTTGCCTAAAGGGTTGGTCACTTTAAAGAAAATTTTTAGCCCCGATGATGAGTTCAAGGATGAAGAAAGATATATGTGCACCACACAGGAGGATTTCTCTCCCATTACTATTACACGTGGAAAAGAGCTACCGCTCAACAGAGTTACATGCATGAAGAGAAACAGCCTTCATCTCTCTCTGTTAAAGATATAGTGACATTTTTCATGGAAGCATGAAAACCTGGGGTTTTCATCTAATTGTTGCTCAACACTCCATTGACCTTGATCCCGGCATAAAGCTCATCACATAGAAACAACAACCAATCAATCCAAGAATAGACCCTCATGAGGAAGGAGTTATCCAAAGTCATTGAGGCAAAAATTATTTTTCCTATCAAACTACTCTACCGGGTTGCAAATTTGGTCCCAAAGATACGCAAGAAGAATGGTGAAATCAGACTTTGTGTTGATTTCAAAGATTTAAATAAGGCATCTCTAAAGGATGACTATCCTTTGCCTTCAATGGAACAGATTCTACAAATTATAGCTGGCGCGCAAAATTTCTCCATGCTAGATGGGTACTCGGGTTTCAACCAGATCCTGGTCAAGGAAGAGGATCAATTCAAAACAACATTTACAACCAAGTGGGGAACATATGCATATCAGAAAATGCCCTTTGGTTTTTCAAATGTGGGCACAACATTTTAGCGTGCCATGGATATTGCCTTCAAAGGTTACATCAATGAGTTCATCTTGGTTTACCTTGATGATATAATTGTCTTCTCAAAGTAGAGCGCAGATCACATAGCACACTTGGAAAAGGTCTTTGAGAGATGCAAGGAATTTGGGGTTTCTCTTAATCCCAAGAAGTGCAATTTTGTAGTAGCTTAGGGTAAGATTTTGGGCCATGTGGTTTCAAAGGATGGCATCGCAATTGACCCTGAGCACATTTCAGCTATCCTAGCCCTTTCTTTTTCGGCGTATAAAAAAGCCTTACAGTCCTTCCTTGGCAAGATTAACTTTATTAGGCATTTTATCCCTAACTTTGTAGGACTGGTTTGGCCCATCATCCTCATGCTCAAGAAGGACATATCATTCAAATGGATAGTAAAGGGAAGAGAAAGCTTTGATAAAATCAAGAAAGAAATTACTTGTGCACCAATCCTCCTCAATCCAGTTACTCACAGGATTTCATCCTTTATGCCTATGGTGCCGATACAAGCATTGATGTTGTCCCGACATAGGAAAATGAGCAAGGACTGGAATAGCCAGTGGCATTATTTAGCCAAATACTAAAGGATTATGAATTAACGTATAATCACATGGAAAAGTAGGTCTTCACCATCATGCATGCGCTCAAGAAATTCTAGAGCATGCTCACCAAAAATCATATCAAGGTGTTAGTTTCTCACTCATTTGTCGGAGAGACTTAATCATGGGAGCATAAATCGGTGAGAAAATAGTGCGATGGGTGACAAAAATCATGGAATATTATGTGGCTATTAAGGCCACAAAGCTGGTAAGAGGCAGCGCACTCTGCAAGTAGATTGCTGAGGATGCGCAGAACGAACCTGAGGCTTCATTTTTTCTAGATGAAGACCTCTCGCGCCTGTAACATGAGCATAATACTAACCCCAACATGTGTGACTGGATGAAGGACATATAAGGTTGCAATCTATTCCTTATGTCTTGATTGATGGACTTATCTTCAAAAGAAATTTAGATGGTGTGCTTTGTTAAGATGTATCAATGGTATGCAGACTGAAAAAGTGTTAGCATAATTTCACAATGGATTCTCTGGTGGAAACTTCTCTACCAAAACTACAGCAATGAAAATCATAATGGCATGTATCTTTTGGCCTACCTTGTTTGTAGATGCATATAGGTGGGTCATAAAATGTAAGGAATGTGCTTTCTTTACAGGAAAGAAAATTTTAGTAGTGCTTCCCCTTCGACCAATCCAAGTGGATCAACCGTTTGCACAATGGGGTATAGAATTCATAGGAATGATCAACTCGCCTTCAAGCGCTGACATAGATGGGTTCGACAACTACGAGACTACTTCACCAAATGGATAGAGGTTGTCATACTTAAAGAATCAACTCGAGGCAGTCATCCTTGAATTCCTCAAAATTTTAGTCACAAGGTTTGGAGTTCCTCAAACCATTATCTCTAATAATGTGAAGGCCTTCCTTGTTGCTAAAATCACTGATTGGGCTCTAAGTTTGGGCATTTACCCAAAAAATTCTTCCAACTATTATCCTCAAGTAAATGGTTTGGTAGAGTCAACATACAAGAACCTGATCAGAATCATGAAGCACACGATGAATACCACCAAAGAAAAGTGGCATACAAAGGTCTTACGTGTGCTCTGGCGAGATAGAATCACAATAAAAAAGGCAATAGGAAATTCACCTTACAATCTTATCTATGGAAAGGAGGCTACACTTCCTTTAACAATAGAGCTAAATTCATTAGCACTTGCCCAACAAATAGAATTTGAGGGCATGGATCAGAGAGAAATCAAGATGGCAGAGTTGGTTCATCTTGAAGAACTCAGAAACTCTGCCATGATCAAGCTATAACATCATCAGTAGGTAAAAAATAAATGGTTTGACATAAAGGCTAGGCCTCAAGCTTTCAAAGATGGAGACTGGTCCTAAAATGAGATCTTGATAGAGCTAAACCATGGTGTCATTCAAATTTTGATGCACTTTGGAGTGGCCCATACATCATCAAGTCCTGCAAAGAAGCTAACTCTTTTGAGTTAACTCATCCAGATGGAAGCGCGCTACAAATCCTAGTAAACAAGATCTATCTCAAACCCTTCCATTAGGTTTGTTGCATCACATGTATATATTAAGTAGTTTCAATTCCTTCAAGTGTGCTTTGCACACATTGTCTATTTGTACATAGTTCTTTCCTCTCACGCACTTCCCGCATGCACTCTTTTGTTGCTTCCAATGTGTAGAGCTTCTCTCAACAGTTGTGAGATTTAGGACAAGGTGCAGAAATGATACTCAAGGTGACATGCTCAAAACCATTTGGCACATTCCCTTGGTCATAATTTACCTACACATCCCACTCTTTTCCCTTCCACTTCTCTCTCACATTGACCTTCCACATGCCCACCTTCTTCCTATCCAGTTTCTTTCCACCCCGCACACCTAAGTCTTTGACCCTTCGTGTGCCACACCCATTACTTTGTAATAGTTACACCTTAACCATACGTTCTCTGCTCACCGGTTTGATTCCTTTCCCTGCACTCTTCACACACACTCCATTGCGCCTTCCTCTATTTTCTTCCCATTCCCTCTTGTGCCAAATTATCCTCGTAGCATGCTTAAGCATGCAACATGCAATCTGTTAGCCTCTGCAACAAGTGAATGATTGACATGTGGCAGAAATGAAAAAATAGTTTTACATTTGGCCATCATTCCAAAGGTGAATCAACATGCACCATGTGTTTCTGTACGCTAACATCTCGACATATTATTATAGCCATATCATTAGCTATAGAGCTTAGATCGGTGCGCACCTAGACTTGTTAGAAAAATTTTGACATCGGCCTACAGTGTAAGAAATTCAAATTTCAAATCCTGGTGAATCTGGTAGGTAAGAATGTGGAAAATGTCTCTCTAAACATTGATGAGCAGATCTAATTACTCCAACTACCTAATTTAGCATGATCCTCTCTCCTTTACACGTAAAATAGGCATGGGGAAGTGTATCAAAAATTTCTAAGTGGATTTGCAGACATTGAATGCTTCCTGTTGGTGGTTGTATTTCAAGTTTGGGTTTTCCCTCCTTTATCCTTCTTGCCTCCATGGATTCATCTATAAATGTAAGAGAAAGGCTCATTTGTTGTGTTGGATACTCTGGATCCTTATGCGTGTTGTTAAGGACTCCATATTTTCTGTATTTTGAGTTGCAGACCTCCATGTTTGGCTCTTGCACGTGGATATCGGCCTCTTTAGCATTGTAATAGTTTTGTGTATTTTGGAAGTAATAGAAGCATCATTTTGTGACTATTCTCTATCCTAATGTGTTTGCATTACTCCTTTCCTTTTCTTTTGTATTGTGTATTGTTGTGCTACTTCGGATCCCTTACAGTTCCATATTTGGTTGTGTTCCATAAGACTAATTTTGTGAATGTGTGTCTTGTTGTGCTACTCGTGCCTAGCCTCCTCTCACATATTCCCTGTCATTCTTGCTCAAAACAGATAGTGTTCATCCCTCTTTTTTGGTGCTATCACCTTTTAGTGTAGTTTACTTTATGTTATCCTTCTTTCCCTGGTCCCTTAGCATTCATAGTTTAGTTTCCCCTTCTAGCACTAGGAGTAGCAGTAGCAGTAGAAATAGATAGAGGAACCAACCTTCTCCAGAGATCCATCCCAAGCTCGCAAGGTCCCACAACTTGGGGATGGTTCCATTGTGGTCTTAGACACCTCGGCCCTTTCGATATCTGAGACACAAGTACACGTTTGAGCAACCAACAACTACTTCTTCCACCCGTAACTCATCAGGTCAACCCCTTTATGGAATGCACACTTCCATGCCCGCCATTTCTACCATCTCTGCCATATATGGGGATGCTAATGTGGCTACCCAAACTACTCTAGCGTTTCCTACTGCCGTTGTGAAATAACCTACTTCTCATGTAACCTCTGCATCCTTAACATATTCTCTCCCACTGATATCTGTAGTACCCATATCCACTACCCCTATTATATCATCATCAGTATCTTATGTACCTATTCCTACACAACCGTCGGTTGCATCAACCTCTTCTACTCCATTTTAGAATTTGGTGGTCTCTATTCCCCAAAATCTTCCACCCATCGCCACGAGGATATTTCCACAAGCTCCTCCTACTTCCACCTTACCTCAAATGCAACCCATCACCTCAATTACATATTCGAGGTATATGTCATCCTCATCCACTACTTCCTACATACCTACATATCAATTCATGTAATCGGCACCACCACATACTAGTATGAATTTTACAACCCATTCATTTTATCAATCCCCTTATACCTCATGGGCATCCCTCAATCAAATCCCGCAATGGATCTCATTAAAATAATGATGGATAAAATGCAGACACTTGAGGCCTCAGTTTCTACATCCCATAATGTCTTAACATATGATGAGATTTGTAATGAACCCATCCATTCTTCTATACCTATTCATCCATATCCTATGCAGTGGGAGCTACTTAAATTCAACCACTTCAATAGTAAAGATGACCCACAACATCACTTTCCTTCATTTAGAAAAACTTGTTACCTAATAGGTCATGATGATGCCTTGCTCCATCATACCTTTCCCATGTCCCTATCAGAACCTTCCTTAGAATGGTACAGTGCTTTTCCCAAGCACTCGATCTTTTCCTTTAATCAATTGGTGAGAGACCTTTCTCGATCACTTTTTGATAAAGATTTCTAAAAAGTTCTCTGTTGACCATTTTGGGTCAATCATCGGGTAGGAGTATAATTTTTTTCCCATTGTTACTCATTTAGATGGTTTTAGGAACAACATAACATCAAATCGTAACTCAAGTGTTGTCAAGAAGGCCATGCCTTATAGATGTTGTCATCCCAAGTTTTTCACCTTCATCGAGTTGTGAAACAACAATGAAAGACTATCACTTGGGCCCGAAGGAAGGCGGGAGGGGAAACATGTATCAAGATCATGTTCCGAACTACAATCAAGTGGCAGATTTGAAGGACATGTACAATTAATTCAAGTTATTTCCTTATGCTTAGGTGAAATTGCATTATGTTTTGAGTTGCTTAAGTTCATTCCACATCACGATTACAAAAAGAAATGTAAAAGGAAATTATATAGCTCATAACAGAAGGTAATTTCATATATTCATAAAGAAATAGTATAGTTATCCCACACAAGTTGTGGGATATGGATATGATCAGAAAAGAAAATGTAGATAAATACAAATATGAAAGCATGAGGGATGAGTAACCCGTCATTTCCTGAGTGTGAAGGTTTCTCCAAGATTTGTGGATTTCCTAAGCTGCAGCTCCAAGTACCGAAAGAGAAAAATAGAAAGGTTAGAGATCAAGGTCACCGATATCTCATACGACCGAGTTTCATATGTATATGCATTTGTAATCATGATAAGGAGTGAGAGAAATAATGCATGAGAAACACTTTCACCGGTGCAAGAGTATACTTTTTCATTATGTCACATTTAGATTTTACAAATCTAATGTAGTCATCCAAGAATAAAATATGTTAAGTGTTGCACCATCAACTGGAAAAGGGATTTACATCTACAACTAACACTTGAAATTTTTACAATAGCTGAGATCAAAGCTACAAGAAAGTAGAATGCTTACAAGGAGCATAGTCTAGTGTATTGTTTAAATAGTTCATTCTCTTTAATGATTAATATTTTATTGAGTACGATACAAACTACAACATTCATTTCTACCCCAATATTCATAACATCGGTTGCACAAAGAGCAATGCCGGTTGGCTTTGAAGAAAGAGAATAAAGTATCAAACATTTATGCATTTATGTGAACTTCAAGGACACAATAAAGGAAAAATTAATGCAGCAAAATAAATGAGCAACTAAAGCCATCCATTGAGCTAGAAAAGGAACACTTTAACAAGAATGATCATCAAATAGTCCAAGAAGATTTAAATGGGACAACTATGAGAAATCTGGAATATAAAATACAATGTGTGCATTATTTAGTTCACCTTATGAGAAGAACAAGGGATGTTATATTCTTATTGTAAGAGATTTCAGAATAAAGGCAAGAATACAAAGTAGAGGATCATGTTTTCGGAGACAACAATTAATGCAAATACATTTCACAAAAAAATAAGAACCATATTTCACACAAGTTACAAGCAAGGAAAAGTTCATTGGTTAAAGAATTGCATGTTTACATTATTTCAAAGAAGCTTCTATAGGTTAAAATCACAAAGCACTTAATAGATGGTGTTTTCAAACATTGAGATAGATCAAGCACCCAAAATAAATTACATACCTCCAAGTCATATCAGGTAGAACTCGTGAGCGAGTTTACAAATATCATTAGATATCATCATAAGGGAATCTTATTACATCAAGGCATGGAGAAGTTTCATTTTTCAAGTATATATTCCATAGGTTAAATCTCAAGATCTTGCAATAAGGATTACTTATTTTTAGAAGATAAAATTCTATACTAGATTGGAGAATCATAAAGCAACCTGCATTAAAAAATGGAATAAAACTCAAGAGACCAATGATGACTAGGTACAAAGAAAAACCCTAGGGCACAAGTTAGAAAGTATGTATCAGAAAAGATCATCATTTTGAGAGTTCCGAGCTACAATAAAATATCAAATGGTGAGCCAAATACCAATGCAATGATCAAATAATGAGAACAAAGTCGTGGCTCAATTCAACGCAAACCAGCTCATAGGTTCATGGGATTGAGCTACATAGAAAACCATACAATGCAAACTCACTTTGAAACCATTATTAAAACGCGCTGATTTTCTTATGAGAGCTCGAGTGATCATTAATGATCATTATTTTAATGATAGTAAACAAAGCATACATGTGGGCCTTGAAGAATGGAAATCGGGAGGTTGGAGCAGGAGTTGGTAGAAGGGCATAAACCGAACCAAAAAAAGTGAAAGTTTAAGGGCATATGAACCACTAATGAGAATGATCTTGTGCAAACAAATCTTGGCAAACGAACCCCAATAAAATGGGAAAACAAATCAAATGGTACGCTTCCATGTCAAACAAAATTATAGATATAATGCTCAAGTCGCCATTAAAGAAGCCGAGAGTTTACGAATATGAGTGGGTAGAAGCTTTTGAAAGTAACAAAGTAGAAGTAGAACACGGTCAGGTCAAACAAATTGTGACCAAGTGATCAAAAGGTAAAAACCAACCCACAAAAAAATCACAATGAAGATGTATGGGCAGAACACCATTAACTCACCAATACACAACAAAAGTGGAGCACAAACTAGAGTAGGTCAACATGAAGCAAATCGAATGAACCCATGAAGATTTGAATTGAGAAAATAGGGTTTACCTTTTCCATGATAAATGGTATATCGACAACATGCAAACACAAAAATTGTCGGGAGCTCAAAATGGAATTAAGTGCCCACAAATGAAGCTTGGAATGGTTTTATGGGATGAATCAAAGCAAATAATGACCCAAGTAGATTGAATTATAACCATATAAATGATTTTGATAGAATTTTACGCCTAGAATGCACACTCGATAGCCAACACAAGGTATTCGAGCTAGAAAACCATGATGAGCGGCTAAGAGAGTAAATTAAATAGAGTTATACATAGAATATTTGAACAAAAAATCTAGAAGAGCCCAAACATTAGGTGGTGAGTTGTGGGAAAATTTAGAAGTAAACCCCTCGGGAATACATTAAACAAAGAGTGATTAGAGATATAAAAATGATAATGAATGAAAAATAATGCACATACACGGTTTAGGCAGAGATGGGTTTCAATTAAAGTCTCTACAAATAACAAAAACATAACTTAGCTTTCAAAAGAAGAACTTATCTCCAAATCGAGGATTCATGGCTACAGTAAGAAAAAAATTATCCAAAACTAAAAAAAAGAGCATAGGGGTGAAAAACCTTTTTAAGTTGGTGTGGCTTAGGGAACAAACCCAAAATACCAAAAATACGTAAGACAAAACCCTCATCAAAATGGAAAAAAAAACAAGCCATGGCAAGTCGAGTTAGTAAAGTAGATTATTGACCATGGATGAAGATATTGAGCTCAAATTTCTCCAAAAATGGCAACCAAATAATGTTAAATATTGGATTCAAACAAAAATAACGAGTTGTTTTTTAGCAGGCATTCAAATAAATGCAAACCCCAAACATCTAATGAAAAAAGAGATCTACACAAACAACGAGGTCCATTTTAGAAGAAACCCATCGGTTGGTGTTCACAGATTTATACAAACCGGGAACTAATCTAGAGCCAATGCTAGAGTTTCAAGAAAAACGTAAATGGAAGTTGAGTTCTTTAAAATTCTAGCAGAGTAAGTATGGATCAAGAATAGTGAAAAAGCTCAAGCTAGGGTTCAACAACAAGTCCCTTACCTTGTTATAATGGTGGCAAAGATTAAATATATTGAACCAGCAAATGCCATAGCATCAAGTTGAAAGTAATATCCACATCATTTCAAACAGAGACCATAACACAAATAGCTTTGAGAAAGAGCAATGGCGGTGCTCAAAATTTTTGTGGAGTTTTCCCTCACTGCCACTTCACCGACCACCAAAAGTGCAAAATGATGAAACTTAGGGTTTTTACCCTAACTAAGGGGAATCAATCTCTCTCCTTTTTTCTAACCATGGTCAAGACTAACTCATGGCTAGAGTTAATTGCACTTTATTTAAATATTGTTTGCATGCTAACTAAGGGAAAAAGGTACAACCATGTAATTACTAATGATGTGCATGCAAGTAACCAGGTTAGAAAAGTTGAATAAGACAAGAATAACTTTCCCACAAGAATACATAATAGCCACTTTTTACATTATTCTTAGCAATGCATCTTTACGATTGCTAAAGTAAAGGCCAAAAAGTAGAGTCAACAATAGTGGATCGAGGACAAGTTAGAGACCATACCGCTATTATTAGCTCACTTGTTCTTTTACCCATAGGGGAACCCACCTTATCATCCCCTCTACCTATAAAGGAGCCTACATTAACCACTTTTCCTTTTCCTCAACCGATAAAGGAGCCAATTTTACCTACTCTTCCTATTAGTGACACTTCTCCGAAGGTCTTCAATAATCCCATCTCTCTTCTTACCTCACTCTTACCTACCGAGTTAGAGGCTAATACCTTCCCTATCTTAGGGGCCTTAGAGCTCTTCACTTTGGATTTAACACTAAGTTGTCGTCCTCTTCATCCACTCCAAAACCATTTCTCATTCAGGTTGACTACTTGTAGTATGTTGATTACACTACCCTTTGGGGACGCCTTAGAATCCCCTGTTTCCACCCAAATTCAAATTTAATCTCTTAATATCTCTACCATATACCCAAATATTTTCAAAGTGACTATAGCTATTACACACGAACCGGTGGTATTAGCCTCTTCTTCATCAACAACCCTCTACTAAGGCCTCCATCTTCTCAAAAACCTACTACCACCTTAGGGGTTTTACCGAGTGCACTCAAGTTAGTTGCACCCCTTGTGAAGTTACGCCTCCTATAGTTGAAGCTAGACTTGTCAACTTCTTCACTACTAATAAAAAAATCTACTCCGACACCTAAAAGGAAGACCCAACCTCTTAGGGCTCACACCCCGATATCCCCCACACCTTCTCACTCACCTTCACCTCTGTTGTCAATATTGGGCCCACATCCTTCAACCTTGGTTAACCTACCCCTTTACCAAGGCAAACCCAAAGTGCAACAACCTATACCCTTTCCTTCACCTCCCATTCTGCCCACACCTTCTTCATTACCTTTACCCTCACTCTTGCCAACACCCACACTTTCACCTTGGATTACTTGGATACCTACACCTTCTGATTCTCCTTTTCCCTACCACATTGTTCCTCTTCCTTTAACCAAGAAGGCGTAACCTAAACCCAAACCTTCACTACCTACCAAAAAAGTAGTTACACCAACATGATATCTCACCTTTCCCTCCTCACAAAGGTCATGTACCCCTTCACCTAAGACAACTTTGAACTCTCATTGTGATCCTTTTCTAGGAACCTACTCTAACATCCTTACTCAGCTATTAGAGACATCTGTTATATCACTTCCACCTATCAAGCCTTATGATCCTATCAAACCTAAGCCAATTGGGTTTGATGACACAAATTTTTTTCTTATCATCACTCACTAGTGCATGATGTCAAAAGTTGTAAGGCCCTGAAAAATTTCTCCTTCAACTTTGTGATTCTGATGATCTCTTCGAAGAAGATGATCTATTGGAGGAGGATTCCACTCTTTCTTCACTTGTAGCCACACAACCTAGTCCCAAACCCATTCTACAATATTTCCCTTCACATCCACCTAGGGAGAAAGGTAAGGCTCAACAACCCTCTTTTCCCCCTCCTATCTTTGAAATTAACATGATACATGTAGCCACTCGGTCACAACACATGAAAGACAAAGGAAAGGAAAAAGCTAGTAACCCTTCTAGTTTTTCTTCACCTACCATTACACTTGCACCTACCCCAAAGATAACCATCTTTGGGATGACATCACCTACTTATTCTAGGGTTACACATCATTCAATGATCAAATAACTTCACTAGTCCCCATTGAAGATTTCTTTATATGACTTGATTCAAACTTCTAATTCTCATCGGACCCTCATTAAGTTCCTGTAATCCATCAAGGTTCCACCCAATGACACTTCACCTATCATCACCCTCATTACCCCTTATCAGATTGCTTCCATTAATTTCTCCAAATAAGATATTTCCCCTTCACAACCTAATGATCTTGATCCTACTCTTTTCATCTCCGACTTACATTAATGATATTTGCGTTAAACGCGTTATGATTGATGGGGACACCAAAGCATCAACATCATCTCTTCTCATGCCTACAAACAAATAGGCATACCACCTAATTGTATGTCTAGAAACCCTGTCATGCTTCAATATTTTAACGATGCCATGACCACTACCCTTGGCACCATTTTCCTCCACATCCGTGTGGGTCCCCAAACTATTCCTGAACTCTTCTACGTTCTCGAAGGAGAGTTCTAGTATAACATGTTTCTAGGTTGTCCCTAGATTCACGCCATGGCTTGTGTACCTTCCACCCTTCACCATTGCCTCAAATTTGAATATGAAGGGGAACCTTACACCATTCAAGTAGATCCCTCCCCCTTCAAAACCTGTAATATGATTTACCATCCAAATGATGTTCTAATCCCAGTTAAGACATCTACCACATCTACCACTTCTGCCACTTCACTTTCCTCATCTAACCCACCTACCGACCCTCCTATTCTACCCTCTACTGATGCCCCATATTCTTAGGCTTCAGATAGCTCATCTATACCTATTACCCAAGTACCAACCACAGACCCCTTGGTAGGAATTTTTCAATGCCTCACACTTAGAGAATATCACCTCCTCAACATTGACACATTCCTTACTCCTCAAGAGTATGGAAAACTACACCAACACTTGCATTGCGATCATCGTATGGGAGAGGTCATACCATATGAACCTCCCCACCTACGCACTAACCTAACCTATGGGGGCTCAAAACTTCCTATTATTCTATGAGCCTCCCTTCCAAACCAAACCTTTCTCATCCGACTTCTCCCACCTCACCAAACGTAGATTCACACTTATGTTTCTTCACCTGTTACGCTTGGAAAGGCTATGAATTTGGTCATTACGAACAAGGTCATCACATTGTCATACCGTGCACCACTAGGAAACACAACAACCATTTTGGTCTTGGATTTTCTAAGAATCCTCCTCCTAAGAAGGCCCGAATCACCCTCATAGAAGACAAAAATCCTTCCCCACCTTCCTCACCTATCATGCCGCCTTCTCCCACAGAGTCTATGGATCCCGAATCCATTCTGCCTAACTTTTTTTTCATGAACACCATCTCCTTGGGACCTCTAACCTATCAACATGATGGTGAGGTTCCCTCTTCCCTTCCTCTTCTTTATCCTGACATGTTGGATGATGATACACCTTCTATAAATGTCATTCAATGTTAGGATGATGATTCTATTTTGACCTATTTAGGTGTAGAGGATTCTTATATTCAAAGGTCATTACCCTCTGACATGTAAACCATGTTGAATGAATCTACCATAGAAATCAACATTCACACTCAGGACGACCCACAAATTCTAAAGATAGGCCAATATTTAGACTCTACGAAACAAGAATCTTTCACCTCTTTTCTTCGTGATCATAAAAACACATTTGCTTGGTATTATAGTGATATGCTAGGTATTGACCCTAATATCGTGCTTCACAATATCATAACTAACCCTGATGCCAAACCTATGAAATATAAGCTACATAAAATATATCCTCGCATTTCTCTTATTTTGAAAGAAGAACTTTAATGCCTTCTCTCTATTTCCTTCATCCTACCTATTGAATATCCATAATGGGTCTCAAACATTGTTCTTGTCACGAAAGTGACTAGGGGAATTTCTATCTACACTAAATTTTGTGACCTTAACCTTTCCTGTCCAAAATATGACTTTCCTCTACCAAGAATTGACCAACTAGTTGATCTTATAGCCGGCCATGAGATGCTATCTCTTATGGATGGGTTTTTAGGTTATAATAAGATATTACTTGCTCTAAAATATCAACACAAAACTACCTTCATCACCCCTTGGGGACCTTCTTCTATCATGTCATCTCCTTTGGCTTGAAAAACACTAGTGGTACCTATTAATGCGTTATGACTTACATCTTCTATGACATCATGCATGACATATTGGAAGACTATGTTGATGACCTTCTTGGTAAGTCCAAGTGTCACGCTGAACACCTGGCCATTTTTAAAGTTATCTTTGATCGCCTTATCCAATATTATGTTTTCCTTTAACCAAATAAGTGCATTTTCACAGTTCTCTCGGGTAAGCTCCTTGGTTTCATCATCTCTTTGTGGGGTATCGAATTTGATCCCGCTAAGATCAAGGAAATTCTTGACATGCCTTCACCTACTATTATTTGGAAAAAAATTTAGTTTTTGCAAGGAAAATTGCAATCCATCTGACACTTCATCTCTCAAATTTTAGACCAATGCCAACCATTTCACCACCTCCTTAAAAAGGACATTTCTTTCCATTGGAATGATGAGTGTCACAAAGCCTTGAAGTGTTGAAGAACTACCTTCTTCAACCTCTTGTGCTCATTCCACCAAAATATGATCAACCATTTTACCTTTACATTTCTTCTACTGACCATTCCTTGGGTGCCATGCTTGCTCATCATGATGTGAAACATAGGAACAATCAGTTTATTACATAATCCATACCATTTTAGACTACAAATGCAAGAGACGCTCACGCCGAAAAGATTTTATTTATCCCTAGTTTTCGTGTCCACCAAACTTTTCACTACCTTCTCAATCACAAAATATTTTTTGTTACCAACATTGAACCTCTTCATTACATTTACGCAAAACCTTACCAACACCAACACACTACTATATGGCCCATGATTCTTGCAGACTTGGAGTTGGAGTTCATTTATGAAAATTATATCAAAGGACAAACCATCACTGATCAACTTGCAAATGCTCCTCTTCTTGGGAATCAATCCTCAAACTTCAATTTTCCTAAAGAATATATCGCCACCCTCTCCAATGATGATATTGTTTATCAAATGACATTATTCTTTTGACAGATCCAAATATCACCATGGGGGAGGATCGGGGTCATCCGCATTCCTCTTTATGGAAATCCTATGCTATTATCCTTTAAACGAGACTTCAACTGCACAAATAACATACCCAAGTATGAAGCTCTTATGTTAGGTCTTCAAACTGCCATTTCCCTAGATGTCAAATCCATTAACATCTTTGGCGAGTCTCAACTAGTTGTGAACCAAGTCAATGGTTTGTACCAGTTTCAGTAATGAAGAGCTTTGAAAGTATAAACATCATGTTCACCTACTTTTGACTACATTTGATCACTACCTCATTTAAGCCACTCCGTGATCCACTAACAAATTCACATATACCATGGCTTTTATTGCTTCTCAAATATCTGCCTCACCTTCGGAATCAAAAAAATTTGTCACAATACAATGGTTGTAGTCACCTTCTTATATTATCCCCGACCTTAATTTTGTGGGTAGCATCGATATTGACCCACATGACATTTGGTATAAGTAGTTCACTGACTATCTCTTGCTTTTAATCTTGCATCCGGATCTCACTCGTAATGGACAACAAGCCTTACTAAATTTTTTCTCTCATTACGTCATCACAGGAGGTGTTCTCTATAAATTTGGATTTGAAGGTATCCTCTTACAATGCCTCACCAGTTCTAAAATCCCATACACCATCAATGAAATTCGTGATGGGATTTGTGGTAGACATTTTAGTGGCCTCACTATTGCAAAGTGTATCCTTCGACTCAGATACTACTAGCCAACCCTTAACCAAGACTGTTGTGTCTATGTTAAACGTTGTGTGAAATCTCAATAGTATGTTAACCTTCATCATACTCCTAGTCACACCATCACTTTCCTCCTTCCAAAAGCACTAGACGTTGGCATTTGAAAACCGATGGGAGAATTTTTTTAAAAGAATTGGCGGATTACTTTCAAAAAGTTGATAGATGTTCATTTTTCTTTCAAATGTCTACACCACCAAGAAAATCATAAATTACCAAAGGACACGTGGAAGCATTCCATTGATTTTGATAGCCAAATTATTTCGTAGACCTCAAGTCCGCAAAATGAACCAAGTTTTATAAAATCTTTGGGTCCGGGAAAGGTTGAAAAATCAAATGGTATATGTGGCGTGAAGGCTAGATAAGACAAGCGGAACAAATCAAAGGCATACAATAGACACGTGTCGGCATTCTCAAACTCTTTAAGAAGATGGGATCCAAGGACCTCAAGTCCACAAAATGAACCAAGTTTTATAAAAGCTTCATGTTTAGGAAAGGTTGAAAAATCAAATGGTATACATGGCAGTAAAGCTAGACAAGACAAACAACATAGATCAAAGGCATCAAATAGACACGTGTCTTCATTTCAGATTTATTCAAGTAGATGGGCTTCAACAGGCCTCAAATCCATGGAATAAACTAAGTTTCATATGTCTTCAAATCTAAATGGACAGAGCCAATCAAAGCGGATACATGGAATTTTTTTATGAATCCAAAAGTTTCTAAATCCGCTCAAGTTTGAAATTATGACGTAAAGGACCAACCAAAAAAGGTGATTGCATGCCATACATGTAAATTTTCTATTGGGTCATGTTTCACGGTTGTCGAGTAGAGGCTAAAAAATTAATTACACATTGCGATTAGCGTGGATATTTTCTATTGGATCATGTTTCACATCTAGAAAATTAAGATTATCAATAATTATTACACAATGCAAGAAAGTTGAATAATCTTATTGGTTAGAGATTCACACTTTTTCATAAGGGCTATCAAAAGAATTAATTTCAAAGTAACGTGGAGTTCTCTCGATTAGATTTTGTTTCATTGGGGTCGATCTTGACCATCTAAAAGTCTTAATTGTGAAAGGCATGGAGCTTTCTCATTGGCTCACATTTCACATGAATCAGCCAAGGTTATCAAAATTATGGCATTACTAAGAAATATGGATCCTTTCCATTGGCTCAAATTTCAAGGTGGATAGGTACAAATAAAATAAAAGCCCGACATTGTAAAAAATGTGGACCTTTTTCATTGGCACATGTTTTACGAAGATCAGACAAGTATAAGAAAAGTTTAAAGAAGGAAAATACACGTGGAAAAGGAAGAGAAATGCACACAGACAGAGGTAGTTCCCAAGTCAATAAAAGGTTGCGATGTGTCACTCTCTTATGCACCTCGACAAGCAAAAACATCGAATGGTGATAAATTTTGATCCAAAGCTCCAAATTAAGAAAAATTGGTATCATTGGAAAGGTCTCCTTGAGCTCTTCAATTTGGAATCATATAATTTAGAAATTGATGGTGTTTTATAAGATAAAAATAGTTTGGGTTTCCAATTGAGTTTGTAAACAAAATGAAAAGATCATAAACACACACGATAGTATCAAATAAATTTTTGCACCTAGAAGAAGCTCGATTCAATAGCCAACCATAGACTAGCACATGACATATCCCAAAATACTAAATCATATATATTCAGTTAGAACATTCCTACTTTGATGAAAATATTTTCTTTATAAACAAGGGGTATACTTTTTTACTATTCTGGGGGAAAATAAAATTGTAAGAACACATCAAAATTGTATAAATATGAGGACTTGTCTTCATATTAAAGGGGGTTAGTTTTTTCTATTTACGAAAGAAGGTAGAGAGATTTGTAACTATTGAATGTTTTCTTTATGAAATGCATATTGATATCAGTTTCCCAAACTTCAGTATCAAGGTAGTTCATGAATGTACAACCATCGACAAGCTTTGAGAGAATTCAATTGATGTTCCCTTGCTAAGAAATTCTAATATCTTAATGAAATATGTCCGATTTGGAGTCTAAATCTTGTTTTCTACGGGTTGCGTTTGGAATTTTCCATTAATGAATTATATTTTCTACTACATTTTTGTGTTTATCGTTTCTCTTTTTCATACAAGAGATTTATCCTTAATGGTTGTTCTTTGATCGTTATTTTAATATTGTATTGTGAACACTTACTTTACAATATTAGATTTAATTGTAAAATCCTTTCCATAACCATTTTGTGTAGATAGATTTTTGTTAGCCTTTGAGTGTATCTTGGGCATGCAAGGGATGAAGCAATAAATACTTTGTTAGAATGATTGCATGAGTTCTTGTGTCAAATATTTTAAATATTTTTTCAAAGCTTTACATCTATTGAGGATCAATGAATGCAAATCTACCTTTGTAGAAACTATGACTAGTTAATTCAATTCTCTGTGCTTTTCCTTAATTACGGTGTGCTTTAAGTGTTAAGTACTTGACTGCAAGGAAATTTTCTTCCTATAATCCCCTCATTCAAAAATTACATAAGTAATCCTACCCCATTTTATCTACCATTCATTTATGTTGCTGCTCTATCTTTAAATATCATTGAGACTACCCTTAGCTACAAATTATACCATCTATAGAATGCAAGAGAAATTGAATCCCACTGTCTTTAGTAACATGTGTCTAGAAAAGTAAACATACACAACATATTTTGTGACAACTTGTGAGAGTGATTGTTGTGTCCATTGGCCATGTTTATCCTAGATTGACCCACCATTTTCAAAAAGAAATTGAGGGAACAAATATCCCATCTCCCCCTCTCCCATTTAGGTTACACCTCAGTCCTCTCATCCTGGTTCAAGGTAGGAAGAAAAGTAGTAGGAAGAGGTTGTGTCTCGTTGTATGCGCGCCTCAATAATCCCAAATCTTGATCCCTAAGGAAAGTGCTAAACCCATCCTCGGGTATAAAATGACATACCATCTAGTCTACAACCATTCCAAGCCAATTCTACACTTTGTTTCTAGAAAGATAATTGTTAGGCCACCGGGGGAGTAGATTTGAGGACCAACAAGTTGTTGAAGTGAAACAAGAGAATTCCACCAATTGGATTTGGAAAATGTTGTCTAAAATTACACCCCTTGTAATTTTGAAGAACTCGTCAAGAAGACTTAACCATTTCCATGATCTAGAAAATCCACTAGAGACTAGTTTAATCTACCATGGAGTGCAAGAATGTTCGTGGGTTTATCAAACACACAAAAAAAATGAATGAGTATTTCAAGGACTTAGGAATTTTGGGTCATCGATCCAAAGATTTAATTAAGTCAAAGGAAGTTACGAGGTGTGAAAACAAGTTTAGTTGTCGCGTGGAAATGAAACAAAAGTTATAAAGTGACTAATTTAAAATCCATAGAACGCTAGCATAGTGTTCCATGGGTGTGATGGTTTATAGTGGTCCTTGGGTTTCCTACTCAAAGCCACAAAACAAAGGAAATTGGTCACCAGGACAAAAGCCATGGGTTAAAGTATGAGACACTCGTAGGTGACACATGGTACTTACGCTCTTCAAAGCATGTAGGGAAAGTTTTGGGAGTCCACATATTGAAGGAAATTTTTTAATGTTGTGGTAAAATCCGCAGGACACAAAAAAACCATGGATGATCTCAAAGCGATGCCAAATTAAAACTAGAGAAATAACCACCTCAACCACCATAATTTAATGAAGTACGATGCTTTCTTGATTATTACGATGGCATGTGATAGAATCAAGGGGTCGTGCTATGGTTGTTGATTGAATTTTGGAGGTTGTCATGCATGTACTACAAGTAAACTCTGTAAGTTTTTATGGTGCCCACACTCATTCAATGCATTTTCGAGAAAAGTCGGTTCTAACTTGATGGTCCTTTTCCATTCTCCCTCCTCTCTCTCCTCAACATGAAATAGTATAAATACAAGTTCTTACATACTTTGTAGGGGTTATTATCCCTCTTTCCTTCCTTCACTTACTTTTGAGATCTTCTATGTGAAACTTCTATGTGAAACTTAGATTTTGAGATCTTTCCGTTCTCCCTCCTCTCTCTCCTCAACATGAAATAGTATAAATACAAGTTCTTACGTACTTTGTAGGGGTTATTATCCCTCTTTCCTTCCTTCACTTACTTTTGAGATCTTCTAGGTGACGCATGGTACTTACGCTCTTCAAAGCATGTAGGGAAAGTTTTGGGAGTCCACATATTGAAGGAAATTTTTAATGTTGTGGTAAAATCCATGCAGGACACAACAAAAACCATGGATGATCTCAAAGCGATGCCAAATTAAAACTAGAGAAATAACCACCTCAACCACCATAATTTAATGAAGTATTATGCTTTCTGATTATTCGATGGCATGTGATAGAATCAAGGGCCGTGCTTATGGTTTTTGATTGAATTTTGGAGGTTGTCATACATGTACTACAAGTAAACTCTGTAAGTTTTTATGGTGCCCACACTCATTCAATGCATTTTCGAAAAGTCGGTTCTAACTTGATGGTCCTTTCTGTTCTCCCTCCTCTCTCTCCTCAACATGAAATAGTATAAATACAAGTTCTTATGTACTTTTTAGGGGTTATTATCCCTCTTTCCTTCCTTCACTTACTTTTGAGATCTTCTATGTGAAACTCATATTTTTCATGTTTCGACCTCTGTAATTTGGGAATGGTGATTTTATTACCTTGGCTCTGTATGTAAGCTCTAAAAATTGATTAATTCAAAGGTGTTTTACTTACTTCCCTCAAATATATAGTGTTTTATGTGAATAGTTTGACCACTCCAATTTTTAGTTTCTTTTACCTATCTCGCATCTAAATTGCATGCATTCTACAATCCTAGCCTCACATCTTTGCATCTGCGTCACATGGATTTGAGGAATATCCAATTTATTTTGGTGCTATCATCATCCCCTTAGCTCGGGGTTTACCTTTCTTGCATCTCTCTCTCCCTAGTCCCTTGGAATTATTAGAGTAGGAATTAGTTGTAGGAGTAGTTTTAGCATTAGAAGTAGGTTGTGTTATGTATATTTTCCCAAATCCATGTAACATGGAAGACGAAATTCATCCGGAGATCTATCTCAAAAAGTGAATCCAACACTTGGAGACAGTCCCATGTTGCTTCAAAATCTTGAATTTTCATAATTCCAGGTAGGGTACGATTCGAGCTCCAACAGTTTTGCACACTTTGATGGGATAGTTTGATAAAAATTAAATTCATTATAACTAAGTTTTGGTGTGTGAATTAGTGACTTCTTCATTTTGAGGTAGTTCTTTAACACATCTGGTGACTATAAATTTCAAATCTCCTTATTTAAAGCAACCCATTTCCTCCTTTTCATGAGAGGAATACAAAAATACAATGTATAGCGAGAAGTAAGTCTTTTGAGTATTTGTGATTTTCACCAAGGAGAAGAAGAACAAACATATCAAATCATATATCACCATCTCCTCCAAGTAGAACTTTTTTACTCCTCCTCTTGGTAGGCATTTCTTTCTTTCTTATAGGGTTTTAAGATATATTGCATTCATAACACAATTTTTTTCCTTTTGTTAGCTTTAATGGTGGTAGTCCCTTAGCTCTAAATTCCCAACATGATATACCAGTGTCTGCCCTTAAAATTATTCCATCCTTCACTAATGAAAAGATTACCAATTTAAATAATAATATTCAATATTTTGTAAATGTGTGTTCAGTTCATCTAGTCACAGAAGATGATGTTGTAGTTAGGATTCTTTCTTCTTCATTAAAAGGTAAAACACTTCAATGGTATAGAAGTTTGAGACCTACTTCCATTCACAACTAGGATGAACTTGGTACAACTCTTTGCCAACAATTTGAGGAGAAAGCAGATAACATATCCTTGTTAGAGAAACTCACCACAATCAAATGAGCTCTAAAAGCTCTCATGGAAGAATTCAACTTCAAATTTCAAAGAACATGGGAAAAAATTCCAGTGTTGCTAAGACCAACTCCACAAGGTGTATTCTTATACTTTCTTATAGCTCTAAATTCTGATATAGCAGTAATGATTCAATCTATGGGTGTTTTCTAGTTACCAAACACCTATGTAATAGCCATTAAGGCTAGAAAATACCTTATCCAAGTAGGAAGGTTAGCCCCTATTTTACCTAAATTTCTGCATGATAATCAACCTAATGTTGTTAATATTCCTCAACCATTTGCTTCATCTTTTTCTTCTAAATCTGGTTCGTCAGGTCAAACAAGAGGAAATTTAAAGTATTAGTGTCTAGCTTAAAAATCTAAAAAATAAGATTGTCTCCCTAAAGAGACAAAGAGATATATATCCTAAAAATTAACAAAATCCTTCTCCAAGTTATCTAAAGTAAGGATTTCAACATCCTAATAAAATATTTCCTTAGAATTACCCTCTAGAAAAACCTCCAAATCTAAATCCACAATCTAATTTGAACAAAGCCATTGTTCTCATTCAAAATAATATGACGAAAGGATTTGAATGGTGTTATCCATGTTATCAACCCCAAAATAAGTATACATGTGATGCTAGAATGCAATCCTTACGAGAAAATGCTATTATTATTCAAACTCCATCCTAATCAAAAGAATAGACCATGGTTCCTTTAACAAGCAATATAGATGAGGCTCAAGAATTTTCTCCTGAGCCTAACTTCATAGTCTCCAGAATTGAATACTTTTGTGCTATTAATCAAGTCATGGGTAAACCAAGCATGCCACAACTACATGTGGTGGATCATCCAAGATCTAAGAAGACGTAGATGGATGTGATTTCTCCTCCTCCTATTGTCCTAGTTCTGTGTGACACTTCTAATCAATTCACGTACTTGAGAAAAAATCTATTTTCATCTAGTTTTCTGTGGGTCACTCAACAAGTGTAGAATGAAAAAGTCCCATGGGATACACAAAACCTACATAGTATTTTAGAATCATCGGAAATTCCAAACTTGTTAATCAAAGAACCTCCATGGGTAGAGTAGAGGAACAAAGAGCATGTCGTGCTTTCATTACAAAAATCAACGAGTATTCCTCTCAACATTGTGGAACAAATGAAAAGAAAAAATCTCAATGTCACAATGTGGGATGCCTTGTCTATCCCATCTCAAAGGGATTTTTTTGTAAGAAGTAATGAAATAAATTCCACTTATGGAACCTTCCTTTCACAAATCAGATGTTGTGGTCAACATATTTCAGCGTAAGGATGAACATGTAAGCTCAATGGTTATGCCTAATCCTTTCTACATGTATCTCATAATTGGAAAGCACCTTGTTCATAATTACATGATAGATTCGGGTGTTAATACTTCAGTCATGCCAAAGAAAATAACAGATATTTTAGGGATTGAGTACAATCCAACTTAAAAGGGTGTTCTATAACTTTATGGATCAACAATGCAAGCCTTGGATGAATCATTGCACTAAGAGGGGGAGTGAATCGATGTTTATTTAAACTTCTAAAACAATCTATAATTTTCAATAATCCACAATTAAACAATCTTAACTATGATGTATCATGACCATTTAACCATGAGAGATAGAGAGAGATAACCAAGCACACATGTAAACATAGGAGACAAGATTTAATGTGGGAAACCCTATAAGGGAAAAAACCCACTAAAAGGAGAAATCAAAGAAATATCAAGGAAATGTTTCTAGAAATAATTACAATGATCTCACCAAGTGGTGAGCACCCACTCACCCTGAAGCTCTAACTCCAGTTTTGAAGCACCTACTTCAATTCAATGCCAAGCACCCACTTGACTACTGTTTTGCAAGAACCTACTTGCAAGGAATCTCACTCCCAATTTTTTGAGCTACAACTCAAACTTTGAACTTATAATTTTTATCACCCCCAACTTGTTTTCTTACATCAACACAATGATCTCTATTTCAGCTCATTACTTCATTTGCACTCCTCTCTCAACACATCAATCTACTCATTTTCTTATACAACTGATATCAGGTCTTTAAGAATGGTTTGCACACTGAATCATGCTCTTTTCTTCTCAAGGATGATCTTCTCAGATTTCTATTCCCTCCAAGATGACTTCATATCACCTTCTTTACCCAAGATGACCTCTCTCCTCAAAAAGGATCTCTTAGGATTTAATATGTATCAACAATTTTTAGTCCTATCAAGGAACCTATATACATGAACAACTCTTCACATATGTCCTTTTCTCTTCATATTCATTTTACTTTCTAACTACCCCATTTTCCAACTCATACAATGAAATGAACTGAATTTTCCTTTAAAATGCCTTAAGGAGTCATAAGTGCATCTTACAATATTTAGTTAAGTCTTTATGATCCGAGACTCTTGAATATTCTTTAAGGTTAAATGATGGACAAATAAGGATCTTGAACTCACCGATACTCTGTTTTCCTTGACTTTTTTTCAAGATTCAAAAAAATTCCTGTTCTCTAATTTGTAACAGTTGGAAGGACCTTGTCTTTTTCCTCAACAAGCTATTTATGACTTTATAACATAACAATTCATTGTCAAATGTAACTGACATGTTGTCATGTTATGAGATCCTCTTCACCTTCTTTAAACATCCTAAAACCTTCTTTCTCATCCATTATTTATCCTTTCAATTTTTACTTGTGTTCATGTGAGCCTTGTAGGATTGAACAATCAAAGAGAGAGAACCTAAGTCAAGCATATATTTAGGTGCATCATGTTTATACAAAAGGGTTCAACATTACATAAGGCTTGGACACCATCAAAATATATTTTTAAGAAACAACTACACTTCTTCTTCAACACACACTAGAGCTTATAGTTTTGAATACTTTCAACATCAACAAGGATGAATGTTTTCATGCATAAGGTGCAAGTGTTTTATGTTCTCATAGCTTGGAGATAGACCTTAGAGCATCCAAAACCATCAATAAGGAAATCTACCTAAAATCTAATTCATGAAGCAACCACTTAACCATGTGTACACTATTTTTCTTAGACTTAAGTACATATTCACTATTCTAGAAAATTCTCACATTTTTACCCAAGCATGATTTCAGAGGAATATCACAAGAAAATTTAGATCTTGGCACAACTCCTCAAGTACATGATTTGTGAGATAACATGCCACCATAGTTTGACTAGCTTGATTTTCAAGACATTTACATAGCTAGGGTTTTAAGATCCAAACCATCATTCATAGTTTGAGGACTTATTAAACTTTTGATTTCACTCTTATGTCATTGCAAGGGAGGAGTAACTTCATCATATTTCTTTCAACTATTTCAAAACTTCTTTTTTTTGATTGATGTGAGGTTGTACAAGAATTTAAACCTATAGTCACAATCCTATTTGAATATTACAAAGGAATAAACCTTATATGTTATAAAAATAAGATGTTATATTTGGTTGATATATTGTACAAGTCATCTTAGATGCTTCTCTGAGTAGTCCTTAACCTTTTTTACTCACATTACTAAGTCCAATCACCAAGAAAAATGAGTATTGACATGAAGGTTATGTAAATATAGAACTGAGGCATTGTTTGCTGAGATATATATGAACTTGAAGCTTCCTTATCATTACACCTTTATTCACAATCCATATTCGGAAGAATTACTTGAAGAAGAGAATATACATTACCCAAAAATCCTTGAATGTAGAGTGTTTAAAGGGTGCTTTATGAATATAGGATCAGAAACCAATCCTCTTGTCAAAAAATATACAGGAAAATTGTAAAGACATGAAGAAATAACCACATAACACTTTACCAAAGTAGAGGTAAGACTCTAAAAATAATTTATGACCTGTAGAAGGAGTTCATGGTCATTTCTTAGCTCAAGATCATGATCACAAACATATTATCTCTTCAAGCACAAGGGTAGGTTTAGGTTGATTGTTTTGAGTTCAAGGACGTGACTGAGATGAGAATTATATATTCTGATCTTCAAAATGAATTCCATTATTAGTTCATGGATAGAAATATTATGACTCAAGTAGGAATTCATGGCACAATTTTCAACATGAAGACCTTCATACTGACAACATGCACAAGCTTTGCAAGGACCGAGATAACTCGTACGGTATAGTCAACCAAGGAGAGCAAAAAAACCATAAATTTGACTTAGAGAAAGTATTTTATACTTTTAGGGGTTATAACAAATTACACTAGTGATTTGGAGTCAAAACAACTCATTTTGTGTCTATCTCTTAAAGGAGTCATGGAGAGAGAAAAATTGCTAGTAAAATGTATAGAACTTATTTTTTACTATCCAATATCCCTTAATTTTTTTGAAAATAATAATTATTGGAGTGATATTTAAAAATTAATTCTATTATTTATCTAAAGGAGGTTTGAAAAAAAAAAATCGAATGCTGAGAAGACAGGTGCTCAATTTGTATTTCTCAAAATCCCAGTTTTGGTAAAACTTGAGAAATCTTCTTCAAAATTTGATGAAACTTGAAATGAAGCACTAAAACACATCCCTCTACATGATAAGTTTATTGGTTTATTTGGTAACACTTGTTAATCCATATTTTAAAAATTATTTCATCCTTTATGATTATGTTATTTTTATGATAAACCAGGATCATGAAGAGGACTATGTAGGTTAATAAAATAAAATGACACACTAAAGTAAAAACTACTCTTTGTGATGATGGAATCATTCCAAAGAAATAAAATGGAAATTCACCATTTTTCCTAGTATATAGAAGAGAATATAGACTCCCTTTATCACTCGAACAACCTTTATTAGAGATAGAAAATAATTTGGAATTTGAAGGTGTAGATCAAAGGGAACTCATAATGGTGAAGTTGGTTGAACTTGATGAATTACACCAATACACTATGGAAAGATTAGAAAATCACCATAAATCAACCAAATAATGGTTTAAAAAAGGCTAAGACACATATTTTCAAAATAATATATTTGTTCCTCACGTGGATGCGCAGATAGAGCTAAACCAAGGAAACACTCCAAGTGTTATGCACTTTAGAGTGGGCCATATGTTATCACTACTTGCAAAGAGGATAACTCCTTTGAGTTATCTATTCTTGATACGGAGAGGCATTGCAAATCCCATTCAATGGGATTTATCTCAAACACTCCCATTAAGTTTTCTTATTGCATCTTGTAAATACTTGTGTTTTTTTGTTGTTGGAGATATTCTTTTCTTGTCATGTGTTGGTCACCGATTGGGTGCCCTTTTGTCTTTGTGGTGATATGTTCATTTATAATAATTGGTTTGCACTGTCTACATGTTTCAATTGAATCATGTATGATCTTCTCATTTGTACATAAGTTTTGGGCCACTTGCAGTCATGTGCGGATCATCTCGAGCTAGGTTTCATGGCAAAAATCAGATATTTGGAGAAATTTCAAGTATACTTATTTTAGAACTCCACAAATAAAACTCGGTCAAGTGTTAAGTTCATATGGATTCTAGATACATGTTTTCAAGAATGAGATCAGTTTCTTCAAGGTTAAAATTGACCCCATGCCTAATGGATTCTTCAAGGAAGTTGGTATTCATCATCTATCGGGAATATGTCCCCGAAAGTCACCAAAATTTTATCCAAAATTACACCCCTTGTAAATTTGAACAGGTCATCAAGAAGAATTAACCATTTTCATCCTCTAGAAAATCTGCTAGAGACTAGTTTAGTATACCTTGGAATGCATGAACTTAATGTTCCATGGGTTTTCTAAAACTTGTTAAACAAAGGAAAGAGAATTTCAAGACCTAGGCATTTTGGGTCATTAATGAAAAGATTGAATTAAGTCAAAAGAAGACGTGAGGTGTGAAAACAAGCTTAGTTGGCCCGTGGAAATGAAAAAAGTTAGAAGGTGACCAAGTTAAAAGTTGTGGAATGCTGACATAGTGTTCCTTTGGTGTGATGGTTTATAGTGCTCCTCGAGTTTCTTACTCAAAGTCTGTGAAAAAGGAAAGTGGTTGTCGTGTCAAAAGTTTTGGGTCAAAGGATTAGACACTCACAGGTGATGAAGGGTACTTCCACTCTTCAAATCATTCAGAAAAAGTTTTGGGAGTCTACAAATTGAAGCAAAATTTAAAATTCCATGGTAAGAGCTATAGGAAATAGCAAAATCTGCGGATGATCTCAAAGTTGTGTTGAATTGGAACTAGAGAAACAACCACCAGATTTTAATGAAATCGCATCATCTTGATTAGTCTAATGACATGTGATAGATGAAGGGACTGCATTATGGTTATTGATTTCATTTTGGATGCTTTCATGCATTTATTATAAGCAAACTCAGATGTAAGTTTTTAGGGCACACACAATCATTCAATGTATTTTTAGAAAAATCAATTCTAACTTGGCGTTATTTTTCCATTCTCCCTCCTCTCTGTCCTCAAAGCATAAAATTGTATAAATACAAGTGCTTTGCACAATTTTAGGGGTTTTTCTCCTATTTCCTTCCTTACCTTATTTTTATCTCTTCTCTGTGAAACTTAGATTTTCATGTTTTTTACCTATGTAATTTGCAAATGGTGATTTTATTACATTGGATATGTATGTAAGATCTAAAATCGATTAATTAAAATTTGGTTGACTTCCTTCCCTCGAATACATATTGTTTGACGTGAATACTTTTCCCTCTCACATTTTTAGTTTCTTTTACTTGTTTTCATCTAAACTATGCGCATTCTACGATCTCAGCCTCACATCTTTGCATTTGTGTCACCTAGATTTGGGAAAGTTCCAACTTATTTTGGTGCTATCATCACCCCCTTAGCTTAGGGTTTACCTTTCTTTCATCATCTCTTTCCTTGGCCCCTTGGAATTATTTTAGTAAGAATTAGTTGTAGGAGTATTTATAGCATAAGAAATAGGGTATGTTATATAATTTTCCCAAATCCATGTAACATGGAAGCCAACCTTCTTCGGAGGTCTATATCAAGTAGTGCATCCCAAACTTGGAGACAATCCCATGTTCCCTTAAAATCCTCGAATCTTCATGTTTAAGGGAAAGGTGTAATTTTGAGCTCCAACTAAAAGGTACATATTTGTTGAACTTTGGTTATTGGTTTTGTATTCCATGAATTTCTATGAACTCTATGTATAGTAGCAGAATAATATGATAGGAGTGTTAAAATTTCCATTTGGGTGTTTGGTGACCTAGTTGTAGGTCCATTCTATAGCCACTTGGGATATTTTGCATGATAGTGAAATTAAGCCCTATGGACCCATGTTGACCCTTCGAGACATGTTCAAGTGGGTAAAATAAATATGATGTTTAGAAATGTAAATTTTAACCGGAATAAGTTGATTAGAATACTTAAACAAAATATTAATATAAAACCTTGATTTGCATGAAATATAGTGCATCTTGTTTGCACCTCCTTGGAGGTAGCGAAAACAAGAGTTGTGTGTTGAAAGTCAAACAACTTCCCCAAACTCTAAAACATGTTTTAAAATTCTTAAGTTATGTGGAAAATATATAAACTTAATTGATATCTCTTTCATTTCATTTTGGTCATGTGAACAAACTATTTGCTTGCAAAAATATAATGAATAGTTTTCTCTCTCTACCTTGCTCTCTCTAAAACTTAGAATGTGTAGTAATTTATGATCTTTCTCTCTAAATTGTTGTTGAAAGTTTTGTTACAATTGTTTGATGAGAGGGGTGAGACCCATGCTAGCATTTTTCATCGACCATGATTACATGATTTTATAGGTTGTAGGTAGCATGGCGTAATAGGAATGAATGATGATATAAAAATATAAAATTGTATAAAATTGTTTTAAGTTTATATGATTAGAATAAGAAAATGTTTAATTATTTAGTCTAGTCATACCTTCATTATAATATGAAATAAGAAGAAATTGATTATATCTTGTATGCATTGTAATTACTTTAAATTATGAATATATATGTTATACTTATATATTTTAATCACATAAATTGTTTTTCATTTTAGTTATTATTATTATTCCTTTGCAAATTTTCATAATGTATGGGAGTAAATAAAAACACATTAATTAATGAATTTGAATGAGTGCTCTAGTCCTTATCGGTATGCCCTCATCTCTAAGTCTAATCATGACTAGACGGTTAAACCTATAACGTCAAATGAGAAAACTTTAGAAATATCATGAGCCATCATTTGGTTTTACACATTTGAGGAGTATAATAATGATTCCACATCCTTGCCACCAGTGGCCTTGTCCCACAATATAGCTTTTTCCATTCTCTAAGATAAGGGGTGTTGGATGTTCAAACTAGAATTGTGGACCCTTGAATATTTTGGTCTAACAAGTTGTATACATTCAAATTTGGCAATCTATCCTTTCGACACTGTTGGTATTGACATTGCACACTTGCAAGCAAAAATAAAACCTCCTAATCTCTCTTAACAAACCATAATATCCCTTTGGTTTCTTTTTTATCTTTGCACAACTCTTTGTTGTCATTTTTTGAGGTTTAATTACACAAAAATACCTAGAAACATCTATCCAAAATCCATGATGTTATTGTCAATTTTGAGGTTTAATTAAAAAAATATCTAGAAACATCTATCCCAACTCCACAAAGTTAACATAAACCTTTTCCTCCGGGTCAAACCCGTCAGCTTTGGTCGGTTTGTCTAAATCTATTATTTGACCCTAGTGTACGGTTTTGGACCGAAACATTGTGCACTAAAATTGCGATTCCATCATCTTCATGTGGGATAAAATTCCCTCTTGGTCATCCTTTCATGACATAATAACCATCATAATCCTATATAAGAAAGTCAATAATACCTCATTTAGGGTCCTGACACTTTAGGAGCTCCTCATGTAAGAAAATTCATAAAAGGAACTCTAAGTTCCCAAAAATACGAAATAAATCATGCACATCTATTAGGGAAGTACTTTGTATAGGTATGAAGTATCATACTAGGTCCAATAGTATCCATATTCTCTCCACAAACAAGCAAAGTGACCCTTCCCAAGTATTTGAGAAAGTGTAAAACTCAAGCAAGGTATTGTCAAAGCGTGTTTATCAAATTTTGATTGCACTACGATAGATATTGTCAGGATGAGGGGATGAAACATATAATAAAGTTATTTAATAAACATTAATGAATTCATATAAAAAATGAATGAATGCACATAAAAGTAAGTAACACAATAACATGATATTTAAGGTGGAAAACCCCAATGGGTTTAAAAACCATGGTAGAATAATTTCCACTATGTGAGAAACTTTTTACATCTAGTCCAGTAAACTCCCTCCTCACTTCTACTCCATGTATTTACCCAAATCCATTGAATTGATTCTGAATATGACCTATATTCATATTTGAATAACCCGAAGGGTTATGACATTCTTAAGTGATGGGGTACACCTCCCCGATTAATATTATTTAATAAATAACTAACAACCTAATACAAAGTTTGTATTTAAATAATAAGAATACAAATTATTTTATATTATTTAATCGTAAACTAAATATTATGATCACTTAATATTATAGTTCTAACACTCCCTTTACTATTAAGTGGGGATCCATATACCTTGTTTGTACAAAAAGATTTACAAATCCATAAACCCCAAAAGTTTAGGCTAGCATATGTAATTTTTACAGGAATTATAACACCTCCATCATGCTAAACTTACCTTTTGGTACAAAAGGATTTAGAATCCATAAATCAAAAGTATGATTTAGGCTAAGCATGATTTGTGAGACTAAATCCCACCATTTCTCATGGAAAAAATTATTAAACCACATCTCTAGGAGCCTTTTATAACACAAGGACCTCCTTTACAAATAGATTCACACACTAGACTGTATTTTACGTAAACTCTATTAGTTTACATAGATCATAAAAGATCTTTTTACAATGCTTTATACCAGAGTAGAAGTATAGAGGAGAAAGAGTCAACAACTAGCTAGCCATTAGGAGGTGGAATTTCCATGCACACTCCACCTCGGTGGAAAATCGAAAGGCAAAGAATTGCACGGAACTTGCGAACTTTTCGTAACACAATGTCTTCGTAAACATATCGTCAGAACTTGATCTTCAGTTAGGAAGTACTAGAGATCTATATCACCGCAGAGAACCTTCTCTCGGATAAAGTGCATATGTATCTCGATATGCTTTGTCTTTTGATGTTGAACTAGATTTTTATCAAGAGAAATGCAACTCTGGCTATCACATAGAAGAGGAATAATTCCTTTAAATTCCATGTGTTTCAACAACCGCTTTAGCCACATGGATTCTTTAGATGCTTCCATTGCACTTCTATATCTCGCTTCGGTAGAAGAAATGGAAGCTGTTGGCTATTTTTTACTGATCTAAGTAATGACACCTACACAAAACTTGAATACATATCTAGTTGTAGACTTTCGATCTATCACATCACCAACATGGTTAGAATCAAAATATCCATATAAATATGCATTGTTAGAAGAAGTATAATGTAAAACAAAATTAATTGTGCCCTTAATAAAATGCAAAATTCTTTTGGCTAACTTCTAGTGATCTTGATAAAGCTCCTACATAAACCTTGAAGCAATCCCTACTTTATAAGTAATGTCAGGTCTAGTAATAGTTAGATAAATCAAACTACCTACAAGTTACATGTACAAAGTAGGATTAGATTTTTCACATGCAGGTTTAGGATCAAGTTTACATCCAACTTCTATAGGAATAACAACATGTTTATAATTGAGCATATTAAAGCTTTTAAGTAAATAAGCTACATATCGTGATTGAGATATTGCAATAGAATTTTTATCCTAAAATATAGCCATGCCTAAAAAATGATGCAATAATCCTAAGTCTCTGTCATCTCAAAATATTGCATTAATTTTGCAATAATTCTCAAAATATTGCATTAATTTTGCAATAATTTTCATAATTAAACTATTAGACTTACTAGTGATAGTTAAAATATCAAAATAAAATAAAATGAGAATGATAGTCTTTTCTTCAATTTTAATAAATAAATCATTGTTAGATGAACAATTAGAACAACCAAATTCATTAAAAAAATTGTTAATCTTTGCATACCAAGCTCTAGGAGCTTATTTTAAACCATATAAATATATTTTTTAATTTACAAACATACATTTCTTTACCTAGTTCTTCAAAGCCTTTAGGTTGAGTCATATAGATTTATTCTTTTAAATAACCATTTAGAAAGGCATTTTTGACATCCATTTGATGGATTTCCCAACCATATTGAGTAACTAAGGAAATCAAAATCCTTACTTGTTCTCATTTTTGTAATTGGTGCAAAGGTTTCAATGTAGTCGATACCAAGTTTTTGAGTAAACCCTTGAGCTACTAATATGGATTTGAATTTATCTATACTACCATCTAATTTATATTTAATCTTGTATAGCCATCTAGATCCAACTATACTTCATTTTTCAGGAGGAGGGACTAAATCCCAAGTTTGATTTTTAATCAAGGAAGTATATTCATCTTTCATAACATCTATCCATATTTCGTCAGAAGAAGCTTCTTCAAAATATTGGGGTTCAAGTTCATACAATTTCATCAAGGCATGATATGTATGTTGACTTCTAGTCATTTTATGAAGGTTTCCAGGATTAGAGTCTTGAATAATAGACTCGTCCCATCTAGGTCTTTTAGTTATAGAGGAAACATGTACTATCTCATTTTCAACTATAGGTTCAATACTAGTTTCTTCATCATTTACATCATTTTCACAATTTTCAATTTCAATTTCATTTTCATTAGAATCATCATGAATAATAGAAATAAAAGATGAAGAAGAAGAACAAAAAGTTTTTCTAAAATTTTAACATTCCTATTTTCTATAACTTCTCTTTTTGATGGATCAAATATCCTAAGACCTTTAGTTTTGACACCATATCCTATGAAGATATAAGGAAAAGAGGTTTGATCAAGCTTATTCCATTTTGATTTTGGAATGAAGAGGGAAGATGGGATACCAAATATTCTCAAGTGAGATACACTCGGTTATTTATTTTACCATTGTTCCAGAGGAGTGGAATTTACTAAGGCTTTATTAGGAACTCTATTCAAGATATGAACAATAGTGTTCATATCTTCAACCCATGGGAATTTAGGAACCTGAGCTGAATGCATCATTGTTCTAGCCATTTCCAGAATGGTGTGGTTTTTCATTTCCACAATCCCATTCAGCTGAGGGGAATAGGGAGTAGTCATTTCCCTTTGAATGCCACATTACAAAAAAAATGAGTCAAATGCCTTACTGTCATATTCTCCCCACTATCAGTCCTAAGCCTCTTAATTTTATAACTAGAAGAGTTTTCAACTAAAGCTTTAAATTATATAAATTTTGACAAGAGATCAGATTTATTTTTAATGAAATACGACCAAATCATACGAGATAAATCATCAATGAATGTGACAACATACAAATAACCATTAAGAGATGGAACTTCTAGGGGTTATTAAACATCACTATGGACAAGTTTCAAAGGTTCAAAAGAATTAACATTATGATGATTGTGGAAGGGGTTAACAGATTGCTTACCACGTAAGCATCCTTCACACGTTTCATGATTTTGGGAAGTAGGTCGGAAATTAGTCACTAGGTTTAGGCGAGACATGTTGTACATGCTCCTGAAGTTGACATGACCTAGTCTCTCATGACACAATTACATGTCACTTCTTTGAGATGTTAAATAAGAAGAAGAAGGAAAACCATTAAACACATACAAATCATCTCTTTAAATGCCTTAAACTATAGTAATATCATGTTAATTTATAATAAACCATTTACCCTTTAAAAGTGTTACACTATAGTTATTTTGAGTCAACTGAGAATAAGAAATAAAATTCATTTTAAGTTTAGGAACTAACAAAACATTGTTAATAAAACAATTTGACACTTTTACTTTACCTTTTCCCTGAATGTCGAGAATGGAATGATCACCCAAGTAGATTTGATCATTACACTCTCTAAGTTTAGATAGGATATTAGATCTAAAAGTCATGTGCCTAGAGGCACCACTGTCTAATATCCACTTATTTTTTTTATTAGTGACAAGGGCGGCATAAAAAGCAATTACATTTGATTTTTGACTATTTTTCTTATTCTTGTTTTGATTTTGATTTTGATTTTGATTTTGGAGATATTTGTTACCCTTTTGATTTTTGAAATTTTAATTATTATTTTTAAATTTACAATCCTCTTTCTTATTGCCAAATTTACCACAGTAATGACATTTACCATCAAATATAACTATTAGATTTCCTATTTTCTTATCTTTTCTAGGAGGTTTAAAAGTTGACTTTTGGTTTTTGTTGGATCTAAATATTTAACCTTTTGATTTCTGAGCGAGAAATGCTTGAGTGGAACTCTCCTTAGATAAAAAGTTTTCATTACTTTCTCTTCCTGAATGAGTAGAGAACTTAGGGTTTACAAATATGGAATGTCTTGTTCTATTTGATATTTTGAATTCAAAATTCAAATGAAATTTCTAAATTTCTTATGAATATTAAACTGAATAATGAAATAAAGCAATTTATCCTGAATTAAGTTACAACTACACCCATCTAACTGCGACTTAATGTTTTTTATTTTTAGTAAATAATTTATCACTTTTTCATCTCCCTTCATGGGAGTTGTCATATGGTCTAAAATTAGTTTAATGATTATTGATAAATGCGTAACTTCATGCGCCGATTCCAATTGAGTCCAAGCCTCACTTAGAATTTTTTGATTCCCGATATGAATAAAAAAATCATAGTGTATGCTTTTCAAAATGATGGACATCGCCTCTTGTAATTTGTTGATATGCAACAACGTTATCCCCAGCTTTCTTGTCTTTCGGTTGAATACCTCTTAGTTTAATTAACTACTTCCCATAATTTGTGAGCCATGAATTTTTCCTTTAATCGAATCTTCCAAATGTTGTAATTATTCCCATTCAACATCTGATATTTATCAATTGAAAACTAATTAGAACCCATTTTTGAGTAAATAGAAATAATTAATTAATGAGGATTTAAAAAAGAGCTTAATAGAAATCCCCCTATCATTGTTTAATCCTCACAATTGAAAAAGAATTATATCACGCCAAAAAGGAGGTGTTGTCGATTGGATAGTCTATACATGAATGCATTAGTATGATATCAAAAATAAATCGAAATGTGAGTGATTTTTTAGTTTTCTAACAAAATGATGACGAAGATTCAATCATCATGTTCTGAAAACACTATATCATTTCAAAAAAATGATTATGTTTTTAAAAAATAACTTTTATGATTAATTTATATTTTCAAAAACAAAACACTAGTTTATATTTTTTGAAAAATAAAGTAAAAAATACATAATATTTTATATATATAAAAAGGGAGCTCTTACTCATTGGTTTGTGTAGTCACAAAATCATGCACTTACTATTACATTTATACCTCCAAGTATGTTGTTTTATATATGGATCTCACGTAAGAAAATTATTCAATAATGACTCATCCCCTAGTCATGTTGTTAGTTAGTCAATCATTATCATCATTTGTCTTGCATAGTCGCCAATTATTTACGTGGTTATGGTCATCTCCCAAGGAATCTCGGGGTTTGTTATTTGGTCATTTTTCATCTCTAGTCTTTGACTAGGCGCCTCTGAGTAGTATTGGGGCACCCATGGGTGCCCTGGTCATAATTTTAGGCGCCTAGTCCTGGAAACACTTGTGTCTAATTTAGAGTTTTGAGGTCGGTCTTTATGGTTTTCCCTCTCATTACCCTAGCCACTAGCTAACATGTCGGGTCATTAGTGTTGGAATTTGAGAAAGAGATCCCTATATAAACACAACATACACATTATTCTAAGTGGCGACTATCTACCATCAGGGGTTAACTATCTACTAAGGCAAGAGACTACATTTTGGCATCATTACATCACACACACTTTGCATAGGAAGGGTTGTATTCATTCTATTACATCCACCATTTGCATTTTACATCTAGTTATTTTTCCTATCTCTGCGTCATTGGAGCTAGGGCACCCTAGGCACACACAAACACACAAAACAACATTGGGTCTAGAATGTAGAGCATTTCTTAGTTGTAAGTCGACCATTGTGGTAGCTAAGGTCAGTTGGAACCCTTTATATGCATCTTTTTTTAGGGATTTGATTCTTTGTATTGGGTTTTAGAGGTGGATCTTCATCATAGGTTTTACAATGACATAAGCAAAGGTACTATAACAACTACGCAACAAAGATAAAGATATTGCGAAGATCTATCAACACTATCAGATTCAGATCCTGAGCTATTCTACAAACTAGAGTGCCCATACTGTAGACCAAGGTGCCCACAGGTGACTTACTCCTCCTCCATGTGTCATTCTAGTTAAATCACTACATGCTGCAATTTTTGGGTTGTTCCATCACAATGTCCTTCATCGCACATCATTCTATTTAGTCCCGATACACAACAAGGTAAGTCATTTTCAGGTTAGTACACTATCACTCATATACCCATTATTTCATTTCATTTAAATATCAAATAAAATCATTTAATGTTTATATTTCAGTTTATTTCAGTTATTCTATTACTATTACTAGTTTAGATCAACTTAAAATATAGATAGATAATTTCATATTTTTCATATTTTAGTTAATCATTTTGGTGAACCCGTACTTTAGAATATTTTCCCTAGGATCCACTTCAAACCCTAATGGCTAAGAATAGTTCATCTTATTCACCCATCATGTATCATTTTAGTGTCAACCCTATATATGATGACATTGTTATTGTTGATCTCATGACTCTCTATGGTAATCCTATTCCTACGCCGACTCATACTCAACAAGAAATCTTAGCTGGTCAACAATATGTGCCTAATCACTTTGAAGATTCTCCCATTAGAATTAGCATTGTTGAGGATCCTATCGCCTTCACTCATTGTACACCATGCTATACAAATACTAGTGATCCTCCTTCTGATCTCTCTAAGGAAACTTTAGATGACTCTCTTATTGATTACTTGTTTGGTATTGATCATACTTCACATGTGCATTCTGATTCTTCTCCTACTCAACATACTACTATAGTTCCTTCTCATGATTCTCTTACTTCTGGTATTGCTTCTCATGCTACATCTCATACTAGCTCGCATAATCCATATTATGTCGACGATCCCATTGATAGAATCCTTAGCGATATTCTCATTTGAGAGTCTTTATATGATACTAATGAGGTGGTTGATATTCACGATTCTCCTTATTTTCATATGGTTGAGTGTGAATATCCTATTCCATCATTTCCTTCTCTTGAGGTTGCATCTAGCGCTATACATGAGTAACATCCATCTATCACTTCTTCTTCTCCTACCATTTCATCATCTACACCCATTTGTTCATCTTCTCATATAAATGTATCTTCACCGGTCACTTCATCTATTCGGGATGTTTCTAATGCTAGTCCTACCGCTACTATGGATATTCCATCCACATCACCTACCATAAATTCTTCAACACCTAATACTAGTGTGCCTTTAACATTATAATCTCCTTTATCATCTCTAGATATTCCTATGATCACTCACAATGGTAAAATACAACCTCTTAATACATTATTTCCATCTCCCAATATTCCTTCATAGGATATCATCTCTCTCATGCATGTTGTAGGTCAATTACAATGTTAGGTTTAGTCTCTTACTCTAGAAAGTAGGGCTTACTATGCTTCTATTGACAAAAATTCCTGACATGGTAATCCTTTCCCTAAGAAGATTCATAATTCTACATTTCCTAAGGACTTTGTCATGCCTACAATTACTTTCTTTGATGGTACTGGTGATCCTCATGCTCATCTTTTACATCACCGTATGGCTATGAACTCTTATTCTAATGATAGGATATTACTTAAGGATTTTTTATATAGTCTTACTTGATGAGGCTTTGCAATGGTATGCTCATCTTCCCTTTAGATCTATTAGTAATTTCTATGACATGGAGGATGTTTTACTCCATCGGTTCATCATCAAAAATGGCCCTAAGTTTACTTACGATTTACATACCTACTTTCTATTAGGGATCATTAAAACCTATCAAGGATTATATCTTACAATTTAATGCTTATATACATCATATAGTATTCTAACCTATAGACCTTGAGAAATAATTCAATTTTTCTCATGGCTTGATTCTTTCACTCAAATAAAGATTACAGTATGATACATGTGAGTAATTTATTATTTTATGCTACAAATTCCTTGATCGGAGAAAGATATTATTTCTACACATGTTATCAATCCTTCACATAAGTCTACTTATATCATATCATCTAGTACTCCTCTAGCTAAATTAGTTGAGTGTCCTACACACGGTCTCCACTTTTCCTCATAAGCAAGGCAAACATGCTCAACCTCCTCCACCACCCTAGAATACTTCTTTTCCTCCTTCGTGACATGCCACTTATCCTTCCACTCCATCTATGTCATGTGAGCCATTAAATATCTCCAATCATGCTAGAACTCATGATGTCCTCTTTGCCTTACTTTAAAAGCATCTAATTTACTTACCATCCAACCATCATCATCCACAACATAGGCTACATCGTCAGCGTGACCCACCTTATTGTAATTATTATTACATAAATGGTCATAGAGAAAATGACCATCTTTACCTTTGTGATAGATTGTAACATTTAGAGGTTCGGGGTATCATTTCGTTTGGCTCTCGCTCACGTGAGCGATCCATTTCTCCTCTACCTCATCAGAGAGTTTCTACTATAATTGAGTCATCTCCTCCACATGGTGTTTAGGTCATAATACATCCACCACCACAGTTTGTTACTCATGCACACTCTCCACCATGTCCATACATCGTTGCACCATCACATTCACTCTATCCACCACATCACGCTTCTCCTTCATAGAACAACACCTTCACGCTTAACATCACAACTCTATATAACATTCAATTTTGCACATACTCACACACCGATTCCATCCCACATGCTTCCATCGCTTCACTCCACCTTGGTCTTTAGTAGGTGATCACTATCAACTTACCTCCCGATGACCCACTTGTGTTCTTACGGTTATTATACAACTATTGATGGTTTTGCTGTAAAAACCTTTCATCACATGATCCATCATTCATCTAACAAACCCAATAACTTCTCGATGACGGGCTCTTGATTTTTGTGGTTCATTCTTGATAGTTGAGGGGTCTTAATTTAAATGAATCTAATCATCCATACACTAGGGGAATTTATAATTTCATCCCCCTATCACACTTATATATTACTATTACATTACATTATTATGACATGCATTCATCACAACACATTAGTTCGATATGCATACATCCTCACTTTTACATTCATTCTACTATCATTGTCACATTAACTACGTGTTAAAAATTCCATTTAATAAACATTAATAATATCCAAAATCATCACATACATTCCAACACTAATCACCACATCATACATTATCAATCACATTACAACATCAATACACCGAAAAAAAGCTTATCATATATAAATTATATGTTTCCATACATATATAGTGAATATAATCATCATTGGGGAAACTTCCCTACATCATATACAATAATACTAATCAAACCTTATCATGACTATCACTCTCAGGTACTACGAGAACCCTAGAACTAGATGCCTCGCCACTAACTTAGTGCCACTTTTGCGGCCTTGATACCTCTTAAATTACGTACGCAATAAGGTGTTCTCCATAGAATACTCCAAAAGTTGACGCTACAAATCCACATATCGAGTAAACACATCATGTGCTAAGGGATCACCACCCAACACCTCTCTAGATCATTGAGTATCCTCGGGGTGTCATCCCTCTCGAGATAGCAATATGGTACACACCACTACTGCTACGTTTATTGGCTCAAATAAATGGGTATTCTCTCCCGTAATCTCGTCCACAAGCTCAAGTATCCCTCCATTGAGTACATCATTCAACACATTTTGTGTCAATGTGTGGATGGATGTGTCGACTATTAAGGACCAATATGCGTCACCTACAACTCAAATAACACAACAAATTAGAAAACAAATAATCAAGAACATGTCAATAAAAAAAATACACAACATAGTTACATATAGATACTCACACTCCAATATAGATGCTTCTACATTGGTTGGGGCATGAGATTTCCCTTCTCTTCCTCCTCCATGTGGTAACCCCACTGGATCTGTAAATAATGGGAACAACAATACCCATCGATATTTGGCCCATCATGTACGGTATTCCTGTGTGCAACCCACATTATCTCGTATCTATCAACTCTATCACCACATCTATTTGATCGGCCCAAGAGGTACTATCCTCTCTCATGTGGGCCCTGGTTTAGCTCCAACCCTCCTAGGTTATCGATAGCTCTCAACCATATATATGGCTCGAGGGCACATCCTAATCCATGCAAAACTATCGTGATACCATCTCTACCTAAAAATCTTGGTCACACCTGAGAATCGATCCTCTAACCACATAGTCCTCTGAATACACCACAAATCTCCAACATCCTCGGGTCATTCTCCATACTCACGGTATGTCCTCTATGTAAATTCCTTGGGCCCTATTTTATCTATCCGTGCCCAATAGGTATCTATGTCCATCTTGCACCCATGAATATTAGTCCACCTCCTCACATCTATCTTTGGCCTAGCCCACTCTCTTCGTGGACCTCCAACTAGTTTCAACATAGCTATATACTCATAATCCCATATATAGCTACTAATAATCCCATATTTGTAGTAGTGTAGTGGCTACTATCCCACCACCATGCTCATCATGAGTAAATCAATATAGATCTCTATATAGGTGGGCTAACACATACCGTACCCATGTATACCTAATACTCTCCTCCTCTATATTTTGACATATATCGATAATATTATACAAGATGTGTACACCTCTTCCCTCCAATGCAATCGATGAAGCAATGACCACTGCAATGAACTTCTGCAAGCACGAGAACCCCGGACCTCGAGAATATCATCCAAAGCTGATATGGCCTTGGTAGGTACTTAGGTAACCACAAAATATCATCTAGTATCTCGAATCTACCTCTCCATATCCTACTTTGGCATCACTTGTACTCTCTATCCGACAACTAACAAATGAAATATACAATACACATCCTCCAATGTAACAGTCATCTCTCCTATAGGAAACCAAAATGTACATGTATCCACACACCATCTATCACATAGTGCAGTCAACATCGACATATTGTAGGGCACATCCCCCATCCGTGCTATGTGCCACAGGCCAACACGGTCCATAACATCCCAATCATCATCTAACAAACCTAATCCAAGCAACGTACTCAAATGAAATCCACTATGGAACTCCCTCGAGTGAATATCTCTCTACACAACACCAAAAGATTAAAAACATAGCATTAGAACACTATTTACATATAATCACACTCTCTTATCGATTCATATACATTACAAATCTCATCTTCCATCATCTTAGACCACATCACACATTATGGACCAGGCACCCAAATGTAGGACTTGGGCACCAGGGAGAAGGACACTAGCACAAATATTTGGGTGCTCATGTCCTAAGGGTCACTAACGCCCTTACCACTATTTTCCAGGTCTAAAACGATGAGAAAATTAAAATTCTTAAATTTGTGAAAATTCACTAAAAATGACAATCTGCACCATACATTTTTTAAAAACAACGCACTTACCAACTTCGCAGTGTGTGTGATGCTACAATGGTTGCCACCCTCTCAAAATAATTAGGAGGTGTTGCTATGATGTATTCACATATCAACAACAACCATTCAATCATCTATCACAAAACTTACACCATAAAAATGCATTTTACTTTGCATATGAATGATTATACAAGGTTCAAAATGTACTTAACCTGACTTATAAAATGCAAGAACCGAGTTAAAACTTCCTCTTGTAAGGTTCTATTACTTCATCAATCCCTACCTCTTACTCGAGAGTGACGAGATTTCATCTACTAGAATGTTCATAAGTCATGTTTTTGTCCTTTTCACCTTTCACTACTCTTTTCTATTATTTTCCTTCAATTATCCCTTCATCAGAAATAAGTCAAATTTGGATCTTCTTAGAAACATTCCACATAATTTCATGTTTAATCCTATACATATACCTCAAAACAATTTTAGTGAATCACTAAAATAGTTTAAGGTCATCAACCATGCAATTATTATGTTCTAGGTATAAACCTGTCTTTTCTTCCTCTCAAGAGAAAACATGATTGGTTCATAGGGGTGATTGAACTTACAGAATTGTTTCTAAGAATTTATTAGCTCGATAATATCCTCATATCAACTCAAATGTGTGCCCAATTTTTTTCTATCTCCTTGTATAACCTTCTAAATTCCACTTTTTGTGTTTGCTCTATAAACCCTTACTAGGTTTTGCAAGTAGACTATCATGCATATGTTTATCTTGTGAGGTTTTTAATGCTATATAATTGACCTTTTGGACATCCAATAAATATTCTATACTCCCTGCAATATTTCAAGCTTGAACTCAAGGTCTAAAATGTACTTCCTTTGTTAAGCTTCACTTATAAAAAGCCTTCACTAACCTTTGCTGTAACATTCCAATTTAAAGACTTTAGAAACAAGGATTTTTTTGATACACAATGTTCTTTGTTCTAAATCATAATTTATAACACATATTCAAATGCCAAACTATCCCATAACAGAAAACCATATGTAAATTTAATGACTCGGTGAAACACTGATCTCTCATTTCATGACTCGGTGTAATCCGATCTCTCATGTTATTCAAGTAATGTGTATACGAAGTATACTTAGTTTCTTTACCCTGTTAGGGGTACTCAAATGTTATGTTTAAGAGCCTATCTCGAATATCTATTATTGATATTAATCTAAAAACCAACTTCTTAAACTAAGTGACATAGGAAACGCAACCAACAACTTACGATACTTTGGCCAAATGTTTACACATGTTTATCATGTTTGCATTCCTAGACGAAATACTCATCAAATGGAATAAGTCCTTCACTACACTTGATCAATTATCTAGATTGGTCTTTACTGATCTCTATCAGTCCACACGATTCAAAGTATAACCCTGGATAAGGTTAGCAACATGCCCTAGTGTGGGATACTTCCCCAAGGTGACTAAGGGTACATAAACATAATCAATCGACCAAGTCGATTAGGTGTGTCTAGTTATCCTAAGTCATCAAGGGTAGACTTCTGTCACTAGGTCATGTTCTTATCCCCTGTATAGGGTAGAATAGTGAACATGTCAAGAACTTATGTTAGTCTAGTTGAACAAACTTGAAGGGTCTTTGAGACATGTCAACTACAAATTATTTATGAAGGTACTTCACCTTGTAGTTGGCATGTGTCAACATCAATTGAGTATCCTCAACTGGATAAACATAAATTATAGTGAATTTGATGTTATATTAAATTATTCTTTAAAATATAATGTCAATATCCTTAATGATTTGAGAAAGTTCTTTAACCTAACAGAGTTACAAGTTATAACTATATCTCGAGGTAGGTAAGAAAATAAAATCTTCTTCTCAACCTATTTATTTTCTTGCATTAGTTTACCATTTATCCGATACCACTTGCAAACCGAAAAGGGACATTAAGTCTGTTTTAGACATAAAGGTGATTGAGTTATCTAATTTCCATTTTTAGATTAAGGAAATATGTATAAAGAATCACAATGGCACCCATTCACCCTTTTGTTTATATATATCTAAGAAGTTAATAACTTAGTCTTAAAGTATACCCACAAGGATTTTCCCTTTTTTATTTTCTATTTCATGGACTAATGTCCAATGAGTAAAACCATAATTCCTTTGTCCATAATAAATTAAATTACATATGCATAATTATAAATAAGGTTGGAACACATACATCCCTATAAGTTAATTACAAACCCTTTTTCAATGATAAAGTGTCATGAGATTATTAACTTTATAAGTGGTATCCCATCTAGAGAAACTCTTCTAACCAACAACTCAGACTCCTATCCCAAGCCATTACATACTATGCAATAATGTGAACTACCTTCCTAAATGAGGGTAATACTTATCATTTCAGCCTAATCCAAGCCAAGAAAGTATATCTACAAGTATTAACAAAATTAAAACATCTTTTATTCATCACGAAGAGTGAGTGATACATTTGCTAAGTCCAAATAACTCATATATCAATATTGCCAAACATCACCACAAACAGCTCATAATGTTAAAAACATCACCCATTATTTTCTCATTACAATTTTCTTTTCATTACGTACATATTAGTAATGAACCCCATTTTCTTTTATCAAAGTAAAGATTCATTCTTCAAAATAAAATAAATACAACTTAAACTAGGTCTTTATCCTTTCATCTTTCCCGTAGTCCATCTACAAAATTGCTAGCACTAGTCAGTTCATTGAATCAACGAGCATGATAAGCACTAAGCATTAAAACAAAGTAATTTTAGCTAACTATTTCATAAAAAGAACCATGTTGTTATGATACGGTCTAGAAATAAAAATGGAAAGACTCTACCAAAAAGGAGATCACAATTCCAATTTAAAGAGAGAGAAAGAGATGTGCTTTAAGTCAAAAAAGGTTAGGTCATGAAATAAAATAACTTTACCCTTCCTTCATATTTTCCTTTTATCAAAAGAATTAAAGTAGTAATTTAAGATAATTAAACATTCATCTAGTCCTCAATATTACCTTCTTGTATTACATTCTAAGTTCATCACTCGAGTTAAACTTGTTAATCTAAATAAGGTAACTACTTAAACTATATTTTAAGTAGAAATCCACAATGAAACATTTATAAACATTACTTTTAATCTAAATATTTCATTAACCTACATTCATCCTAAAGCATGAGATGCCTTCAATTGAATCTAGAGACTACAAGAATTAAGTTAGGATAATTCTAATCATCATAACATTTAGTGTGTCCCTGTCATTTTAGTATCCTAATACTCAAGCTTAAAAAAGGAACCCATTTCAAATTAAAAATCCAATACCAGCTATATAAAACCTCACTCAAAATTAAGGTTCCTATTAACAAGAAAACGAGTTAATGCTCATATCCTAAAAATATACACCATTGCTATCATTACTCTAAGTGAGTGGTATGGTTAAGTTTATAATTTATACCAACTCAATAATCCATCCAAATATTTCCAACCAAACGCAATAATTCATCCAAATATTTTCAAACCAAACTCAATAATCCATCCTAATATTTTCAACTTTAGCCATACTACCCTAAAAAAATTTGTATTCATCTTATCAAATAGTCAAGAAGTTGCATACACGTAAATGACCAGTGCAAAGGGATAACAACTTTAACAAGTTAAGTAAGTTGTAAGAAGTTAGAGGAAGGACAAAGAGAGTGATTACTACTTGACAACTCTTTGTATGATTAAATAAGAACTTCAAGGAACCAAAAGACTATAATGACAAAGGTCAGTTATCTAATGACTCAAGATAAAATCCCAAACAAATATTTTCTTAGGGTTTGAATTAAATGAACACAAAAACTAGAAGAAAGGAAAGAAACAAAGAGAAACAACATTCCATTACCTTTCCTCATTTAAGGAGACAATTTTGATAGCCTCAAATCCCATAAGGATAACAATTAATTCGCTCCCCAAAAGATTCGAGAGAGGAAAGAAAGAGATTAACCGAAGGATAAGTCAAAAATAAACTTCCTAAAGCATAGATCCATGAAGGAAACAAAGTATGAAATACGATGTAACCAAAATAGGAGCAAGTGTTCCATTTTCATGAAGAAATTTTTTACCTAACTTTAGAAATAACTGAAACCAAACTTGTTGGCCCGAGAGGTCCGAGAAACATGCTAATAAAAACTTCAAGTCAAGGTTGACGATGTCTTTGTCAAGAGGTTCGAGTAACAACAAAAACAAACCATAGTAACCAATAATCAAAGAGTTTTCCTCTCTTAACACCAAGTAACACATATTCATAGGTTACCCAAAGACCCAAAGGAATAGAATAGAATATCATATCCCCTTTACTTGCTTCCAAAACTAGACTTCGTAAAACAACTAATAATTTCAAGATATTAATACAAGTATTCTTTTTTTAGGTACTAAAATAATAACCGAAAGATCTTATGCAAGTCCATGAAGACGTCAAATCGATTACCAAGTAAAACCCACACTATATTATCCTTCTCGCAACACACACACATGGTTAGAAAGTCTGCAATAGGAAGGATACACACATAAAACTAGAATCAAAAAATCACAGAGACGGTGACAAGATTTAAGGTATAGTCATCATTTTGAAGTCTTCATTCAATAACCAAAAGGAAATGTTAAGAACAAACATAAAATCTATATTCATGAAGGAGTTATGAAATATCATAGCGAAAACTAGATGTTCCAACTATTTCCTAACGAAAGTTTACCGAAGGAGGAAACAAGCTCGATTAGACCCATATTTCCCAAGTTTATGCAGCCCATAACACCAAAAAAGTTTAAACAATTCAACAATGATCACATACATATTTTCGGCTTTGTTTTCAAACACATATAGAAACATTTAAAGCAAAACCCAGCTATCCAAACAAGAAATCTGAAAATCCAAAACATACTCTCCATTATCCAAATAGGGTTGGTAAAGTATACCATTAAAACATAACAAAAAATAGAACCAAGAGAATAAGAAAAAATTTAGATTATTCCCTAAGAGTAGAGTTATTTTTATGAGTATTTAAGTAAAATCATAAGACTTAATGGATAGAGCCTATCATTCATGATATCACTTCTCCTTCACTGATTCACAGAGATATCCAAGTAGAGCTTCAATCCTTCTTTCAAAATGCAAACAACACACAAACTTCATCTAACTCCTCCTTATAGCTTCTCCATGCCAACTCCTTCCCTCCATGCCATGCAAGGAAGAAAAACTCATGCACAACTAAATTACATGCAAGAATCAAAATGAAGGTTTGAAAATAACCACATACAGAGCTCAAGCTCCAAACCAAATGAATCAACAAAACCAAACCCTCTATCTTCTTCCTAGGTGGTTTCACCAAATTCAAAAACATTAAATGCAGAGTATGACTCATCGGTCCTTCCTATCTTCCTACCACCGCAACCTCAAAATCTTGAGAGGAATTATTTCAAATAAAAGAATGCATCCAAAACTTTAGCGAAGATGCCAACTCACCCTCCTAAAGCTTCCAAATTCCCTTTCCAAATTTGGCTACAAAAAGAGCTAAGGACTTAATAACTCGCCACTAATTCCTAGGGTTCATTGCCTCCCACTTACCTCTTCCCATGTCATTCCATAGGTCCCTTTCAGTTAGTCATTCCCTTAGTTAGGTTCAACATTAATTCGGGAACCAAAATAGGTCCATGTGTTAAGTCTTTAGTCTTAGGTTCATTAATCACCTAATAACAATAAACTTAATAACTTAGGTTAGGTTACTTCTTTAGGATAAGGTTCTAAATTTAAGGAACATGGTGAAAATAAGTCACAGGATCCTTTAAAATTTGTAACATACCTTAAATAGAAAAGAGGTCTTAGACTGGTAACCCTATCTCAATTCAAAAAGATATCTAAGGAGAGGATTGTTCATTACCTTCGCACCTTTAAGGTCCAAAATTACTCCATCTATCCAAATTGGACGCCAAGACAACAAGATTTGAAAATTTATAAACATATTTTGGATCAATAGAATTGATCCAAGGTGTTGTTGTTCTAAATCTTATAAATTATGAAAAATGAAACTCAATTTTTCCCAATCCCAAAGTAAATTATTTTGCACAAATAGAGATGGGTTACATCCTTTTAAATTAAGCAAAAAATTTCAGTAATGTATCTATTTCCGTAGATAACATATTACCTACTGCAAACATGATTTCATAAGTCATAAGAGTACACCATCTTTAAGCAAAAATCACTGTCAATGTTTGAACCTTCTTTAATAGAAGTCATCATAGATACAAGTCATGTTAGAGGTGTTACATACTTCCCTCCAAAAAGCATCATTGTCCCAATGATTAACTTAGTCCAAAACTTCAAACAAGAAATATAATTTTAATCATAATTCTTTTATTCATTAGTTCACATCAAAACCACATTGAGAATTCCAAATTTTCCATAATTTATTCAACGTAATTATTTGTTTTCATACTAATGAATTTAATATATGTCCAAAATTGGCAGATTTATTGATATAATCGAGAACAATATTTTCAAGTATTATAAATCAACAGAATCAAATTTTTTAAATAAATGTGGAAAAGTAATTTTCATGTTCTTGAGGTTTTCCCATGTTACACTTTCTTCATTAAACTAGTCACATTGAACCTTGCATTCACTAATTTCATGATTTCTCAAGTGTAACTTTCCAACACTCTAATGGGTTTAACCATGATTATTCCTAGGTCTGGACTGCAAGGAATTCCAATTTAACACATGTGATAAATCTAAAATCATTTTTCTTAAGTAGAGAAATATGGAAAACATCATGCATTCATGATAAAGTAGGTGGTAAAGCTAAACGATAAGCTACAGGATTGATTACTTCAACAATTTCAAAGGGTCTCACATAACAAGGTGATAATTTGGCAGCCTTGTCAAAGGTTATAGAACTCTTTTTTGGCTTTACCCGCAACAAGACTTTTTCACCAAGTTCAAATTTCTTATCAAGCCTTTTCAAATCTACATATATTTTTTGCCTATCGGCTACTTCTTTCAAACATTCACGAATTATTTGAACTTTTTGTTCCATTTCGTATAAGGATCTCATGTCCAATTACCTCTCTATCCTCTAGGTTATCCCGGTATGACCGGAGTCATGCAATGCACTTCCTTCGTATAATGCTTCCAAAGGTGCCATTTTCAGAGAGGCGTGATACATGTTATTATAATAAAATTAAACTAATGGAAGGTACTCTTCCCTTTTGTACTACTTGATCCATGTTATACATACGTAACATATCTTCCAAAACTTGATTAACTCTTTCGGTTTGCACATTCGTTTTCGGTGGTATGTTGAACTAAAATTCAATTTAGTTCCCAAGGTTGCATTAAGCATTTTCCAAAATCTAGATGTCATTCTAGGATCTCTATTTGATATGATCAATTCAGGTACACCATGCACTCTAAAAATTTCATGCACAAATCTTTTTGCTAAAATAGGGGAATCATCCTTAAGATTACCAACGATAAAATGTGCTACTTTTGTTAGTTTATCAACAACAACTAAAATAACATCATGTTTATTCTTTGACATTGGCAGGCTTTGTACAAAATCCATACTAATTAATTTCCATTTATACTACGGTATTCTATGAGGGTAAAATAAACTAGATGGGTTCATATGTTAAGCCTTAACACACTTACATTCTAAGCAAAGTGTGTCACAAGATCAATTACATCCTTTTTCATCCCATTCAAAAAATATTGTTGTCTTAAATCAATAAGCATTTTTGTAATACCGAGATGTTCTAAATAAGGTGAATTATGAAATTCAACTAAAAACTTATTTTTCAACTCATTTCGAAGGTATATATACTTGATTGTTATATATCATGATTCCTTCATCATCAAAGTGAAAACCTTTATATCATGAGTCATTTGGATCTGTAACAAGTGTTATTTTTACTTGCTAAAAGTATGAATCAGATTCCATAATTCTTTTACTTCATCCTTAAACTGAGTTCTCAAGGTTATAAGTGCATAAATATGTTTCCTACGACTTAGTGCATCTCGCCAATTTGTTTTCTTTTCCCGTATGTAACTTATGTCAAAATAATACTTTGAGATAGAAATCTAACCACCTTCGTTGTCTTGCATTTAGATTTGGCTGAGTGAAAATATACTTCAGCCCAATATGGGTAGTATTTAATTTGAAAGGTCTCCCTAAAAGATAATGCCTCCATACTTGAAGTGCATGAATAATGGCAGCAAGCTCTAGGTCATGGGGAACATAATTCGGTTCATGTAACTTGATTTTTCTACTATCATATGCTATAGCATGATCATTTTGTAACAAGATACCTCCAAGGCCTTCCCCATAAGCATCTGTTGCTACTGTAAAGTCCCCATTTGGATCAGGTACAACCAAAATAGGTGTAGATGTTAATTGATCCTTAAGATCTTTAAACACAGATTCACATTTTACACTCCACTAAAATTTCTTATTTTTCTTTTGTAATGAAGCTATTATTGCAACAACCTTTGAAAAGTCCTTAACAAATTTTCTATAGTAATTAGCAAGACCCATGAAGCTTTAGAATTCATGTACATTCTTAGGTGCAGGTCATTCAGTTATAGCAACAATCTTTGATGGGTCGACAACTATTCCATCTTTTCTTATAACATGTCCTAGATAGTGTAGTTTTGTCTCATAGAAAGAACATTTGGACAACTTGCCATACAATCTTCTTTTTCTTAAGATTTCAAGAACTATCTTCAAATGCTCATGATGCTCATTGATACTTTTAGAATATATGAGAATATCATCCAAGAATACAAAAAAAATTTGTCAAGTATTCTTGAAAGATATTAATCATTAAATTCATAAAAGTTGTAGGTGCATTTGTCAATCCAAAAGGTAAAAAGCGTGAATTCATAATGCCCATACCTTGTCCTAAAGGTTGTTTTATGAATATCTTCATCTTTGATTCTTAACTGATGATATCTAGATTGAAGATCTATCTTAGAATATACTGATGCACCACGCATATGATCAAACAGATCATCAATTCTAGGAAGTGGATATCTATTCTTGATTGTTACTTTGTTTAACATCCTATAATCAATACACAGCCTAAGTGTTCCATCTTTCTTTTTCACAAAAATTACCAGTGCTCCCCAAGGCAAGACACTTGGTCTTATTAAACCTTTAGACAATATTTCTTGTAACTATGCCTTAAGCTTTACCAGTTCAATGGTAGTCATTCGATATGGTTCCTTGGAAATAGGTTCAGTTCTTAGTTTGATATCAATCATGAAAAATAACTCCCGTTTGGGTGGAAGACCAGATAGTTATTCCAGAAACTCATCACTGAAATTTCATAGCATGAGATACTTTTCCAAGAAATTACTATCCTCTTCAGTTGTTTCAGAATTTTTTACTACATACAAGATGCATCCTTTGTTTTTGGCCTTTTAAGCTACATAGATGACAATTTTCTCGACTGAAATATCACGTTTTATCCCTTAGATGTCCATTGTTTTCTACAGATCATCAAGACAACTAATATGTTTTTCAAAATAATCAACCTTTGATTTATGTTTCATGAGGCTAGTTAACAACTATAATCATATCATAAGACCCTAAAGGAGCAACATAAAGGTCAAATTTTGTAGAAAAAGCTGGGTAAATCTAGGACTACTCAAAAAGACACGACTAAGCTGTGTGGACACCATTATTCCCATAATGTATAGCCCAAGATTTATCCATTTTTCCATCTATTATTTTTATTTTTGAAGATAATTTAGTAGAAATAAAGCATTCAAAGATATCTCCAATTGTCAAAAGTATATAGTAATGTATACCAAATAACTTACCTGACACTTCTATAGGTGTAACTTGCTTTTCAACTTGTTTATCAGCTACTGCAACATGTATCTTATGTTGTTGATTGTTGTCATCCTTACTTAGAGGGAAATGATTTGCATAATGATCCTTGTCATAATTTTAGCAACCTCCTATAGGTCCTCACTTAGGTTCAAACTTATTTCCAACCTTAAAGTTGTTGTTTTGTCCCCCATAAGACTTCTATCCATTATTATTGTTCTTAACAAAATTGTTTCAAACACTAGAAACAAGTTTATTTGTTGTTTTTTTCTTGTTATTATCAAAAAAATTTATTTTTAGTACCAAACTTCTTCCATGCCCCATTTTTGGGTGCAAGAGATGAAGAAGAATTAGGAATTTTCATTCTAATTTCCTCCTTATGTGCAGAGATTGCTTTTAATTTTTGTTCTTGCCTAATGGAGTTTTCTACAACCCCTTCCATGGTGGTTTGGCTGTGAAAATATACTTCTCCCCTATGATAGGATTTAATCCCATAATGAATTTCCATATCCCGAACTTTTGGTCAGTTTGATACTAAGGTACATACTTAAAGAGTTTAGTGAACCTCTCCAGTACTACTGTTACAATTAAATTTCCTTGAGTTGAGTTATGAAATTCAGTCAACTTTTGATCATAATAAATTTATGGCAGCCATGATTGCCTAAAATAGTTTTTGAATTGATCCCATGTGATGCTTGACTCATTACTATTCAATTCAACCTTTTGACTATCCCACCAGGAAGATGCCTCATGGGAAAGATGATAAGCTCCACATACTACCTTTTTTTCCTCTGAAAAATTCTTTATTGTAAAGTACTTATCCATTTCACTGAGCTAGTTGTCAGCTCCATCTCCCAAGGTGGTCCCATCAAAATTAGGTGGACTTATCCTTTTTATATCATTTGTGAGTTCAGTTGCTAACCTTGACTTTTTATTTTTTAGGATAATTGGGTATATTAGCGTTAACATTTGCAAAATTGTTATTATCAACTCCTTGATTCCCAATATTGACATTATCCTCATGAGGTGGCTGATTTTTATTACAAAGCATCTTCTTCCTCCACATTACCCATTGCTTTTTGTTCAAGTACAACCAAAGCAGTCTCTTGTGTCCGACATGTTAGCAAATATCTCATCATGTTTTTGGTGGTAGTTGCCTCTCCACCTAGTGGTGGGTTGTTTGTAGCATCTCCCCTTGTTCTAACCATTTTTATTTTACAAGAAAAGTTAAGTTTTTATTATTTATTTATTCAATAGGTCCAAGAGCTGTAACCTTCACCTATGATACCAAGATGTAACATTCTCATTTTAAGACTTTAGAAACAAGAATTTTTTTTTATGCACAATGATCTTTGTTCTAAATCATAATTTCAAACACACATTAAAATTCCAAACTATCCCATAGCAAAAAATCATATGCAGTTGTAATGACTTGGTGAAACACAGATCTCTCATTTCATGACTCGATGCCATCTAATCTCTCATGTTATTCAAGAATGTGCATACGAAGTATAATTAGTTTCTTTACCTGTTAGAGGTACTCAAGTGTTCTGTTTAAGATCCTATATGAATATTTGTTACATATTCATCTCGAAATCCCGCTTCTTAAACTAAGGGACATAGGAAAACACAACAAACAACTTGCGATACTTTGGCCAAAGATTTACACATGTTTGCAATGTTTGCATTCCTAGATGACATACTCGTGAAACATAATAAGTCCTTCACTTCACTTGATTGGTTATATAGATTTGTCTTTCTTGATCTCTTTCAGTCCACATGATTCAAATTATAACCCTAGATAATGTTAGCAACATGCCCTAGTGTGGGAGACTTCCCGTAGTGACTAAGGGTACATAGACATACTCAACCGACCCAGTTGATTAGGTGTGTCTATTAATCCTAAGTCATCAAGGGTGGACTCCGTCACTAGGTCATGTTCCTATCCCTACATAGGACATAACAGTGAAAATGTCAATAACTTATATTAGTCTATTTGAACAAACTCTGAAGGGTATTGAGACATGTCAACTACAATGTAGTAACCTTGTAATGACTCATGTAGTTATGAAGGTACTTCACCTAGCGGTTGGTGTGTGTCAACATCCAAATGATTATCCTCAACTAGATAAACATAACTTATAGTGCATTTGATGTTATATTAATGTATTCTTTAAAATATAATGTTTTTTTTTTATTAAGGGAAAATAGTTTTGAAGGGACTATACCCTGTATACAAAAGGGCTCAAAATCCAGATAGCAAAGGTGAGAGAAACAACCCAGAGAAGGGCAAAACGACCAACCAAAGAGGGCTCAATAGCCAAATATGAAAATACAAGTGAAGAAAGGATCCAAACGAACAATGATCCAAAAAGAAGCAGAAAATATCAAAAATCAACCAAAAGAGAAACAACATATAGAACTCCACCAAAAAGTAGCGCTTAAGCGCGGATAACAACCGCGGCAAAAAATAGCAACACAGCAACCCGTTACTTGATAGCCCTGTCAATCTTGGTCTTGATAGCCTGCAGCGACATGAAGAAGGTAATGGCAGTGGCCTGAGAGGAGTCTCTCATATCGACACGAGCAATTCAAGCAATATCCCTTTTCTCTTTAGATCCCCAAATGTCCCGATTAACCCCACTTAAATTACAGACATTATGAACATGTTGTTCAATGATATTATAAATGCTTTTAAGGGTAGATAATATGCAGTCATTGTGACTTTTTGCATTCCCCATTCTACCATCCAAGGACTATAACTTCTTGAAGACTTCAACAATAACCCCTCTTCATCATCACTTTGAAGAATTCCTTTTCCCTTAGCTCTTTCCATATTTTTTATAGTCCCTTTGAGCTCTTGTATCTCCTTTTCTAACCTGTCCACTCTGTCCATCAATTCCTCCTCCTTGGGCTCCTCCATTGGTTTACTGATATGCAAGAGGTTCTCAGCAAGTTCCAGGTCTTTGTGGCTCCTTAGGACCCATTGGGAAGAAGGGATTTTAGCTTTTATGCTCTTGCTTTTCTTGCTGGAAGCAACAACTTCAATCTTCCTTTTCAGCAGGGGGAGTGGAAGCGGTGCGAGCAGGTGGAGGTATGGAGGAAGAAGGTGGGGTAGGATTCATGGGGGGGCAGCTAGAACAGTGGTGATGGATCAGGAGGATAAGCCCCTGGTGTAAAGGGACAGCCCTAGAGTGGCTTTGAACTTCCCTAATTGATTTCTCCAGTGAGTTTATCAAATAGTGAGGAAAGTTGATGATGATATTTCTACGAAAGTGATTTAGAAATATCAAATGTTTTTGAGGTATAGTCACAAATCTTCCTTCAAGAGTTACATACCTAACAACCATCCTGGCAAGCTCAGCAAAAGGCTCAGGAATCAACGCCACCTTGATGCCAGCAGTCACGAATTCAAGATTCTCCCCATCATCTAGGAACTTCTTGGTCTCCACCTCCCTGTCCACCTTCTTACTGAAGAATTTGGTGCCCTCCAGGCTGAGGCCCGTGATCTGGGCGATGAGCTCTTCCGTGATCTCAATCTCCATGTTACTATATTTGACAATCCGATTCTTCCATCCCTGGGAAAATCTGATAGAAATTTCTTGGTCAAATCCTTGAATCCTTTCAATTAAATTAGACAGACCCCCGATTTGAAGGTAATTCCAAAGCTCCGTATTCTCTTTCCATGCCGGATTGTGGGTCGGTTCAGTTTTGCAAGGTGGACCCCCCATGTTTCCTCTGTTCCTTTTCCTGTTCTCAATGGTAAAAATGCTATCACTATGCAGAGGTAGAGCTTTGATGTTGGTATTTGAATCTTTCCTTTCCGTGAAAGCAGGTTTAATTATTATACCATACTTGTAATTATTGCCCCACTCCTCGGATTTCCTCCTATGCCAAGAAATGATGACAGTCTATCTCGCACATATCACATCAATCATCCATATCTTATGTGATGTCATCATATTGTACTTGAGGATCCACACATTAGCGTCTAAATTACAGCCGTTAGTGCTGATTTTCAATGCCATGTAGATCATTGATTATGGATTTATTGATTTGAGTGGGCGTAACGTCCCCCTAAGCCAAGTTTGAAAGGTATTAGTAACACCGAGGTTAGCCAAATCGTCGGCGACCTATTTCCTTCCCGATAGGTGTGGGTGATTTTAACATTTTCAAAGCTCTTGTATATATCAATAGCTTCCCAATAAAATCTCTCGATAGACCGAGTTGGGGTGTTGCTTTTGTTTAAAAGATTGATGATATTTAGAGAATCACCTTCAATTATAATATTTAGAATATTACAATCTCTGGTAAGTCTTATACCCCAAAGAGCCGTCAGGGCTTCAGAGTAATGATTAGTCTGCTTGTCCATTCTCCCAGAAAAAGTAGCAACAAAACAACCTCTTTGATCTCTGATGACTCCCCCTCCTCCAGATTCCCTTGGATTGCCTTTTGAGGCCCCATCAAAATTTAACTTGTGCCAATTAGTGGGAGGCTTAATCCATCAGACTGTGTTTCTATCAATACCATTATTATTCTTATTGACAGTGTCAATAATCCAATCAGTCAGGATGTGTTCTTCCTTCTCCGTAAAGCCTATTTTTAGGAGGTTTAAATCTAGCAATATTATCTTGCACAGCAATGATAATTTCCTTGTAGATTTTGTTACATGCCTTTCTATTATTTCTGAAAATGTTATCATTACGAGCCTTCCAAATTCTCCACATAGTGTGGGGTAAAACAAGTTTCCACAATCTTATCACCACACGATGCTTAAATGGAGAGTCCCATTGTTCCCAAGCCTGAAGACAAGTAAGGGGAAAAATCCATCTCTGATTAAACTTTGCAAAAACAAGCTGCCAAATTTTGGAAGCAAACTCACAATGGAGGAATAAATGCTTTATATCTTCTGCCTCTTTCTAACACATGCAACATCTATTCGGCATGATGAATCCCTTCTTGATGAGGTTGTCATTAGTTAGGATCTTGCCATTAATGATTAGCCACCAAAAGAAGTTCACTCTAGGGGTTAACTCCGGCATCCATAGCTTGTGCCACTTAATTTCACTTTCCATGGATACAAAGAAAGAATTATATCCTGATTTAACAGAGTATTCCCCATCAAAAGAATCTTTCTAGATGAGTTCATCCTTAAGATTTTGATTACTTATATGGATTAGAGAAAGTTGATTATGTAAAGATGAAACATCAGCCTGTACATTATCATTCTCCACTTTTAGCTGTTTCCATTTTCTTTTGTTTCCATCCCTCTCAATGTACCCCTAGATTTTGTGCCCATACTTTGTAATTAAGTTGTCTTTAATGTGATCATAAGCAGAAATCCAGTTAGAATCAGTCCACTTATCAGTCCAGAAGTTTATGTTTTGCCCATCCCCAAGCTTCCAGCTACACCCCTGAGAAAGAATGTGTCTGCTGTGAAGAAGGTTGTTCCAGAAAATAGAACCACTCGGAAGAGACTGATCATATATGAAGGAAATCTTGTTTTGGTTTGAAAGATATTTGATCTTAACCAACTCTGTCCAAGGTTTGTGCTCTTTTATAAGCCTCCAACCTAATTTTGCAATAAGGGCAGCACTCATATGTTTGATATCTTTGATGTCTAACCCCCCAAGTCTCTTAGGTTTACATACCTGCTCCCAAGCCACAAGATGATATCTGAATCTGTCCTCAGTACCGTGCCATAAAAAGTGCTTTTGAATCTTTTCAATACTGTTCATCACTGTTGCAGGTATGTTGAACATTGACATGATGTAAATAGGTAAGTTTTGGAGCGTGCTTTTAACCAATAGGCACTTGCCTGCACTTGAAAGTACAGCTCCTTTCCAGCCAGCCAACTTTCTTTGAAATCTCTTAATAAGATCATTCCATACCTCCACAGAAATCTTGCCAGTACTTAAAGGTAAACCTAAGTAAGTAGCTGGAAGAGAATTAATAGTGCATCCTAGAATATTAGCAATCTTTCTTTGCCTTTCCAAAGGAGTATTGAAGAAATAAATAGAGCTTTTGTCAAAATTAAATTTTTGTCTCGAGGCTTCCTCATAAATCTAAGGGCAAGTTTTGATAACCTTTGCCTCAATGATTGAGGCCATTAGGAGAGCAAGAGTGTCATCAAAAACTACTTTGGTATGAGGAGATCTCGATTGCGGAAGTTGGAGGAAAGCCTTTTATCATGCCAATGCAAATAGATTTGGAAATAGATTTACTTAAACTGTCAGCCATAATAATGAATAATAGAGGGGAAATTGGGTCACCTTGCCGGATACCTCTATTCTTGGTAAAAAACCCACAGGTTCCCCATTAACAACCACTGAGAATCTAGAGGTAGAGATACAAGATTGAATGATTTTTCTGAATTTGATTTGAAAACCAAACTTGGATAAGACCTCATCCATGAATCTCCAGGAGAATATGTCGAATGCTTTATGCATGTCTAGCTTGATAGCCATCCCCGCCTTTTTACTTTTATCCATAGAATGTATAGTTTCATGAACCATGATAATTCCATCTTGAATAATTCTTCCCTAGATGAATCCGCTCTGCTGTTGTGAAATGATCTCCATAAGAATAGGTTGCATTCTAGTGGTGAGAATCTTTGTGAAAATCCTATATATAACATTAACTAAACTGATAGGCCTGAAATATTTGAAGTCCTTTGCATCCAAATTTTTGGGGCAAGCACAATGTGTGTATTATTTAGTTCTTTAATGAGATTTCCCGTTCTGTAGAACTCATTAACAACTTTCAAGAGATCTTTAGAGCATATTTCCCAACATCTTTGGTAAAATTTAGCCGAAAATCCATCTGGACCTGAAGCCTTATCCCCTTCTAAAGCAAAAATAGCCTTTTTTAATTCCTCAATGGTGACAATTTTTGAAAGAATTTTAAATCTCTCAGCAGGTATCAGATTATTAGGAATGGAGTCTAAGAGGAAAGAGGCCGCTTGTTCATTGTAGGAGTTATTCTCAGTGAGGAGGTTCTTGTAAAAATTAAGTGCTTGTTTTGATGTCCTCTGGATCCTTAGTAATGTTTCCATTTCCTTTAGCAACCTCAGATATTCTGTTACAAGCTCTATGTTTGAGGGCTGTCAAATGAAAAAAATTTGTATTCCTATCACCTGCTTTAAGCCAAAGGGCTCTAGACTTCATTCTCCAAAAGGATTCTTCATGAGTTGTTTATATTATGCAGATCCGAGAGGAGTTTTTTTTCCCGTTGATGATCCTCTAGAGACATACCTTTCATGGAAACATTTAGCTCAAGCTCTTCTAGCTGTTGCTTAAGTTCTTTCTTCTTTTCAAAAATGTTTCCAAAAACCTCTTTATTCCAAATTCTAATCTTTTGTTTAACATTCTTCAACTTCTGCGAAGCTTCTGAATTGGGCCGTCCTCGTGCCTTCCCACTACCACCACTCTTTAATTCTGTCCAGAATATCTTCATGCTCGAGCCACATTTTCTCAAATTTGAAATTACCATGAAAAGGTTTTGTCCAATTGAAGAAATTTAAAATATAATTTTGGCATCCTTAATTATTCGAGCAATTTCTTTAACCTAATGAGTTATAAGTTATAACTATATCTTAGGTAGGTAAGAAGATAAAATCTTCTTCCCAACCTATTTTTTTTTCTTGCATTGGTTTACCATTTATCCGATACCACTTGTAGAATGAAAAATGGAAATTAAGTCTCTTTTAGACATAAATATGATTGAGCTATCTAATTTCAATTTTCAGATTAAGGAAATATGCATAAGGAAGCATAATTGCACCCATTCACCCTTTTGTTTATATATATCGAAGAAGTTAATAACTTAATCTTAAAGTATACCCACAAGGGATTTTCCCCTTTTTATTTTCTATTTCATGGACTAATGTCCAATGAGTAAAAACATAATTCCTTTGTCCATAATAAATTCAAATTGCATATGCATAATTATAAATAAGGTTGTAACACATACATCCCTATAAGTTAATTACAAACCCTTTTTCAATGATAGAGTTTCATGAGATTATTAACTTTATAAGTGGTATCCCATCTAGAGAAACTCTTCCAACCAACAACTCAAAATTCTAACCAAATCCATTTCATACTATATAATAATATGAACTACCTTCCTAAATGAGGGTAATACTTATCATTTCAGCCTAATCCAAGCCAAGAAATTCCTTCTACAAGTATTAACAAAATTCGAACATCTTTTATTCATCATGAAAGAGTGATACCTTTGCTAAGTCTAAATAACTCATATATCAATATTGTCAAACATCACCACAAACATCTCATAATGTCAAAAACATCACCCATTCTTTTCTCATTATAATTTTCTTTTCATTACATACATCTTAGTAATGAACCCCATTTTATTTTTATCAAAGTAAAGATTCATTCTTCAAAATAAAATAAATACAACTTAAACTAGGTCTTTCTACTTTCATCTTTTCCGTAGTCCATCTACAAAATTGCTATACAAAACTCGAGTTCATTGAATTGAGCATGATAAGCACTAATCATTAAAACAGAGTGATTTTAGCTAACTGTTTCATAAAAAGAACCCTGTTGTTAAGATACAGTCCAGAAATAAAAAACGGAAAGACTCTACCAAAAAGGAGATCACAATTCCAATTTAAAGAGAGATAAAGAGATATGCTTTAAGTCAAAACAAGGTTAGGTCATAAAATAAAATAACTTTATCCTTCCTTCATATTTTCCTTTTATCAAAAGAATTTAAGCATTAATTTAAGAGAATTAAACATTCATCTGGTCCTCAATATTACCTTCTTGTATTACATTCTAAGTTCATCACTCAATTAAACTTGTTAATCTAAATAAGGTAACTACTTAAACTATCTTTTAAGCATAACTCCACAAAGTGAAACATTTATAAATATTACTTTCAATCTAAAATATTTCATTAACCTACATTCATCCTAAAGTCCGAGATGCCTTCAACAAAATCTAGAGACCATAAGAATTAAGTTAGGATAATCCTAATCATCATAACATTTAATGTGTCCATTTTTATAGTATCCTACTAATCAAGCTTAGAAAAAGGAATCCATTTCAAATTAAAAATCCAATACTAGCTATATCAGACCTCAATCAAAATTAAGGTTCCTATGAAGAACAAGAAAACGAGTTAATGCTCATATCCTAAAAATATACACCATTTCTATCATTACTCTAAATGAGTGGTATGGTTAAGTTTATAATTTAGACCAACTCAATAATACATCCAAATATTTACAACCAAACACAATAATCCATTCAAATATTTTCAAACCAACCTCAATAATCCGTCCAAATATTTTCAACTTCAGCCATACTACCCTAAAACATTTTGCATTCATCTTATAAAATAGTCAAGAAGTTGCATAAACGTAACAGACCAATGAAGGGAAAACAAATTTACCAAGTTCATAAGCTTTAAGAAAATTAGAGGAAGGAGAGAGAGAGTGATAACTATTTCACAACTCTTTGTATGATTAAATGAGAACATTAAGTAACCAAAATCCTATAATGACAAAGGTTAGTTATCTAATGACTCAAGCCAAAATCCCAAACAGAGATTTGCTTAGGGTTCCAATTAAATGAACACCAAAAACTAGAAGAAAGGAAAGAAATGGAGAGCAACAACATTCCATTACCTTTCCTTATTCCAGGATATGGTTTTGATAGCCTCAAACCCCACAAGGATAACAAGTAATTCATTTCCCCAGAAGATTCAGAGAGGAAAGAAAGAGATTAACCAAAGGATAAGTCTCAAAAGAGACTTCCAAAACTCGATCCATGAAGGAAATGAAGTATGAAATATGATGTAACCAAAATAGGAGCCAACATTTAATTTTCATGAACAAAGAATTTACTTAAGTTCAGAAATAATTGAAATTGAGCTTGCTAGCCCAAGAGGTCTGAGAAACATGCTAATACAAAACATCAATTCAAGGTCGACAGAGCTGTCAAGAGATTCAGGTAACAAAAAAACAAACCACAGTAACCAATACTCAAGAGAGTTTTCCCCTCTTAGCACAAAGTGACACAAATTCATAAGTTACCCAAATACCTAAAGGAATAGAATAAAATATCATATCCCCTTTACTTGCTTCCAAAACCAGACTTCATAAAACAACTAATCATTTCAAGAGATTAATACAAGTATTCTTTTGTAGGTCCTAAAATAATAACCGAAAGATCTTATGTAAGTCCATGAAGACGTTAAATCGATTACCAATCAAAACCCACACTATTTTATCCTTCTGCAACACACACAGATTGGGTTAGAAAGTCTACAATAGGAAGGATACACACATAAAACCATAATCACAATATCACGAGATAGTGATAATATTCAAGGCATAGTTATGATTTTGAAGTCTTCATTCAATAACCAAAAAGAAAATGTTAAGAACATCCATCAAATCTATATTCATGAAGGATTTATGTAAAATCGTAACGAAAACGTGACATTCTAACTATTTCCTAACCAAAGTTTATCGACAAAGGCAACAAGCTCGATTAGACCCAAATTTCCCAAGTTTAAGTAGGCGAACACCAAAAAAAGTTTAAATAGTTCAACAATGATCACATATAGATTTTTCGGCTTTGTCTTCAAGCCCATGTAGAAAGATTTAAAGTGAAACCCAGCTATCTAATAAAGAAATTCAAAATCTAGAATATGCTTTCCATTATCCAAATAGGGTGTGTAAAGTATACCATTAAAACATCACAAAAAACAAGCAAGAGAATCAAAACAAATTCATATTATTCCCTAAGAGTAGTGTTTTTTTATGAGCATTTAAGTAAAAGCATAAAAATTAATGGATAGAGCCTATTATGCTTGATAGTGCTTCTCCTTCATTGATTCATAGAGATATCCAAGTAGAGCTTCAATCCTTCTTTCGAAATTCAAACAACACACAAACTTCATCTAACTCCTCCTTATAGCTTCTCCGTGCCAACTCCTCCCCTCGACACCATGCAAGGAAGAAAAACTCATGCACAACTAAATTTCATGCAAGAATCGAATTAAAGGTTCGAAAAACAACCACATGCAGAGCTCAAGCTCCAAACCAAATGAATCAACAAAACCAAACCATCTATCTTTTTCCTAGGTGGTTTCGCCAAATTCAAAAACATTAAATGTAGAGTAGGACTGTCAGTACTTCCTATCTTCCTACCACCACCACCTCCAAATCTTGAGAGGACTTATTTCAAATAAAAGCATACATCCAAAACTTTAGCGAAGATGCCAACTCACCCTCCTAAATTTTCCAAATGCCCTTGACAAATTTGGCTACAGAAATAGATAAGGACTTAATAACTCACCATTAATTCCTAGGGTTCACTACCTCCCACTTACCTCTTCCCATGTCATTCCATAGGTCCCTTTAGGTTAGGCATTCCCTTAGTTAGGTTCAACATTAATTTAGGAACCAAAATAGGTCCATAGGTTAAGTCTTTAGTCTTAGGTTCATTAATTACCTAATAACAATAAAGTTAGTAACTTAGGCTAGGTTACTTCTTTAGGATAAGGTTCCAAATTTAAGGAACATGGTGAAAATAAGTCACAGGATCCTTTAAAATTTACAACATACCTTAAATAGAAAAGAGGACTCAGACTGGTAACCCCGTTTCAATTCGAAGTAGAGATCTAAGGAGAGGATCATTCACTACCTTCGCACCTTCGAGGTCCAAAATTCTTCCATCTGTCCAAATTGGATGCCAAGACAACAAGATTTGAAAATTTGTAAAAATACCTTGGATATATAGAATTGATCAAAGGTGTTGTTATTCTAAATCTTATAAATTATGAAAAGCTGAAACTCAATTTTTTCCAATCCTAAGCAAGTAAATTATTCTACACAAACAGAGATGGGTTACATCCTTTTAAATTAAGCAAAAATGCCAAGTAATGTATCTATTTCCGTAGATAACATATTACCTACTCGCAAACATGATTTCATAAGTCATAAGAGTAAACCATCTTTAAGACAAAATCACTGTCAACGTTTGAACCTTCTTTAATAGAACTCATCATAGATTGAAGTCATGTTAGAGGTGTTACATGTGTACACAATACTAGCTAGACTCGTAAAGAAATCTCTTTCTTTTACCAATGAAATATGAAAATTATTCTTCTAACCTTTTAAAAACTTGATCAAGATGGTTCTTATCAAATTTCAAGGATAAACTCCTCGTTTTAATATTTTTAAGCACTCTTTATCTTAGAAACCCTAATTGAGAACACAATTAGCTCAAGAGTCTTATTCTTGGCATAACTCTCATTGCAACTTATTTCAAAGCTTCAAAATTGGTTTGGAGATCTAAATCAAGGTTACAAACAATATTTTCTTACCGGTGGAGGTTGAGGAATCCTACAAACTCAATAATTTCTTACTTTCCTTTGTGGTAATGTAGATGGAATACATAGTTGAAAGAAGAATTCATTGTTAATTCAGATGATGCTTTTACTTGATGACCCTACACGCATTATTTTTTATTTTCTCTTAGCATGTTGGAAACACCATGTATTTATTGTTCCAATATGTTAAAACAACCAAGCTACTCCTCTAAATAAAAAAATCACGATTACAAATTACTCAATCTCAATCCATATAGTCAAAATAAAAGTGAAAATATTTGCAAGAGAAATCTCTCCAATACCTAAAGAATGATCATGAAAGTATTCTTAAATCTGGAACCACCAAATAACTTCCTAATGGGATCATATAATGAAAAACATAGTCATGATATTCATCACAATTTATTTGGTTATAAATACAGTTTAGGGGTTTTGTTTCTTGAATCAAAATGGCATCTGCAAGGTTATAAAGTAATAACATATAAGAAAATATCATTAAAACGCCCACTCATATACCTTACTATAGTATAAAACCATCTATTCTACACATCAACAATGAAGGTTTTCATAGAAATTTAATCTAATACTAGTCATAGATAATTTTTAGCCTTAAATAGATACTCTCATATTTGAATCACTCCTTATACATCATTAAAGCCTCAATGGATAAACTTAGTTATGAACCATTCAAAAATGCATCAATAAAGCCTTTTTATAATTTACTTACCCACTAAAATATTTGGTTTGGTCTCACATATCACCAATGCACATACTAATCGCTATTAAAATAAGACTTGATACAAGTACCCTTATCAAATCAATTATAAATTGTTATTCAACATGTATAAGATTTCTTAAGAACATTAAAAAAATCATAGAGGTGTATACACACGGTTAAAAATCAAAAATATATACAAAACACTTGTATTTCCTCCTTGAAGCGATCTCTCCTAATTTCCATTCAAATGGGAATGAGGTTATCCAGATTAAATTTTCAAATTTTATATGTCCTCTATCAATACCTAACTAAATTCACACCTTCAACTCATGGGTTCCATGAGTGACCTCAACATAACACCTATTTGCTTAGGTTAAGGACCAAATCTTAGGCTTCTTGATTCATATTATGCATTTTATATCTTATGAAGACCTAAGAAACATAATTACACCCCATTTCACTTTCTTACAATCTTGTAACTTCAAGACTCCATTAAAATAACCATTACAAACCATAAATGATCTTTATGACTCATCTTGTAATTTTGGAGGGAAAATCATTTTTCATATTTTAACAAGCTTAGAATTAAGATACCACCTCTAAATGACTCTTAATAACTTCTAGGACCTTTAACACACCCAAAAAACCCAAAAATTGGATGTTTCCACCCTTATACACATACTAGAGGTTATGCTCTTGCATCACACTCTAGGGGTAAGAAAGATTTGTGCTTATAGCTTTTTATATTTTTCTTCTTTTTCCAATTCCTTTGTATCTTCAGGTTATGCCTCTTTGCCTCATCTCTCTCCATTTATTCTTTCTTATCCAAGAGTCTCATAGACTTAGTTATAACCTCATCTACCTTGCTCTGTTCCTTTAAAATCTTGTTCGATTAACCTTCTTCATTATGAGTTTTGGAAATGACTCATCCTTCTCATTCTTTGTCATACCCGCACATTCACAACTAGGAATATGATTAGTTTTAAAAATATGAGGCTTCAATTCCTCCTCCACCTTTATTATCAACTTTTTCTTCTCTTGTTTGTTTATGGATTCTTCAAATGCCCTCTTAATTTCACTTATACATTATATATTGCGCCAAAATCCAACTCCAAATTTATTTTCTCTATTTGAAGTCCACATAACTTAAATCCTTTCACTATTGTTCTTTGTTTCTCTGGTTCATTCATATCATGCTCTTTTTTCACTCTTCATATCCATCTCTTGGTTTACACTTGTAATGTTGTCTTTAGACTCCAAGATTTTTCTAGCATTCTTCTTGGTTTTCATCTCATTCTCTCCACTAATCCAAATCCACATGACTGTGAGAGTTTTCCATGACCTTTTCACCATACTAAGCTGTTGTATTGCTACCTTCATTTGATTCACAGTGATCTTAAGATGGCCCACATACTTCTTATTCCAACTTGTATTCACTTGTGTTCTTTTATTCTTCACTTAAGGCATCTTTTCTTGCCTCTCTTTCTTCTTTTGATATACCCACATTCACACACTAAAATACAAAGTCAGATTTTAAAATGATAGGTTATCTAGCCCCTTGAGTAGCTCTTTTAACGAGCTCTTCTTATTATTTTCTCAAACTCTTTTCTTCTTCACTTTCTTTAAGAGATTCCAAAAATATATCTATAATATCTTCTTCATTTTCCTTATCCTCTTCTAGGATAACTCTCTTAACTTCTTATCTTATCATTCTTCTTATCCTTTTATCTTCATCTGTTATCCATCTTCTCGGTTGCATCCTCTTTCTTCTCTCTATAAGTAGCCTAATAGGCCACTTAAATCTTTTAGTCATCACAATCCCTCTTTCTTGGATTTGGGATTCCATCCATTATTTCATCAATATGGATACTTGTTCCACATATCTCTTGAGTGCATTTATTTATTCCTCCATCCACTTCTCTCTTTTCCTCTCCATCTGTCTTCTTTTCTACTTCTCTCTTTCTTCCTTTTCCTTCTTTCTTTGACTGATCATAACCAACACCCCTTTTAATAGCTCTTCATTGATTTCTTCCATATCCTCCTTCAACCTTTCTTCTATAGTTCTCTTGGCCTTGTTTTTGAGTTTCTCTTCATTCATCTTGTTAAGCCACTTGGGCATCACATAACCATGCTCTTTAGCTGCTTCATAAATCTCTTCTTACATTTTCACGACTTTGATCTACATATCATTCATCAACACTTGTTATCTTTAATTAACTCTTTAATTCAAACTCAACATCTAATATCTGATACCAAAATGATGTAGTCGCATATCAATAACAACCATTCAATCATCTATCACTAAACTTACACCATAACAATGCATCTTACTCTGCATATGAAAGATTATACAAGGTTCAAAATGTACTTAAACTGACTTGTAAATGCAATAATTGAGATAATTTCATCTTTTAAGGTTCTATTACTTCATCAAGCCCTACCTCTTACTCGAGAGTGATGATATTTCATCTACTAGAATGTTCATAAGTCATTTTTTTGTCCTTTTCACCTTTCACTAGTCTTGTCTATTATTTTCTTTCAATTAGCCCTTCAATCCAATAGTAAAATTTAGATATTCTTAGCACCATTCCACCTACTATAAATTTGAATCCTGTACATATACCACAAAACAATTTTAGTGAATCACTAAAATAGTTTAAGGTCATCAATCATGCAATCATTATGTTCTAGGTATAAACTGTCTTTTCTTCCTCTCAAGAGAAATCATGCTTGGTTCATAGGGGAGTTTGGAATTATATAAGTGTTTATAAGAATTTATTAGATCCAATAAGATCCTAATATCAAATCAAATGTGTTCCCAAATTTTGGGTTTCTATCTCCTCGTATAACCTTCTCAATTCCACTTTTTGTGTTTGCTCTATAAATCCTTACTAGGTTTTTACAAGTAGACTGTCATGCATATGTTTGCCTTGTGAGGTTTTCAATGATAAATAATTGACCTTGTAGACACAAAATAAATATTTTTAACTCCCTACAATATTTCAAGATTGAAATCAAGTTCTAACATGTACTTCCTTTGTTAAGCTTCCCTTATAACAAGCCTTCACTAAATCGTGTGCACACATTCCTAGAAAACCGATAAAGAAATATCTTTCTTCAACAAATGAAATCTGAAAATTATTATTCTAACCTTTTCCAAACTTTATCAAGATGGTTCCTATCGAATTTCAGGTCTAAACTCCTTATTTTAATATTTTAAAGCACTATTTCTATTAGAAACCCTAATTGAGAACACAATCAACCCGAGAGGCTTATTCTTGGCATAAATCTCATTGTAACTTATTTCAAAGCTCCAAAATTGGTTCAGAGATCTAAATCAAGGTTAGGAACAATATTTTCTTACCAGTGGAGGTAGAGGAATCCTACAAACTTGATACTTGCTTACTTTCCTTCGTGGTAATCTGTAGATGGCATACACAGTTGAAAGAGGAAGTCATTGTTAAGTCGGATGGTGCTTTTACTTGATGACCTTGCATGCATGATTTTTTATTTTCTATTAGAACCTTGGCCAAACCATGGATTTATTATTCCAATATACTAAAACAACCAAACTACTCCTCCAAAGAACAAATTCACAGTTATAACTTGCTCAATCTTAGTCCATCTAAATAGAAGAAAAGTGAAAATATTTACAAGAAAAACCTCTCCAATACTTAAAGAATGATCATGAAAGTATTATTACATGTGGAACCACCATTAAAATTCCCAATGGCATCATATAATGAAAAAAACATTCAAGAAATTCATCAAATTGTACTGGTTATAAATACGGTTCAAGGGTTTCGTTTCTTGAATCAAACCGACATCTCCAAGGTCATAAAGGAATAATCTACAAGCAGATAGCATTCAAATACCCACTCATATACCTTACTACAAGTAAAACACCTTACATTATATATATCAAAAATGAAGGTTTTCATAGAAATTTGATGTAATACCAGTCATAGATCAATTTGTAGCCTTCAATAGATACTCTCATATTTGAATCACTCCTAATAAATCATTAAATCCTTCAATGGATAAACTTGGTTATGAACCATTAAAAAATGCATTAATAAAGCATTATTACAGTTTACTTACCCATTGAAATCTCTCGGTTTGGTCTCACATATCACCAATGTACATACTCACTGCTATCCAAATAAGACTTAATATAAGTACCTTTCTCAAATCAATTATAAATTCATCTTCAACATGCATAAGATTTCTTAAGAACATTCAACAAATCATAGAGGTGTATACACATAGTTACAAATCATAAAATACACACAAAACATTGTATTTCCTCCTTGAATCTCTCTCTCCGATTTCCATTTGAATTGGAATGAGGTTATTGATAACATTTTCAAATTTTATATATCCTCTATCAATACCTAATTGAATTCACACCTTTAACTCATGGGTTATATGAGTGACCTCAACATAACACCTAGTTGCTTAGGTTAAGGAAAAAATATTAGGCTTCTTGATTCATATTATGTATTCTATATCTTATGAAGACCTAAGACCATTTCAATTTTTACAAGCTTGTAACTTCAAGACTCCATTAAAACAACCATTACAAACCAAAAATGACCTTTAGGACTCATATTTTAATTTTGGAGGGGAAGCCAATTATTCAAATTTTAACAAGCTTAGACTTAAGATACCACCTCTAAATGACTCTTAATAACTTCTAGGACCTTGAAAATACCTAAAAAACCCAAAAATTGGATGTTTTTACCCCTATACACATACTTTAGAGGTGATGCTCTGCATCATGCTCTCACTTGCGGAATTTTCACTCACTTCATGCTCAATCTCACAATTGTGCTAACAACAAATGAAGTGACTGAACACTTTTTAACTTCACTACTTATAGTTACTTTTTCTCCTACTTTATTATATTAATTATTTCACATTTATTTTTTGCAACTAATGCACATCGGACTATTTTAGTCGGATCTTGAGCGTTCTACTCTGATTTACACCCCATTTGTGGCATTATTTTTAGAATTATTCCTACCACAACAACACACACATTATACATGCATTAAATCTCCTTGAATTTTTACGCACGGTCAATTCATACATGATTTTGTGATTTCTATCACTTTCTACCTACCTCATGCTTACTTTCGGCTTAACATTCATTCCTATCATCACTTCCACTTTCAACAAAAGGGGACATATCATTGGGGTCATCCTATAGATCCCCTTACATTACCATGTTAATAATCAACATTACCAATCCACCATTTTCAAACATTTACTAATACATCGCGTGACATCTCACCATTAATCACCCCAAATGACCTAATTTGGGGAAAGAAATATACAATTTTTCTTTGCGACATTTCATCACTTCCCCTAATGACATAACCTATGGGAAACAATCGATTAAAAATATTTCTATGCGATCATTCACTAGTTCCTATCGATCCCCCTAATGACCTAACACTGGGGGAAACTAGAGTAAAATTTCTCTACAAGTAATAAATTGAATGAATCAAGCAATCAATCAATCAACATGTTCAAATTTCTAATAATTGAAATCATATCATTAAATCAATAAAAATTCAACAAAATTGGCCTCCCAGATGACCTAACTTTAGAGTTACGTGTAGCCTCCTAGATGACCTAACCTGGGAGATTACATCCATTGTTTTCCCAGATGACCTAACTTGGGAAGTTATTATAAATTTCACATTTTCTTCTAGATGACCTAACTTGGAAGCCATCATTTCATGTTCTCTTCCAAATGACCTAACTTGGAAGCCATTACATTGTGGTCACACCCGTGGAGTGGGGGAAAGAGTGCCTTTCATATACCACTCCTATATGGGATAAATGTTTGATTGAAATTATTTAGATCCAAAAACCACAAATCTTTGATTTGGGTCCACCTACAATGGCTAGATCTTGAGGATGTAGTTAGAGATTAGAAAATAATATAATTTTCTCCCTACGCTCTTCCTATGGCAGAAGGACACCCAAATCCTTCAATCGATTATTCATATACACGCGTTTGGGTTGGGAATTGATCACTCCCTACCCCATCTCATCATCATTATACTCATTAAAAATCATTATACATTCTAATCATCACTCTCATTTAGTGCACTTCATCATACTAGTACATTTTTCATTGCATGAATCAACCCGTTGATCCATGGTTTGACACACTTTATGGTTATTTTGATGTAATTTTACTACCACATCTCGCACATTCTACAACAGAATGGGATTCTCAGGATTTCTCTCAGGTACACATCTCTATCTACTTTATGTTACTAAGCTTTCCACTCACCAACATAAAGTGGGGAAAAATGTAGTCACAAAATCATGCACTTACTATTACATTTATACCACAAAGTATGTTATTTTATAAATGGATCTTGCGTAAGAAAAGTATTCACTAATGAATCATCCCCTAGTCATGTTGTCGATCAGTCGGTCATTGTCTTCATTTGTCTTGCATAGTCTCCGATTATTTACGTAGATCTATTCATCTCTTAGGGAGTCTCGGGTGTTATTATTTGGTCATTTTCATCTCTATTCTTTAGCTAGGGTGCCTAGGGTAGTCTTGGGGTGCCCTGGTCTCAACAACACTTGTGTCTTATTAAGAGTTTTGATGTCATTATTTATGGTTTTCCCTCTCATTCCCCTAGGCACTAGTCAACATGTCGGGTCATTAGTGTTGAAATTTGAGCAAGATATCCCTATATAAACACAACATACACACTATTCTAAGGGGAAAATATCTACAATTAAGGGCTATCTATCTACTAAGGAAAGGGACTACCTTTAGGAATTATTACATCACACACACTACATAGGAAGGGTGGTTGTATTCATTCTATTCCATCCACCATTTACATTTTACATCTAGCTATTTCCCCTATCTCTACGTCATTGACATTAGGGCACCCTAAGCACACAATTACACACACAAGAACACAGAACTACATTGGGTCGGGAATGTAGTGCAACACTTAGTTGTGAGTCCACCATTATGACAGATAAGGTCAGTCTGACCCCTTCATATGCATATTTAATTTTTAGGGATTTGATTCTTTGTATGGGCTTTTGTAGGTAGATATTCATCACAGTTTTACGGCGACATAAGAAAATGTCTGTGAAAATCATGCAACAAAGATAAATATATTACAAAGAGCTAGAGAAATTGTCGATTTAAATCTTGATATTTTCTACGGATCGAGTGCTCACATGTAGACCGGGATGCCCACAAGCACCTCGGTCCTCCTCTCAGGATCCCCGCACCTGGGAATATTAAATCCTGCTGCAATTTTTCGGGTTTTTCCATCACATTTTCCTTCATCTGCGCATCATTTTTTTGGTCCTAATACATAATGAGGTAAGTTATTTTTAGGTTAGTACCCTATCACTCATATTTCCATTATTTAATTTCATTTAAATATAAAATAAAATCATTTAGCATTTATATTTTAGTTTATATTATTTATTTTATTGTTGTTATTGGTGTAGATTAACCTAAACTATAGATATATTTTTTCATATAATTTCATATTTTAGTTAATCGGTTTAAATCTCTATCAACTCGGTCGAGTTGGTTGAACTAACTCAAATGAGTTTGTCACCAAGCCAATTTAATCAAAGTTATTTTATAACCACCATTGATATATATTGCCACATTTCAATTTTTAATTTGAATTGAAACTTATCAATCAAATTATGCCAAACCATATTAATAATAAATCCTTATATTATTTTCCACCGTCAAGCCTTAGAAACCAGCTCACTAAGCCAAACAAGCATTTATGGTCGAGCAAATAAATAGCTTACATGGATACCACGACCGAAGGGTGAGCCACTCGGGAGAGCCGAGCCCTTAAGGGCTAAAAAAATAGAGCGAGTTGATGTGACCGAAGTCACACCACCATCCTTCATTGCAATGTATTTTAAATCCTTAGTTCCCCATTCTTGTCCCAATGTGGGACTAAACAAATACATTAAAAATAATTGATCACTGATCTCACATGACCGAATGGAGAGATAGGTGGTCAATGGTATGGGGAACCGTGCGAACGTGGTGGTCAGCGATAGGGTTATTTGAGGGATGCATAGAGTGGACCACTTGGTGCATAAGGAGATGGGTTTGGGTAGGAAGGGTACCACCCTTATATAATACACCATGTGTGACCCTTAGAAAAATAAAATAGTTTGAAGTGCATAGATATAGGTTTTATATAGTTTATGATATAATATAAACTATAGAATATATATTTATATAGAATATATAAAATATATTATTATTTAAAATTATATAGACTATATAATTTTATATACATGTTCCTTTTTTATTATTATAAAACATAATTTATAACAAGGGAATTTTTTAAACTATAGTATATAAAAATATATTTTATATAACTATAGACTATGGGTGGAACCTTTAAAGGGGGTCCAGAAGGACATGAGATAAGTTTTCAAAATTCAAAGTGAAAATAATGATTTTACATCACCAGGGGACAAGATGATTGATCCAACCAATAAGAAAATTTGAAACCCCTATTTTCATGGACTCTTGTCTCCTTTGTGAACTAGGTTTCACTTTGAATTTTACCCTCTCTTTTTAACATCTCGTATTAACTCGAAAAATTTAAAAAACTATAGAGATATATAAAATATTTCACATAACTATTTAAACCTTACCTCCATTTTCCAGGCCCTGGTAATTCTTCCAAGTTCTAGTTTTCACACAAGATTTAAAAACTTCGAGGAGGTTTCCACCTGTGCACACCACATTTTCATTTGGAGATGGAAGGGGAGGGGTTAAATAGGATACTAACAAACTAACCAGATAACTTCCCAACCTTTGTAACTTTAGGATTAAATTAAGTTATTTAATCCTACTTTGGTACCATGTCAGGACGAGGGGATGCAACATATATTAAATTTATTAAATAAACAATAATGAATTCATATAAATAAATGAATGAATGCACATAAAAGTAAATAACACAATAACACAAGATTTAACATGGAAAAACCCAATGGATAAAAAACACAGTAGAATAATTTCCACTATGTGAGAAACTTTTTACATCCAATCAATAAACTCCCTCCTCACTTCTACTCCATATATTTACCGAATCCATTGAATTGATTCGAATATGACCTATATTCATATTTAAATAACCCAGAGGTTTATGACCTTCTTAAGTGATGGGGTACACCTCCTCGATTAATATTAGTCAATAAATACCTAACAACCTAATATAAATTTTATATTTAAATAATAAGAATATAAGTTATTCTATATTATTTAAGTATAAAATAAATATTATGATCACTTAATATTATACTTCTAACATATATCACATGTTAGGAGAACAACGTGTTGTTTTTCCCTCTTCAGAGAAGTGGTGATGTCGGTGGCGCATAGGGTGCCCACAACCCACCTAGATTTTTTTTGTAGGAACTCCATCTTGCAGTGTATGAGTGTTTGATCAAAGTTACAAAGTCATTCGAAGAAGAGTGAAAAGACCGACACACAACAAAAATAATATCTAATAAATCGAGGAACACATAAAGTTAAAAATCTATAATCCAAGTAGGTCTAAGACCATACATAAGGGTCAAGACCGTACATATGGTTGTGGCGTACTTTTATGGTTTTGTCTAATTTTGTGGAGCCAATTTCATCAACAAATCACTTTCAATATTAGATCAGCCTATTTTTGTACTCGAGATCATTTAGAGTCTCTCGAGATCCTCACAAAATAAGATAATTGCAATTTCTTCTTTGTGTTTTTATAGTTGTCACTCAATAATCACTTTGTAAAGTGTTGTTTTAATTTAGGAAATTAATGTTGGATGTTAATAAAATTATAATATCCTCATGTTGCATTATTTCATCCTTTTATGTATGTTAATTAGAAACACATTAAACTCTTAAATGAGAATGAAATAGGAAAATTACAAATAAGTGAAATCAAAAGTCTCCACCCTTGGGGAAATGAGTATCTTTCTCCTTAGAAATTTCCCTACCCTTGTGGCCTCCTTCTTTTGAGCTAAACTATAAATGTCATGAGTATCCCACTCTTGTGTATAATAAGTGAATGGTCATTTAAGTTACGCCACATGAAACGAGAGTAGTGTGTTAACCCTAGGTGTTATTTTCCCTTTCAAATAATGAATAAAAATAATCATAATGTGTAAAAAATTTATGAGATAAGGTTGTGGTAATTATCCTAGCATTAACTTCATGGTGGATCATACACATTAAAAATAGAAATAAATTAGTCCTAAGACCTCTTAGGTAGTTAGTAAAAAACAAAGCATTAAAATATATACCAACAATTGGAATATTGCCCAAAAAGAAAATTTTGAATGCATAAAGTGGATTTGAGTTCTCTCTTAAAATATGTGGTTCAAATTTGGTTTCCTAATAACAATAAAATGAACTGTTTCATATGGAACCACTTTCCTTGAAAACATGAATCACTAGTTGGGAAAAATTTCTCTAAAACTCATTTGTTTTAAAATAATCTCGAAAAGATTAAAATACACAACATAATTGTGATAAGAATAAAAGTAAATGAGTTGTATTTTGGTGATTAAATTTTTTTTTTTATTATTATTGGAAAATAGTTTTTTGAAAGGGACTATACCCTTGAGTACAAAAGATGGCCTAGGAGCCAGAATAGGAATGAAAACCAGAGAGAAAAGGATCAGAATCCAAATGTGACAATGAAGCTCAAAGTAGCCAAAAAATAGCTACCCAAACAAGACAAAACAGAAAAATACTGCAAAAAAGCAGTAGAGAGACCGCAAAAAAATAGCATAAAAACATACAAGAAAAGCTAAAGCATCTACAACTACTTTTTGGCAGCTTTGTCTATGCTGGTCTTGATATTCTTCCAGGAATGGAACATACCCAAAGTTGTCATGTGGGCAGCGTCAGTCTTATCCAGCTGCTCAATGGTCCTTTTTCTTTCCTTATCATTACCCCAAAGTGTTTCGGAACTCCGCTGAGGTTGGAGACACTTTTGACATGTTGCTCAATGAACTCCTCAATTGCCCTAAAGATGGCCATGTTGTAATCATGTCGAGTTTTGGCCTTCCCTAAACGGGAGTCTAAGGAGTTCAGCTTCTTGTAGATATCATCAATCTGGCTGCTATCAATATCCACCTCCTCCTCCTTCTTCCTCTTACCTTTCTGTTTTGCCAAGTTCTTAACCTCATCCTTCAACAGTTTCATATCAGCCTCTAAGGCTTCTAGCCTTTTTGAAGAGCTTTCCATATGCACATCCCGGGGACTGGCACTGCTAATATTCAGGAGGTCATGTGCAATTTCAATTTCATGAGGACCCTTCCCCACAAAGCAAGAGTCTCAAGGTTAAGCTTTCTAGAAGCCCTGGTAACCGGTCTGTTCGAGGTGGAGGTGAAGTGGGGGGTGGGAGTAGTAGTAGGGGGAATGGAAGAAGAAGCTTGGACGGCCAATAAGGGTGACAACAGCGGTGGCGGGGCAGAGAATGGAGAAACAGGGCTGGCAGCAGCAGAACCTGGCAGAGGGGGAACCGAGCTAGGAGAGGATGGGAGACCAGGATACTTAAGAAGACAAGCATTTATGTAGCAGAAAAATAAGCCCCTGGTGTAAAGGAACTACCGGGTATGCTTTTGAAACTCCAAAATGGAGTGCTCAAGAGAGTTCAGCAAGTAATGGGGAAATAAACCATGCGATTCCTACGGAAGTGGTTAAGAAAGATAAGGTGCTTAGCAGGTACAGTGACAAACCTTCCTTCTAAGGAGATGAACCGTATCATCATGCGAGTAACCTCATGATAAGGTGGAGGGATGGAGCTAACAAGCAAGCCCGCAGTAATGTAGATCAGCTTCTCAGATCCCTCCACAAATCTCCTCTCTTCAACATCTCTATCGACCCTTTTGTTAAAGAAACGGTAGCCCTCCAAGCCAAGGTTGGTCGCTTCAGCAATAAGTTCTTCATTGACCAAGATCTTCTGGCCCCCATATTCCACAGTCCACTCCTTCCAATCCTTCAAAACACACAGAGATGCTTTGATCATGCCCCTGAACCTTCTCCATGAAGTTGGTGATGCCACCCTTGCTGAGTATGCTCCATAGCTCAATATTATCCTTCCAGTCCGGGTCCGCACTAGGCTCAATTTGGCAAGGGGGACCCCCCATCTTCTCTGTGCTTAACTATTTGCAACAAATTCCCAAATCCTTGTGAGCGCTAAAGCCAGTCTACTTTTTACTATTGTAATCCACACAATGTTGGAAATGAGAGCCGTTGCTTTTCCCATGAGCGATACGTGTCTCGCTGATGATCGAGCACTGTGGAAAATCACATGTGGGAATAGCCCGCTCCCTGTCATCAATCACATTACTACTATCTTCGGTTTCCGTGGAGCTTTGTATCCAACTTTTAGCAGACGCAGTGCAGCCCGCATGCGCGATTTTCAAATCAATGTAACTCCACTTGGAATTCCCCATATATTTCACACTATCTTGATTATTTGACATGATTTGCATAATCATATTCTTTAAGTCAACATGTGTGGGAGTATTATTGATGCTGATCCACACCCAATAATCATAACTCAGCTCAAGATATTGCTTGCGTATAGAAATCCGCATGAATGCTGTTTTGAAGCTGCTTAGGGATGCTATTATTATCCCAAACAGTGAGGTTAACATTAATGCCATAATTAGCCAGTGCATCCACCAATTTATTACCCTCCCGGTAAGTATGCATGATCCTGATGTTATTGAAAGTATGACTAATACTTATGGACTCTGAGATAAAATCCTTGATGCTCCAACTTGGAGATGAGCACTATTTAAGGAGATTAATGATATTCAGGGAGTCCCCTTCAATAATGAGGTTCTGAATATTTTGAGTCTGGGAAATTCTCAAGCCCCATAGAGCAGATAATGCTTCGGAAAAATGATTAGTTTGAATTCCCATTTTCCCAGCATACGCAACAATCAGATTACCTTTATGATCCCGTATCACTCCTCCCCCGCCGCAATCCTAGGGTTTCCCTTAGAGGCCCCATCAAAGTTCAACTTATACCAATTAAAATCAGGAGGATGCCATTTAATCAAAGATCTATCAATGCTATTCCGGGATTGATTTCGACTATTGACAGTTCCTATCTGCCAATTGGATAAGATGTATTCTTCATTCTCTGGATATCTCTTGTTCTTGGGGGGTTTAAATCTAGCAATATTCTCTTTGATACCATTAGAAATTTTACCAATACTAAGTTTATAGTTTTGCTTCTTATTTCTAAAGATAATATCATTTCTATCCTTCCATATCCTCTAGATTAAATGAGGGATAACCAGCTTCCAGATCCTTTTAACAACACAATGCCTAAAGGGTGGGTTCCATTGAGTCCATAGCTGATTAAGATCCTTCGGCACCACCCAGAGAGCTTCAAATTTAGAGAGGGAAAAACTCCATATTCTAGTAGCATACTCACAATGTATGAATAGGTGGCTGATATCCTCAGAATATTTCTTACAAAGATGGCACCTATTAGGGATTATAAATCCTCTTCTCATCAGGTTGTCAGTGGTAAGAATCCTACCTCTGATAGCCAGCTAAAGGAAATTTTTATTTTGGGAGTTAATTTAGACATCCAAATCTTATTCCAATTGAACTCTGTTTGACTACTGTGGAAGAAATTATTATATCCAGTTTTGACAGAGTAATTCCCATCATTGGAATTATTCCATACCAGCTCATCCTTGGAATCCAGCTGACTTAATGGAATAAGATCTAATTGATCTTGAAGGGAGGAAGTAATTTGCATCAGATCATTTCTCTCCACAGTAAGTTTTTTCCAATTCTTGCTGGTACCATTTCCCTCAATATAGTCCTTGATTTTAATGCCATACTTGCTTATAAGACTGTCCTTAACCGTCCCAAATCTATCCATGAGATTGTCATTAAACCAATTATCCTCCCAGAAGTTTATGTCCCTACCATCCCCCACTTTCCATTTACTGCCCTGCTTGATGAAATTTCTGCTCTTGACCAGATTATTCCAAAAAATGGAACCATAGGGGAGGTGCTCATCTTGTAGGAAAGAGTACACAGTTTGATGATTTAAATATTTTGCTTTGATTAAATCAATCCAGGGTTGTTTCTTAGATAGCATTCTCCAACCCATTTTAGCAATGAGGGCCTCATTCATTTTCTCAATATCTTTTATACCCAGACCTCCCATAAACTTCGGGGTGCAAACCTTATCCCAAGCCACTAAGTGAAATTTGAACTTCTCTTCCATGCCTTGCCATAAAAATTTTTTTGAATCCTTTCAATCTTATCTCTGAAGGAAGAGGGGATCTTGTAGAGTGACATGACATAAATGGGAAGATTTTGAAGAGTACTTTTAATGAGCAGGCACTTACTAGCACTAGATAAAATGGCTCCTTTCCAACCAGCCATTTTTTTTTGGAATCTCTCCAATAAATCATCCCACACCTTGCAAGAGACTTTCCTAGTGCCGAGAGGAAGGCCCAAGTAAGTGGCTGGAAGCACACTTATTTTACAACCCAAAATTTTAGCAATTTTAAGCTGCCTTTCCTCAGGAGTGTTGAAAAAGAAGATGGTGCTTTTATCATAATTGATCTCTTGCCCAGAAGTAGATTCGTAGAGCCGCAGTAAAGCCTTGGTAGCCTTGGCTTCAATGACTGATGCCAGAAGAAGAAGGATAGTGTCGTCCGCAAATTGCTGATGGGAGACAGCTTGACTGATGGAAGTGGGCTTAGAGCCATTTAAAATCCTGTCATTAACTGCTTTGCCAATTGTTCTACTAAGGCTGTCAGCCAAAAGAATGAAGAGCAAGGGGGAGATAGGGTCCCCTTGTCTAAGTCCTCTGCTGCTAGTGAAAAAACCCATAGGCTCACCATTAACTACCACTGAGAATCTAGCCATAGAGATACAAGCCTTAATAATTCTTCTAAATTTTTTGGAAACCCAAATTTTGTTAAGACTTTGTCAAGGAAAACCCAAGAGACCTTGTCAAAAGATTTATTCATATCAAGCTTGAGGACCATATTTTCCTTTTTATTATTTTCCATAGAATGTATGGTCTCGTGAACCATAATCACTCTGTCTTGTATAATCCTGCCTTTGATGAAGCCACTCTGCTGCCTTGAGATAATTTCATTCATAATGAGCTGAAGCTTAGTAGTAATAATTTTGGTAAAAATTCTATAGATGGCATTCACAAGGTGATAGGTCCGAAGTCTTTGAAGTCTAAATGTTATAATGAAAGGAGAGACTTGTAAATTGGAAATGAGCATGTATGTTCCTAATACAAGTCAAACATTGTATAAATAAATAATTTAAAACAAGAATAATTAAGTATGATGAAGATGTAAATAAATTATTTAACAAAAAGAATTTAATTATAACAAAATGAAAACCATGAAATATATGTACATGGTAGATTAAGAGTTTATTTCATCTCTCTCTCTCTCTCTCTCTCTCTCTCTCTCTCTCTCTCTCTCTCTCTCTCTCTCTCATGGATTATATATTATTGTTGAGTTTTGATCTTTTAGAGCCAATATGGAATTTTTGTCATGATTATATGGATGTGTGCATGTGTGGGGGTGGATTCATCATTGTTGGTGGAGGGAAAAGGTGGTGTTAGTGAAGGGATGTATAAGGAGTTATATGTTTTATATGAAGGAACCAAGGGGATTCGTGGCTATTCTTAGTGGAGGGATAAATGTTGTTTCAAGTGGAGGGATAAGTGTTTATTGATATATTATTTTTCATGTTTGTTTTAGAGGAACAAAAGGCTATCCAAGATTCCTTAGCGGAACAATAAGTGGTTTTTATAATGATGATATCTCCCCTTGCAAGTCTCATATGTAGAATTGGTAGTGTAAATCCTTATTTTGGTGAATTATTCTTCTCGCTCCTCTCTCGTTAACTTAATGATTTTTGTACACTTTGGTTTATCATTAGAGTATGATTCATCTATTTGATGGAATTTGATAGTTAATGCATTGGTATGTTTTTATATGCATGAATGTTGGGGATTTTCATTTCCACAAGTGGAGGGATACATGTGATTATGGTGTATGGGTTTTTATGATTTTATGTGAAGGAAACAAAGGTTAGAGAGACTATCCTTAATGGAGGGATAAGTGTAGAGGGATAAGGGTATTTTTCATGCATGGTAGGATGAAATTATTGGAGGAACCAAAGGCTTATATTTTTCCTTTGTGGAGGGATAAGTGGAAGTAATGACATAATATTCCCCTTGAAAAACCATTGGATGGTTTAGTTGTGTTATGTATAATGCAGATTTTTTATGTGGATATCACCTTCTCCCTTGTACCAGTTATGAATTGAGGTGATGTATGTTACCCTATGGCTTAGGCATTGTTGTGTTTTTATGTGGGCCCAAGTGATGTTGCTTGAAAAAATGTGTCCATGTTTTGGCCATGTAATTTGTGTGGGGTTACACTTTGGAACTTGGTGATAGAATGTGATGTTTCTTAGATATAATCGACACTTTGTATAATATATACATAGATTAATAACTCACATCCAAGTTGTATTTTTTTTGGAATATATAGGGTAAAAGGGGGGTTTTAGAAGGTCCCACAACCTTATACAAAAAGGCCCATCAAGAAAGATTTAGAAAATTAATACATAGAAGAAAATTACCCTAGGAGATTCCAAAAAAAGGATAACGAAAAAGACAGCAGGAGAAAAGAGGAGAGCATCATATGAGCTTTTTCAGTTCAGTGACAGCATTTCTAGCTCTAGGAGATCCTGAATCCTCAACAAGTTGATCCGCAAGGGTGATGAGCTCCAAACAGTCTTTGGAAATGGAGTTCTGGTAGTATCAGTGAAAACCTCCCAAGCCTTTAAGGCATTGAAGTCACATTGGAGCTTGTTTACAATAGAGGACACCAATTCAACTCTGTGTTCATCCCTCTGGGAGCCAGCAACCACAGGATCAGTAGGATTTACATCCATATTCGAAGGAGACTTTAGGGTGTCAGCATGAGGATCGTTGGCAGTGAAGACAAAAATGTCCCCAACTTTCTGAGAGTTGGGGTCTTCAATAGGTTGGTTCATCTCAATCTGCTCCGAAGCAGGGGAGTCAGGGTAAAGCTTGGCAAGGCCCAGGATGTCATCGGCAAGAGAAGTATCAGGGCTAGAGATAGGGGAGATCACCTTAATACTGGTGTCAGTGCCCTCCAGCAATAGGCATGAATGAAGTGAGGGAAAGCAGGGGGAGCAGAGGGGTTGGAACCATCGTGAGAAGGGCCCAGGATGGTGACATCCAAGTTGAAATCAGAGGAAATGTGCAAGTGACGGTGGCATCTGGAAGAGCGGAGGGAGGTGGAGGAGGGACAGGGGAAGGTGAGGGATAATAGCGATGGTAACTTTGTTTTGGGGGAAAGTGGACTAAATCAGCATGCGCAAAGCGCGAGCGAGAAAATAACAAGTACAGTAAGCCCTGATGAAGGATTGCTCCTTCCCCGTCTCGAGCCAGTTGAACATAATGCTCCAAGGATTGATAGAGGAAGGCAGCCAGGTTGATCTTTTTCCCCAACACAAATGCAAGAGGATAAAAAATTAGGGGCTATAGACCATATGATAGTGGTATCAATGGTGAAATATTGCATGATGACTTCAGCAACTCTGTTCCATGGGGGAGGTAGAGAATCGCGAGTGTACCCTGAGAGATATTTGATAGGCTTTTCACTTGGAGTGATGAAATCCTGCATTTCAGCATGTAGCGAGTGCTTGAAGTAAATATCACCGGTGGCTGGGAGACCCGTGGCATCAGCAATTGCATTTGTGGAGATAGTAAAATATATATTACCATTACGGACAAGCCCCTTGACTAGGAATCCATTCTGACATATGATACCAAGGCCGAGTAGCCCACCATTCTCTCAAGAAAAGTGGTGATACCATTTTCCAATAAGATGTTCCAGACCTCCTCGTCATCCTTAACCGTGTCGCAGGAGGCAGGTTCTATTCGCTTCAGTTGGCCACCCATACTGTTGAGAGGATTGGAAAGAGTTTGAAAGAGGGGACATTGGAGGGCCTTAAAAATCCCACCCAGAGTGTGGGAGCCGTCATCCGCTTCAACATCATTACCCTCTGCCCAAGTACATAATATGATTAAGGGGAGGAATTGCACCATGCATGAGGAAATCCTCCACATCATGACACATCTCTCCCTTCAAATATTTCAGCACCAAAGGTCTTTTCATAATAAATGAATAATTATTACCACCGCCTTTTGGGGAGTCCATAAAGGCATTGCTGACACCCAATTCAGCTCACCCTTCCACTAGCCAACGTTAGGAAGAGAGGTCATTCTGGATAATTTGGAGGAGATCAGCCGGGAAGTTGTCCTTCCAGCTTTGTTGACTTTCAAGGAGAACACCAATGTTAGCCAAGTGGTCCACTACTTTATTTCCTTCCCGAAGGATGTCTTTGGCCGAATTTCTTTGGAAAATCCTTTACAAGATTCTGATATCAGCAATAATATTTTGGATTGACCATTGACCAGTATCCGTACTGCAGGAGATTGATGATGTTGAGGGATTCACTTTCAACTTGGAGAGGATTGTCACCAAAATTGATAGCCAGCTCAAGGCCTTTGAGAATGGCCATGGCTTCCGCGTGATGGTTGGTGCCAAAGCTAAGATTGTGGGCAGAGGCAGCTATAATGGAACCGGAGGAGCTACGAAGGATGGATCCTCCACCTAATTTACCAGGATTTCCTTTCAAGGCTCCATTCGTATTAATTTTTTCTCTAGCGAGGGGGGAAGCCATCGCACTAAACCATGATCAGAAGTAGGGGCTTTACTTACAGGAAGATTTTCCAACAGCCATTGCCACTCCTGAGAGTTACAAATTTGAATTTTTTGCTGATATTTGGACCAGAAGTGAGAGTTGAGATTATCCTATTGCTATTTGGTTCACTTAACATGTTATAATATTTGAAAACAAAATTTTAGATTTTATTTCCCTAAGAAACCATTATACTATTGTCATATTCTACTTTTAAGTTACTAATAAGTACAATATAAAATTTTATACATAATATTGGTAGCATGGTAAAAGGATAATGAAGGTAAAAAGGAATACAAATAGGCTATTGCAGGGGACCCATCAACTAGTTGTGAGATATGTGCATAACACTCTAATTTTCGAGATAAAATTGTTGTGGGTTGGATCTACAAAAATATGAACTTAGAAAGCATGCTTTGAATCCATATTGACTCATGTATAATATACAAACAACACCACTATATTCAACTTCTAAAGTAGAAAAATAAATACTAGTATGTTTTTATACGATCAAGTCATGATACATCCCGAAGATGGAAGATTTATTCGATAGTCGAATTGTGATCCTTTAGCTATCCTTCAACTATTTTTTCCCACTAGAATTATTAATATTTTATGTTATTTCCCTATAATTGTAACCATAAATTGATATTTTTCCACTTGACTTGTACACAATCCCCAAATTTTAAGTACAATTATGATACTATCGAATGTGTTTAGTGACCTACAATTGGATTTCATGGGGTTCTTAATTATAGCATGATAAATATATAATAAAATATATATATCGGATCAATCATGTGTATGATTCAAGAATACTAGAATTTCAACAAAATACCTGTAAAATTTACAATCATTCGAAGGAGAGAAACACTTGATCGAAAGTGTGATACCAAATTTAAAAGGACTCATGTTGTACTTGTAGTTTTCCACGTTAAAGTGACTTATAATATCTTGATCATATTTTGGTTTTTGAAAAATATCTTTCTCCAAATGTGAAATATGTAGAACAAGGAAAAAATCTAACAAACCCATGTCATTCATCTCAAAATACTTTATTAACCATGGTTTGAAATCATGAATCTACTTTATTAAAGCTCCCATGATAATTGAGTCATCAACATTGATGGCTAGAATCAAAAGTTACCATCTATTTCCTTGGTGTATATTTTTTTTTCAAAGGGGCTCTATGTAAGAAAATAATTAATTACAAATATGTTGATATTTTCATACCAATATCTAGATTATTATTTCAATCCGTATATGGATTTTTCAATCTTCATGCATAATTGGAGTTCTCACTACTAATAAACCCTAGAGGTTGGGACGTGTAGATTTATTCCTACACGTATCCATGTAAAAAGAAATTGTTGACATCCATTTGATAGATTTTCCATCCTTGTTCTATAGCCTATGAAAATAATAGTTACATGTAATTATATCGGTACATGGAGCAAAGGTTTCATAGTAACCAACACCTTCACCTTGTAATATTTATGGTTACAAGTCATATTTTATACCATTCAATGGAATCATTTTCTACATTATTAGTGTGCTAAACCCATTTACACCTCACTATTTTTCTACTTTTGTTAAAAGGAAATAAATCCCACATGTTTTTAATTTTCAAAGATTGGAGCTATTCTCCCATAGATTCCTAACATTCATGATGCTTAGAAGCTTGATGATAATTTTTGGATCATGTTTCATTGCCATCTATGTTGAATGTACAAAATCATATGAATATTTTGATTTCATCTTTATTTTATATCTAGAATCTTCTTCCATGTCACCACCTTAGTGTGTATTATGTAGACCCATTTTGGTATAGGTTTTGGCAGTTTGTAGGCACATTATGAATAAATTATTGACCTTTGGTGGTGGAGGATTAATAATAACATCATCATCATCAAAAATGTGTAATCCTTAATTCTAAGAAATAAGATGAATTTTTGATGAATAAGATGAATCTTGGAGGGGTTAAATGCTAATCAAACTAGAAATCTTGTATAAATAGAACACCATGATTAATAGAGTTACACATTGTTATGGTAAAGCGAGAGGTTTTTGTGGCCCTAAACCATTAAAAGGATATTGCAATACATCATCACATGATATAAACGTATTAATATAAAGGAAATAAGGGAAGAAAGAGGATTATAAGAGAGGAACTCCTAGGGAATCAAGGTCCCTGGTATAATGAAAACAAGACATCCTTACTAATGGCAGGGGTTGATTTTTTCTAAGAGGTGTTGTGATATTTATAGTAGGCCCTCTTTTTTCTCTACACAATTGATCAATATTTATTTTCATTACAAAAATATGGGCTTGGATCTTTGGGAAGAAGACCCTATATCAAATCAATAGGATTAACATGTTTTATAATACGGGGCATAATATTTTGGGAACCTATTCAAACTAAATAAAAATACCACCTCATCCATCACCCCTCCTAATATATTTCCACCGAGTTAGCTCATGCACAGAATTTATTTAACACCCACCATAGAGCTTGAAAACCCCACTTGATAATACAAAGAAAAGAAATGGGAATCTATAGGGGATGGTTTTGAGGAGATAATCCATCCACCAAAAATCCACTTTCATTTTCTTATGTTTGAAGAAACTATAAATAATTTCCAAATGCATGGTTTTAAAACAACGAAGAAAATGGAAGGGTAATCCTCATATTCTAATAGATGCACCCAAGGATAGTCTTCCACATTAAATATAATATTTTTGAGAATACCTTTTGAGATATCATTATCAACTAGTATACGGGTTAAAGAGAGGCCCAAAGTAGTAGGGTCATACTTTAGGTATATACAAACTTTATGACCAATAGATTCAAATCATGACTCTAGCCAAAAAGGAAGTGGTAGGTTTGAAAGTCTAATCCAAATAGGAATTAAATTTAGAGTCACTGATAGATGGGTTGAAAGAGGGGAACTATGAATTAATCATAAGGATATGCTCACCCCATACCCAAGTTATATCTAGAAGAACAAAATCTCGTTCAAAAACAAAATTAAAAAACAATAAAAAACCCCTTATGCATGGATAAATAACCAAGTTGTCTAAGGTGGGGGGTTTTCATGATCTTTTATCCATTTTTCCACTTCATGGAGGATGGGCCAAAGTATATTACACCTATAAGTCAAGCACTTTTCAAAAAGATAGTTTTCACAATATATGACCCTATATAGAAAATATTCTTTTAAAATAATTTCAAGAGCCTCCCTAACCCTAGGAATTGGTTTCCACTAGGGATCCATCCCTAACGGTGACTTTGAATATAGGAAATAGTCACCATGAAATAATACCACTTGATCCCTATTCAAGATATGCATAACCAATATCCTCCATATATAGGAATGTCCCTAGGCCTCCAAAAAAATTCATGACTTCTAATGGTCACTAGAATCAACCTCTACACCATCACGTCCATAGATTCATGCCTAGGGTCTCGCATCAATAAGAGGATAAAATTCCTCAAGTGATTCCAAAAAAAGGATGAGAGAGATCATATCATCATCAACCTAAAAAAATTTAGGCCTCTAGGCTCAATGGCAAGCCCTCTTTGTGACTAATTATGGTTAGAAAAAAAATAATATTAGGGGATCGAGAGCCTTCACATTCTTACATCCTCACATTAGTAAAAAAAAGAGTGGTTCACTCTTCTTCTCCATGGATTTTAATTTTTATTATGAATAAATTCCCAAACGTTTCTACCAAAAACTCAAAATTTGGAAACATAAAGTTTGGTGTGGGACCAAGCCACCTCTAGTTTCATGTTGTTCACTACCTTATATGACATATGGTTATGAATGTATTTGGAACAATTGATGACCTCAACCATGAATAAATATTTCATGTTATTTGAATGGATCATACAATTTTCCATTTCCCTCAAAGTCTTGTTATTTCTTCTAGTAATGCCATTTTATTTAGGATTGTATGGAGCTATGTAATGATGTTAAATACCATACTATGTTCAAAATTACTAAAAATTCTTGTTGACATAATCCCACAAAACCTCTATAAATACCATTTGTATGATGCATAAAAGAGAGGTTCTGTACGGATGAAAATGTGGAGGTAGCCAATGTGGAAATGTGGATGGTTATGGATAGAGAAGCGTGGTATGTAGACGAAACTGAATGTAAATGGGATGGGGAAGTTATAAAAGTAAAACATTATCCTTGACTCGCAATAATGAGATCTGATCGTCAAGGGTAAGGAAGGCCTCTCTAACCTTAATTGGTCGGATAGATGGATCTGAAAGAATAGCTATAAAGAGACTTTAGTCAATGTCAAGATCCATGGAGATCCTCTCTAGTGGTTCTTGTATGCATGGAAAACCAACAGTGTATCATAATGATTTCCGAGACAAGGTCATGGAATATGCAAGGGAGGCGTGAATCCCAATAGCTCTATGGTCGATTGGTTGGAGTGGTCCAAAATGTGAGGGTTGGGTGAGCTTCCTTTTCTAGAATGGTTAGCTATCTAATTATGTCTTTTGGAAGTGGCGATGACCTGAAAAATAATGATCATAGTCCGTGTCAAGGTCCAACTGGTCTTCGAGCCCTTATGGTTGGGAACTCGTAGATCACAACCGTAAAATCTTGGTGGTTGTAGTCCTTGTATGGTCATGTACGTTTAAACTTTATTACTAGGGCAGTCCAATATTCGTAGGCTTTGTCATCCATGATATTGAACATTTAATTGTTCAATCTTCCGAGCTAAGCATGTTGGTGTTGAGGACAAGAATACAAAGTCCCGTATCTATGTCCGTAATTAATTTAGGTCCATTGGTTGTGGGACCCATGGATCAATGGCATATGTTATTTCTTGTTGTGGTTCACTTATGGTCATGGATTACAAAGATCTAATTTAATCAAGAAACTAACAACTAATTAACTTGATTAAATTTATTCTAAGTTTTTGGTATTTTTAATATATAAATGAAATAAAACAAAATCGAGAAACTATTCTAATAAATTAAATGTTTGTTTTCTTTTCTATAATTTAGAAGAAACAAAATAAATGAAAATCTTATAATCTAACATATAAATCCTATACGAGATAAAAAAATAGATGTAGTTATTTACCCGTGCAATGGTGTAACTAAATCTATACTAATCAATTTAAATCTTCTCTAAATTACTTTGATTAAATGAAATATTTTCCAATAAGTAATTATGGATTTGTTAAATCCTCTCCTATCTCAGATACATAGGAAGATCAAGAGCTTCAAAATATTTTCTTCCCTTGTAACCTCCCGAATAGGATTTGTGAGAATCTAAGGGAAATCACAATATATGACAAATATATTATCTCTATGCTGGAAAAGAAAGCTTCCTCCAGATATACTTCCCTCCAAACCCACAGGGATAGGGAAGGAAGAATCTATCAGCAGAAACTCCTATGGAAGATGTAAATCTTATTTGAAATTGACTTAGCTATTTGCAATGAAGAAACTAACTTTTTCTACTCTATTTGATATGTGTATGTGTATGATTCAGCAACAATATTATAAAGAAATGAAGAAAACTAACTTCAACCCCAACCTAGAAATATAGATCAATGGAAAATCTAATTGTGTTATGCTTTGTCCCCTCAATTTTTCTTTTCAATCTCTTGTGTTCACATGATTCCAAGGGATTGGGAATGCAAAGAGAAGAAAAAGTGAGAAGATGTTGGAGAAATGAAAACTTGATAGTAGTCCTGGTAGCAATGCGGGTGAAATAGAGATGGCACAAGTGAACAGAGCTTGGCTATACGATTTCTAGATAGAATGTGGCAACTCAACAATACAAGAATACATAAAATGATCTCCGACCATTTTCTTGAGAACAAGTGATGAATTTATAGAAGGTTGGATGGGTTGTGCACTATCACACTTGGTAGTCATGGGGTGCCACATCAATAATGAAGGGGTGGTTTGAAAATTCAATTACACATTACAAGTGAAATATGAGATTGGCACAAGGCAATCATGCTTGAAATCAGCTAAAATGGTTCACAAATGCAAGCTTAAAGTGAACTTGAGTGGAGAAACATGTGTCTTAATTCACGTTGGAAGATTCTAAAAATTTCGAGATAGGACCACCGCCCGCACTTGCAGGCAATGGTTACAAAACCGCCACACGGGAAGGGTGGCGGTTTTGTAACTAAAGGCCAAAACTAAGGTGAAACATAGTGGGAATCTACAAAAAGAAAGAAATGGCTAAGTAAGGCAATCTAGGAAACAAATATAAGCTGCAAAGCGGTTTAGGAGCTCGAACACCTTTGGAAAAGACATGAATCATCATTAAGGACCTTTTAAGACTATTTTCTAACAATGTAGCACATGTTATTTTGGGTGTGTACATATTTCCCCCTTGGAGAAGCATTTTATCCATGAAGATGTGTAAAACGTTGAATCGAGTATGGATTTCCCAAAATGGGGATTTAGAAGCTATACCTAACACGCCCGTGTTTCAAAATGTCATCATCTAGGCTTCCATTTCTGTAAGACGAAAGAAACACTCAAGTTCGATAGATATGATATTGAAAAATAAACACTATATCAAAATTATAAGAGGACTTACCATTTGCGTGGGGATGGAAATATATCTGCGCTAATGCTCCATTACAATGGGAACATACACTCAAAATGAAGTAAAAAAAATATATATATATATATATATATATAACTCATTATCCAACTCATTTTCCAATGAGAGTGTATCCAAAACGATCAGTGTGACGACGTGATCATGGTCCCAAGACCAAGAGATCCAGCTACATGAAAAAAGGTTTGTATTTTATAGTTGATTGTTTGAGACCTAAATATGTAAAATGTTGAAAATCATCAGCTAGGGAGGGAGTTTTTGAAATTTTTTGTTTTAGAATGATCCCTAGGGGGTAATGCAAGTGGGTTAGCCTTTTTCTTTTCTAAAAATGAGATATTTTTGTCTTTTTTTATTTTTAGGATAAATGGGATGACCCTTCCATTTTAGATAGGACGGTTGCCTTGCGCATGGCGGAAGTTACACGATCTGCTTTACTTGCTCAGGGTGGTGGTTACAATACCACCACCCCGATCAAAGCGATCATAAAATTGCTACTCTACACGGGGTGGAGGACTTGAAATTGTTAAGATAGTGAGCTAATTTGACCAAGTTAAACTAATTTCTTTTTGTTTGTAAGTTGTTTTATATTGTTTTTTAAGAGCTTTCCTATCAATAAATGTCACTAGCTATTTTTGTTGTTATGTGAATGCAAAAGGAGGAATACGTTCGTTGGAGCTAAGAGAGAGTGTGAATGGATTCAAGTTATCCTTGCTCGGTTGAATCGGGATGAGATAGACTTGTTGACTTTGAGATGGGATATGGAGGCTCGTGTGGGTGCCACACATTGTACTATTAGCCATATTCTCTGTGTGACCTCTTTTCTTATTAGGATGCAGACCACTGAGAACACTTTCCGGCTTCTAGGTGTTAGAGGAGAGTGGACCATCACTCTCGAGGATGTGTATAAGATACTTGGAGTTCTTATACTTGTGATACATTTGAATCTTTAGACTGTAGGGTATACAACAAGAGCTAGGCATTGGGCCACTTATGTTGGGGATGATGGGGTGTCAATGGGCACCAAACAGGGTATGCGGCTCCATTCTATTGCCTCACTGCTATCCCTACTCTCCACAAGGCCATAATGGGTATTTTGGCTTCGCGGTTGATAGGAGATACGAGTGGGGAAAAGTTATTGTATTGTTGTGCTCGATTGTTATGTAGATCAAACAATGTGGGTGGAATCATGCCTAGGGAGAAGATATTTTTAGGGCTACATATCACGAATTATACCGGGTGGTGAGGTTACAAGCACAATCTCTGATTCATCCCACATTAGTGATGAGTTGGGTGTATGAGAATATCATCCCCATAAGAGGGGAATCGGGATACATGACCAGGTACCATCAAGGCCACTAGATGGTGGTATGTTAGTTCTTAGAGAACCACGTCGCCTAGTGGTCACCTTTACTATAGTTGATTTCATTGCTACACACTATCAAGATATGGCTGGAGTATGGGGCTAGGATGGGACTACTATGACCACTTGTACTACTATTGGATAGTTAGTGGATAGATCAGTGAGGGTGGAGATTCACCCATTTGATAGGGTACCCCAATAGTTTGGGTTACCCTATATTGATGTTCTTCCTCCTGTGGTAGTTATATACATAATAATTAGGGAGTATTGAGGTGGACCTAGGGGTGACCATGGTAAGACCTGTTGTGACTCAGGGGTCCCTATCGTAGTGAGACGAATTGTTAGTGCTTAAAAACAATTCACTCGTGCCCCTCCTTTAGATTGAGGCCGCACCTTCTCACATCTAGGAGTAGGAGTAAGAGATACCAATTGATGTGGATACCGAGACCAATGTGGTGATGGGGGATGATACTTGTGAGGAGATGGAGTACGAGACTTGTGAGGAGATAGGGGAGGAGACAAAGTTAGGACACTCACATGGAGGAGGATGAGAGTGACCCGAGTGGAGGGTTACTCGGGAGATCTCCATATCGAGAGAGAGGAGATGAAGGCAGATAAGGTGAATCCATTTTTTGAGGATCCCCTTTCTCCTAAGAGAGGCGGGGAAGAGGAGTCCTCCATGGGGCATCACATTTCTTCATAATTGGGGGAGGCACAACAGTGCCCACTTAACACCACCACCAAGGTGTACTAGTGGACCCTACATGGATTCCTAAATATCCGAGTATGTCGAAACACTTTTCTTGACCTTAATAGATAGAAATGTTAATAAATACACATTGTGCTTTTGTTTATGTTTTATGGTTTTCTAACTCGACGTTGTTTTCTTTGTTTTTCAACCACTATTGATGGTTGGAGAGATCTTGTTTTTTTTTTTTAGCCACTACATTAAAAATTTCTCATCCCTATGGGGAAGACTCGAGAGGAGATCTTAGCAGATGTGGGGCAACCATTGTAGGTTGGTCGACACACTGACGTTTTTGTGCCTCTTTGGAAGGTAACAAAGATCTTGTCTTCTCGGAAGAAAAAATCACCGTGTATGAGATGGTAGAGAGGTTGGCAATGCAGATCCATTCACATAGTTAGGCCATGACTAGTGTTCATTCTCATGGTAACTCTCACCACTCAATGTATTCATGAAGTTGGAGTCACAACAAGATTCCTAGCCACAGTCGTGCACCATCTCAGAATCCCACAAAGATTGATAGGCCATTGAGCCTTTATTGCTTTGTTGTTATTTTGTGAGGCATATATATAATTGTTTTGGTATTTTTGTGCTCATCGCGAGCATTTTTACCACACTTAGTGTGTGATGGAATTATACACAAACTTGAATTATTATGATGATATATATACAAATATCTCTTTTGGTTCAGCCATCCTTTGCATTAGAGTTGAATTTATTTATTGTACTCTAGGTGTTTAGAATTTCAGATTTTATATGATTTTTAGAATGCATGCAATGGATAATGATGTGCTAAACAAAATGATTTTTTTGGTTGTTTTTTTTCTTTTATATGATGTTGATGGAAAACACAATATAATGTTAAAAATTTGGTTTTTCAAGAAATATTTAATAATAAAATGAACTCACTTGACTTATAACTCCACGCAACTAATAAGATGTGAGGGATCATCACCGGGAGCCAAGAGGGACACAAGTTGTATGATTTTGATAAATGGAAATGGTGAGGGAAAGACAAGATTTTGACAGAAATCCAATTAGAAACCTACAACCTATATCTACATATTTTATTACATAGTCTAGATTGTGATTTTCTTGCAAGTTTATCTATAATTAGATCCGTAGATGGCCTCCTAATTGACAAAATATGGTTTTAATGCTTTAACTCTTTTGGGAACATACACATCTAACTCACTTTCTTGGGATTTAAGATTTTAAAGCACTTTTTATTAAATAAAGTTACATTTAACTTACTAATTTATTTGTAGAAACCCCATATACCTTACCCCATTCTACCATTAGGAAGCCTGGGCTCATCACCAAGGACAAGGCATAGGTGACTAAGGGCACTTCCCTCCTTTCCCAACCTTACATCACTAGTAAGAGGCGTGGGCTCATCACCAAAGGATGGTGGGGACAAGAAGTGTGTAAATGAAAATTTTGTATTGATTTTGATTTCACACACACACACACATTATATTTTTGAATTTGAGTCATGCTTTTGGGAGGGAGAACTTGCCCCTAGCCTCAACCCCACACAACCAATAAGATGCGAGGGCTCACCACCGAAGTATGAGATAGGTGAGAAAGCAATATGGGTAAAATGTTTAGAATATTTTTGCTACTAAAGAGGTTCTCAGTGAAAGATGTGACATCAAGAAGCTACTAGAACAAACTATGGGAAAAGACACCTATGCTGGTAGAAAACTATGAGTAGAACCAAGTATGCAGGACTTGGTAGGATCAGTGTCAAAAATTTGTCTTATCTTTTGAATTGAGGAAAGGATCAGAAATGTTGATGATAATATTTACGGATACTTGAAGAAATGTGATTGAATGTTTTGCCAATGTTTTTAGAATTTTTGAAATTTTCTTGAAAGATAAGTTTCTAAATTACCAATTTTACAAACGATCTAGCAGATGAAATGCAATGCGGATGCAATAGTGTAAATGTGGAGATGTAGATGAACTATGCGTAGTAGCATTTTAGTTGAAGAAAATTGACATATTCGCTAAATTCTTAATGCTCTAGAGTACATAGGTGATATACCCCATTTTTGTAGTCCTTTATGACTCGATATGGGCCCAACCACTTGGGCCTGAAATTCCTTCCTTCTCTTGTTTTCTTGTCTATCTGGAATTCAAGTCTTAATACCAAATATCCCTCACATATTTCATATTTGTATACTTTCTTGTTATACTTGACACATCCGGTCAATGTAAGATATATTTTGCTACTCATCATTAAGTCAAGCTTCATCGAGGCTTTCCAACTCGAGAGTCATGCCTCACGATAACCTTATTTTCCTTATGATAACCTTCTTCTCTTAAAATTCCTTTTAGTGAAATCTAAAGGCTAAGTATTTCAACTTCAAGCGGCAAGATCTTGTTTCCAAACTCGAATACCAAGGAATAGGGGTTTCCCCATTGGTGTTCTTATTGATGTTCTATAGGCCCACAAGGATGGAAATAACTTTAGATTCCAATCATGCTTGTTCTCCTTAACATTTTTAGGAGGATGGACTTTAGTGTCTTGTTAGTTGCCTCATCCTATCCATTGGCCTGAGGGTAGTATAGAGAGGCTATGTGATGATTTATCTTGATTTTTTCACACAATTCTCACACCTCTTCATTTTTGAATGACGTGCCATTATCAGAGATAATGACTTATGGGACCCCGTACCTACAGATGATTTGGTTCAAGATGAAATTTGCAATTACAAATCCTAGAATGGTGGTAAGAGGCATGGCCTCAACCCACTTAGAAAAATACTTTGTGGCCGTAATTATAAAATTGTGGTAGTCCATAGATGAGGGAGAGAATTAAACTATCAAATCTAAGCCCCACGAAGTTGTTGCAATTGGTATTAGAGCTGGGGGGTAGGAATGTGATTCTCGTGAGAATATTCTTGGCACTTATGAAACTTGTGCACATACTCTACTATGTCATGTTCTAATATAGGCCAGAAATGGCCCATTTTATGTATCTTTCTAGTGATGGCATGACCTATGAAGTGACCCCCATATACCTGCTTTGTAGACTCCGTCGAGGATCTTTTAGATTCTTCCTCATCGAAACATTTTAGCAACATTTTGTCAAAGGTCCTACGATAGAGCACTTGGTCTATGATTACGTATTTGGTTGATATGATGTGTATCCAGCTTCTTTGTCACGAAGTTGCCTCTTTATGGTATACATGGTCCATAATAAAGTTAATAATATCAGTCTACCATGGGAACACAAAAATGGGAGGCTTGTTCTCGACATAATATATGCATTTATTGGGGAAATCCAAATTAACTAGATTCCCTCCATCTAATGGTTTTGTCGATGTAAACTACCTATGATGATTTATCCTTTGAAAATTTTTGGATAATGAACGTTAATTCGAACTAACCCATTAAATTCATGAAACTTCCATATTTCTTAGATAAATAACCCTATGATAGACATTTATGTAGGTGATCTATCTTTACAATAACCCTCGTTTCTTGGTAAAGCATGTAATTTCTTAACCACTTTGTTGCAAATACTATAACAAGAAATTATTTCTCTACCTATGTATAACACATCTCATAGTCGAGAAACACATGCCCGATGAATTAAAATGCATGCTCATGTTTGTCATCATCTTCTTGAGCTATCATGCATGCTAATGAAACTTGGGTAGCCCATGAATATAAAATGAGAGGGCAATCTGATTTGGGAGGCATGAGCGTGGGAGGTGAAAAAAGGAATCATTTGACTGATTCAAATGCCTCATGACACTCATCTATCTAGATGTTGCAGCAATCCTTCTTTAATAAATTGTTTATCGGATGAATAGCAAAGGTGAAATCAAGAATGAATCTTTAGATTACTTGAGCTTTCCTAAAAATTACCTAATGCCCAACTCATATGATGGTGTTATCATTTCTAGAACCACCTATATTTTTGTTAGATCTACATTGATCCCTAGTGAAGAGATGATGTATCATAGTAATTTCCCTCGTTACATTGAATACATATTTTTTGGATTCAAAGAAACATTGTATTCAATGAGACAAGAGAGGATGATGTGAAGCACCTTAGGGTGATCACAACACTTTCTGGCCTTAGCTAGAAGGTTTTTGACATAGGATTCCACAATCTTGTGAATAAGATCATAAAATATGTAAGTCATTTCCCGTTGGTAAGTGGCACCAACATTCTTGAGACCAAATAGCATGATTGTGTAACAATAAGTTCCCCAAGGAGTGATAAAGGTATTTTTGTTTGATCTTCCTCGAGAGATCCTAATTTGATTATACCTAGAAAATCCATCCATAAGGGACAAAAAATCATAACTAGATGTTGTGTCTATGATAATATCAATGGATGGTAGAGGGAAATCAGCCTTGGGACATGCTTTGTTTATGTCCCAAAATTCAATGCAAATTCGAATCTTTCTGTTCTTTTTAAGAATGGGGAAGATCTTGGACACCCACATTGAGTAGTCAACATGTTTCAAAACCCCACCTATAAGAGTTTCATAACTTCTTCTTTGACCATTAGTGCTATATTTGGTTTCATAGGTTTGGATTTTCACTTGATGGGCTTAGAGTCAGACTTGGTCACTAGGTTGTGGACTACCACATGGGGAGCGATCCTTTTCATTTCTTTGTAATTAAATGTGAAGTCTTTCAGATGTTCTTTAATAATTTTCATGTGTATCTCAGTAATTCCTTAGGAGTAAGCGAAGAACCTAACTTCAAAATTTTTGGGTCCTCCTCTATCCCGATATTGATATCGATCATCCCTTCGATCAAAGAGGCATTACCCTCTTCCAAATCAAGTGGGGCGGAAGGTAGTTCCATTCCCCTTCCTCTTCTACCTCATAGATTTCAAGGCCTTCTAAGGAGTAGGGGTCCATTGTGTGATCTCTAAAATAGAAGGAAGAGTGAGGAATGAGAGAAAATCCCCTATTATGATGTTGGGGATGTAAATCCATATAAGCATTAAGGTACCCTAAGATATCTTCATTGTTTTATGCATAATCTAGGGTAGAAGGATTTTTCTTAGTCTCGCATATGCTAAGATTGGATTCATGGGCATTTTGTGAACTAAAGATTCGACACGAATTGAAACTACGAAGTTGGTATCTTCCAATTCTTTACTCGGACAAAAGTGAGAAGCAAAAGTGGTCATGGAATTAGCGAGGAATTTTTATTTACATGGGATGGACTCAATTGAAATGAAGTCAAAAATTTTCTTAAGTTGAGCACAATAGTTTTATAGAGTTATAAGTGTTCCACCCTAGTTTCATATACCTATGAAACTTGGATAGTGACTAGATGCAAATCACCCATCAATCTAATGTTAAAAACACCCATCCTGTAGGGCCAAGTAGGAAATCCTCACAAGTATACACCATTTTTGTACATTCAAAATCTAGTTTGAAGAAAAAAGGAATGAATTTCACCTCAGAGAATTGAGAATCACACCGCCCCAACACTAAAGTGGCATTTTGCTCCATCTAAATTAAGATTCCAACATTAGCTTGGGAATATTGATGTTGGATCATTCTTTGTATCTTCTTACTTTGTTTCTAAGACTTCAACCATGCAAAATCCATTGGCTGGAAGAGAGTCGAGTCCCAGAGCATGTCCTATTCCCATGGAATCAAATGGAAGGAGAATGGGTAAATCATTCTCCAATAGCTCAAAATCTTCATTGTAGCTCTATAGATACCATCTCTATGAGATAAGTTTCATCCTTAACCACATGAATCCCTTCGATCAAGCTGGTAGCTTCTAATTTTTATGTGGAAATTAGTTTTGTCTTTGGTGTTGAACTCGTTGGCTTATTCAATTGGTTTTCGGGGAGCTAAAACACATAATGTACCCTGGGCTTCTTTCCAAAGCGCAATGAAGAATTTCCCAAAGTGTAGGAATCTAACTTCCTGAAATAAAGTGGAAGGGATCACCTTCATGTGATGTATCCAAGGACGCCTGAGAATCATATTATAGTTGGTTTCCTAGTCTATAATATAAAACTATGTAAGAACCTGTCTTGGGCCCTAGGGTATCTAGCAACACTATTTTTCTAATTGATGTTTCCTTAAGGCTATCATACCCTCTCAACATGTTTCTTATTGAAGAGAAATTGGTTTCTTTATAGCCTAACTTCTGGAGAAAATAAAAGGGGACAATGTTGATTGCTTCCTTTCATTGATCATTAAGTGCTTTACGCAGTTGTTATAAATCCAAACCTATAGATACAAATCCAGATCACCTCTACATGCCAACTTAGCATATTTAGGCATATTATTGATGTCTAATATGAATCCAACATCTCTTTTTTTCTTCCCAGGAGGATAGACATAAAATTCTATGTGATTTATTTGTGCCTCCATAGGAGGAGTGACATTGATCAAATGTATAAGACCCAGTGCTTCAAATAAATGATCTCTATGAGCGGGGAGTTATTTAAAAATTCAAGAAGGAGATGTGAGAAAATTTCTATGTTAAATCATTGATAAATTCATAAGCCCCTATTGGCTTCAAAAGTGTTTCACAAACATCATATGATATATATGGGTAAATAGGAATGGGCTGCGAAGAGTAGTCTCGGGTTCTAGTAACAACATTTATTTGGGGTTTAGTTTCTAGCTCAACTAGACCCACAATATTAGGTTATTGGCTACCATTCAATGGAGGTGCCACCGATGGGTTTGACCAATTCAAAGCTTCATGATCATTGTTTCCTACTGGGATACCCTTGTTTGAGTCATTGGGGTACAACTTACCATTATTAGGATGTATCGGAAGGGGATCATTAAAAATATTGAGTGGTGTATTTTTTGTGGGATATATACCCCATAAAATTATTCGAGTTGGTGTTGTAGGATTCGCCAAAAATATCTTGACAAATGGCTACCTTTGGTCCTCTGGTAAGTGTTGTAGGAAATTGTTTTAATCTTGACAAGTTCTAGCAAAGCATGTCCTTAGACCCTATGGAAATCGTGAATACAGTCAAGATCATAATCTCGAGGTCTTTGGTTTGTGTTTTCTTGTGGTCCAAAGTTCCAAATGTTATTCAACTACTAGTTATTATAAGTGAAGTTTGAAGGCCATTTCCCTTGATTTTGATATTGGTTTTGGTACCGTTTGGGTACTGGTTAGGGCCTTGAGCCTGAATAGCTTGTTGTTATTGTTAGGGTGGAGGATGATTGAACTCCACCGCGTTGATTGTAGGATAAAATTAGTTTCTCCTTTAATTGTTACCATTTGTGTTGTTGTTAACATTATTTATACTCGAGGTGTTAAAAACATTTGGTTTCTTTGCTTGGTTTGTAACACCGTCAATTATAACACCACAATTTTTGTTGAGGACCTTAGGTCCTTGGTTATTGTTTGCATTGTTGGGGTAACTTGAATTACCTTGATTGGGAGTGATCAATCTCCCATTTTAACCATAGGTATTTTGATCATTGTCTATTGTTTCTGATCTATACGAGAGCACCCTCCAACACCTCTTCGTAGATCCTAAGTGAGAACTTCTAGAATTCTCGATTAATAGAGTGAAGGAATAGATCACCTAGTTTTTCTAGTCCACGGTGGGAGTGCTTGTGAAAGAGTAGAGGACTTATTGCCATCTCTGGATGAAATGCACAAAAGACTCATTGTGCTATTGCTTTATATGTAGGAACTCCTTGATCCATGTCCTTAACAACTTGTTCATGTCGAAATATTTGATGAATTCATACACGATTTGTTTAAAGGAATGTATTGAAGCCTTAGGTATCCTAAAATATGAGTCGATATAAATACCTTCTAAAGTTTTAGGGAAGATATTTTCTACGATTGCATCCCATGGGAGAACCTCTCAAATGATAGTTACATACACTTTGATGTGCACATTTATATCTCCTTCCCATTTAAATTTAGGAATGTTTGGTAGAGGTCTTGGGAGCATAATGATCCATATGGTGAAGTTGAGTGGCTCTTTAAGATATTCAAAGTAAGTCCCACCGCGTAATGATTGACCATTTTTGATATTTGTTCGAGAGGAAGAGGTGGAATTGACTTTTGATATGGTGCAAACATAAATGTTTTTGGAGGCATATGACACCCCATGTGGCTGACCATATAGACCAGAAAAGAGTACATGTCTACTGTGGTGATTTAGAATACATGTGTACGTATGGGGAAACATTACTATGGTATGGAGTTGGGGGTAAAAAGCCGAGGAATGTTGAATTTCCAGTTGGGATAACATTTGAGAACACACTTCCGATTGGTTCCTATTGAGGGTATGTATATGTAGTATGAGGGGGCATGCCCAAGGTGCCCGAGCCGGTGGGAAGATCCCGGGGCTAGGAACTCCCATGTAAACTAGAGGATTTGGCACAATGGGAGCTTGACCATAGTTATACGAATGATGGATAATCATTCCTTTCCCAGTAGAATATGAAGCATGAGTAGCTTGGGAAAGTTCCAATTCTCTAACCCTATCCACCAATGTCAAGATGACCTTGCCTAATGATGGCATGGTGTTATGTTTTAGCACACATTATTGAACTTTGTTAGGTTACAAAGGAGTGTGATATCCTACTATAAATTTTTCATTGTTTTTCCACCCCTCATTAGGAATGTTTTTTGTTATGGGAGGGGTAGAGGTGTTATTCTAAAGTAATACATCAACATGTCCTTGTACCTTATCTAGAGGTTGATTTATGTTTTAGAAGCATTACTCACTTTGAGCGTAGCGTGCTAAGTACTCCTCGTCTAATATTGGGAGTTAATTAGACTACATACTGATTTACAGTCTGAATAAAACCCGAGGAGATGAGCCTGACTCTCTGATAAATGTCATATTGTTTGAACTTGAAATTTTTGGCTATTGTGTTTACGTAAGTTGGTCGATCTCCTCGATCCTAACTAAGGAACCATTTTTTTTCCCTTGAGGAGGAGTAGTTTAAGACGCATGAATATTGGTTGAGTAGTTATCCGCCCATGCAGAGATAGTGAGGGTGACTGTTGTTTCCTACCCATTTAATAATAATGTGCTTTGAGACCCTAAAATGGGTCAGCCATATCCGTATCCAAAATGGGTCAGTTGTATCCATATTGGTCGATCTCCTCGATCCTAACTAAGGATCCATTTTTTGTCCCTTGATGTAACATCCCCATTTTAAGATACTAGAACAAGGGAAAAAAATTATACAACGTTCCTTGTTATGAATTATATAATTCAAACACACGTTCAAGTTTTAATAAGTGTTCTCTCATTCAAATAATGCAATTTGGATCGCACAATTTCCTTTTAAAACTAATGTTCTCTGCTCACATATTTGCAATATGGAACACACATTCAGTACCATTTAATCATATAATGATTCCATATGTTGCTGTAAATGACTCGAAGAACTACCGATCTCCCATTTTATGGCTCGGAGTTTCAACGATCTCTCATTTCATGACTCGGCAACTTACCGATCCTTCATGTTAATTCATGCATAGTATAATGTATATACAAGGTTCTCTTACCATTTCCAGTTATCGAAGTGATCCATTTAAGAAGCCTATCTGAATATCTGTTACTGATATTCATCTGACATCCTGCATCTTAAACTAGGTGATTAGGACAACGCAACCAGCACTTGCGATACTTTGGCCAAAGATTTTCACATGCTTTGCATGATCATATTCCTGGATGTGATACACACCAATGGAATACGTCCTTCACCTCACTTCGTCTGTTATCTAGAATGGTCTTTCCTGGTCTCTACCAGTCCTTCCAATTAAGGTCGTACTCTAACCCCAACTAGTAATATGAACGAGTATAGGGAGTTACTCATGGTAACTAAAGATACGTAGACATACGGTGTCATCCCTAGACGACTCCATGTGTCTAGTTACCTTTAGTCCTCCGAGTCACTCCATATACGTGATCACATTCCTATCCCTAGCCAAGAACTTAGTATCCAGCTTATGTAATCTTGATGATTTAATTCGGGAGGGCATTGTAATATGTCAGTTATAACATTGTGTCGTCATGAAAGCCCGCCTTCATGAAGACACCATGTTGTAGCTGGCGTATGTCAATGTCCTACGGAATCCTCCCATCAAGAGTACACATCCAGCTCAAGTGATTTGGTTATGATCTTAATATTTAAGATCAACTTTCAGCAGCCATGCTGATCCTTTATCCTCGTTCTTGTTACAGTTGCATGTAGCTAAGAGAGACTTAATCCATCTTCTAGCTTACTACGCATCTCCTCCTTCATACCGAAGGGTTGCATTTTCTCTACTTGGTTCTTTTCTTAATCATTGGACTAAGCAGCCCATTACCGATAAACTTAATAAGTTTAACCTATTAAACTTAACCAAGTTTTTCCACAACTGTAAACAAATTCAGAATTCCATCTTATTAGACGTCATTTAAACGAGGTCTAATTCTAAATGAATTTATTCATTTATCCTTCTTAACCTTACATAGTTAAGGTCTGTTAACCATGGATATGTTTTTCCCATATCCTTATTTTCTGAATTTAACATTCGAGGCTATTAACGGAGTCCGAATACGAGGTTCGGCTGCTCCTAAGTTATTTGATATTCCTTAGCTTTCAAGCTAATCCCGAATACCTTTCAATTAAGAGATCATGTTCTTCCTAATCCTTTTTAATGTCAATTAAAAATTCATCTTAACCCAAGTATGAACTAATTGCACATTTCAACGTAAAAGTTACATTTAGGTAAGAATAGATGTCATTTCCTTTTAAATCCATCCATGAACATTTGAATAATTCCAAATCAAGGAATAATGTTATATTCCCAACTTATTCAACAATATCAAACTGATACAGTCATTAAAATATCACACTTGTATTTGTATTCATCCATCCGTTTTATAATCTATACATTTTCCAGTCCAAATGACTGGACTTTGTTTATATTAAACAACATTACAACACATAAGATAGAAGAATGTAATTTCTTCTTTTCTCAATTCCTCGTAGAGGAGTAATAGCTATCAATTACAATCCATCTTCAGTCAATCAAAAGAAGTATCAGAAAACAACCATGTCTTCGTTTAAACTCAAGTTCCATCTGCAAAATTACTTGCATGGGTCAGTTCATTGAACTAAGCATATTAAGCACTTGTCATTAAAATGAGGTGCTTTTAATTAACTGTCTCAATAAAAGAACCCTGCTTTTATGAAACGTTACTATGAACATCAATCAAGAATTAAGTATCAAAAAGAATGAACAACATAACAACTGAATCATCTAATTACCATCCCAATCAGTCAAAGGATTACTGTCCTCTTTCCTAAATAATCATTACAAGAAGTAATTTCCTTCAAACAGTTCCAGATTACAACATCTGTAAAAACTAGGAACACACGTATGCATACTGTTGTTCTAACATAACTTCTATCAATTCCATTCCCTTACATTAGTAATAATTTCAAAGGATAAAATTTGACTGAAAATATAAACCAAATTACTTTCCTTTCAGTTCATGCAACTCATTTGATTTCAAGCAATCAAATACTGATGAGAAAAGCAAACAAAGCAATAAAATGTAGATGCTTAAACCAAAGCAATACAAAATTCGTTCCTTAACGATTACAGATTTCCAACTGTATGAGAGAAGAAATGATCATTATTCCAAGTTATCCATCCACACTCCTTTTCCTTTCCTCATGACTGTACTGAAAATTTAATCCAAACGAGACACCAATCAAAGATAACAGTTCAGAGTGAAACTTAAGAAATCAATAACCGAATACAAGGAAGATGGCTCATATTACCTCTTCTCATTGTCTAACCAAATATCCGCTATTTAGAACAGACACAATCCAATAGTATGACTCATTCTGATTATTATATTTCACTCAACGGACTTTCTTGTCCAGCTATAAACAAGCAAGAATATACAACTAGTCTATAAACAGTGCTGCGTCAAAACAAGCATTTCAGCTAGACCTGAACAATAATAAAGTACAGCTAGCTATGAAATCATGATTCATACCATAATAGTAAAAGGAGTCATTTTATATTGAACTTTCAAAGTAAGAATTCCGTTTCGATTCAGTCTTAACGAAACAAAGCAAGAGTTCAGGCTGCGAATGGAGTATATATATAATTTAAAACAAACGTATTTATATATATATCAAAAAAATAGTCAAACCCAGCTTAGTCTGGAATGGTTAAAGTTCCGCAACATATTTTCATCATATTTTCTCCAAAAGAAGGAATGAAGAACCAGTCACGTTCTTTATTTCCAAAAGAAATATTAAAACGTTTTGACCAACAAAGGAAAAACGATGAAAGGAATTCCCTGTCCATGGAAAGATCGAATTCAATGCAATGAAAACAAGCAGGAGAATTTAATTCACACAACAGTTCCTCTGCATTAACAGAACTTGTTTTTCCCCAATCTTTTCCTCTTACTGAACTCAGAAATACAATATTCACATAACAATACCTTTATCAAGGCAAACCCGCATAGGGTATTAGATGCGCAAGCAAGGTACAGTCAAAACAGTCTCAAACAACAAGCCAATTCTCATGTATTTCATTCATTTGCACAGAAATACTAAGCCATGATCATTTTCACGATGACAGTTTGAATTAGAAGATCAAACCGCATCCACAAAACACAATAAAATCAACTTTCCATCACCTTCTGATTTCAAACAGCAAGGAGAAAACATAGTTCATTAATAAATTCAGTAAGAAGAACAATCACTTTCTTCAACACCCAAGAATACCCAAGTCGTATTCATCCTTCCATTTTTACAAAAGAAAAAGCACAGCACTCAGAAATATTACTCGCATAGCTAATACGTTCCACCACTCAAACCCATATTGGCAATAGAACGATTGTTCAACAATGTCAAAACAAACTCACACAGCATGTACAATTTCATTCAATGTACCCATTTACAAAGAAATACCCAGTTCGAGTTCTTTCTCAACAGACATTTCAACCCAAAATCTCATTCTCCTATTTCACAATGATGCGTAGAACTCAGAAATGATTCACGCATAGCTAAGTATTCATAAGCACAATTTCATAATATAAAGAACGAATCCCCAATATTGTCGAACAAATCAACACAGCATGGGCTGTATTTTCAACTCAATAATTATGCAAAGAAAGTTTAAGTCGCAACAGCAAAGAAAAATGACTCTACCCAAAATCATCTCAATCATAACAGCAAAATCGAATAAACCCAAAACCCCTCATCAGAAGAGCAGGGTTGTTTTAATGAGACGATTAAGCAAAAGCAAGCAGTTTAAGGAGAAGGGCTTAACATGCCTGAAATTTTTCTTGAAGCTCGAAGAAAACCACGCCTACTGGAGTTGTTTCCTTCCACGGCGACAGTAGCAAAGCTTCCCAAACAATCACCTACCTCTACAGGCTCAAAAATAGCCTTAGATTTTCCAAAGAAACAGAGATAATAATCAAACACAGCTGGTTCGACAGAACCGTGAAGAAACCAAATGCAGAGCAACTTCAAAAACCCGAAAGAACACAATGACCAACAAAATTTCCTCTATCCTCTTTCCAAGGCGGGCTGGTCATGAAGACCAAGACAATTAATGCATTGAAGGCTCTGCCTTTTTCCTTTTTCCTCACGCCACCGCCGACTCGGGTTGGCGAGTTCCAAATTTCAAATTTTGCTTGAAATCATAATTTAGTCTCATGACTAACTGGATGCCTCTATCTTTCCCATGTTCCCGCCAAACTTGGCGCTGCACATGCCAGGACCTCATTCATTGCCCTATTAAATTTCCTACCATCCTTCCTTATCCTTTCCATCCACATGGGTCTGTGCGTCCCCTTCCTTAGGTTAGGATTAGTTTAGGATTTTTAATAGTGTCCATATCTAGGTCATTCGCCTAGTTCATAGGTTAATAGGATTTAGATCTATTTTCACCCTTATAAATTTAAAAATCCATATAGGATAGTAGTTAGGGTATAAGGTAGAACTTAGGGGTAGATTAGGGTCTAAGCCCCTAATACTTAATTAATCAATTTCCATACCAGATCTTTCCGCCTGACCGTTATATTAACATTAAGCAGGACATTTCATCCCACGTTCCACATACCTGTGCCACTTGCATCCAAACCCCCTTATCGTCTTACGCTGTCTAGTGTTACAACAGTGTATGGTTCGAGAATCGAACCCTTTTCCATTGGCATCTACGTGCCAGATATTCATACCTGTAATCAGGTGCTGCAACATTTATAGCAACCTTCAGTCTGGTTTAAAAGTAAATCGACAAAGCGATTACAAGAAGGCCACAACATACCTTGGATCAATGGAATTGATTCAAGGTGTGTTGTCAATCAGCGAATAGAGTTCAACAAGCATACGACAAATCTGTTGTCACATCAGCAAACATACAAGCAATAATAACTGTTGTCCCAAGTAAACAAATTACAGCATACAAGGGTCCTGATTAGCAACACATTCCTTTAAGATCAAAAATATATCTTAACATGTTTGTCTTCATTTCAGCAGTTACAACATTATGAAAAGTAATCACCATGATAACTTACAAAAATCAAGGCGTTACACTTGAGGAGGAGTAGTTTAAGACACATGAATATTGGTTGAGTAGTTATCTCGCCCATGCAGAGATAGTGAGGGTGACTGTTGTTGCCTACCCATTTAATAATAATGTGCTTCGAGACCCAAAATGGGTCAGCCGTATCCATATTTTCCTCACATATTCGGGGGTATATGAATACCCACAGAATAATCGGAGAGGGAGAAGATAGATGAAATAAATGGAAATGAAAATATACTAGACCTTTATGTTGGGTTCACCAATTTGTATGGATGAAAATCAACATGTGACCTTCAACCGCACTTGACTCCCTGAGGTTGTGCCGAGGTAGCCAATGTGGAAATGTGGATGGATATGGATAGAGAAATGTGGTATGTGGATGAAAGTGAATGTAAATGGGATGGGGAAGTTGAAAAGGAAAAACAATGTCCTCGACTCACAATAACGAGATCTTCTCATCAAGGGCAAGGAAGGCCTCTCTAACCTAGACCTGGAATGATAGATGGATATGAAAGAATAGCTACAGGAATACTTGATTTAATATCAAGCTTCACGGAGATCCTCTCCAGCTTGTTGCGGTATGGGTGAAAAACCAATAAGTGCCTCGTAATAATTTCCCAGACAAGGTCATGGAATATGCGAGGGAGGCATGGATCTCAATAGATCTATGGTTAATTGGCTGGAGTAGTCCAAAATTTGAGGGATGGGTGAGCTTCCTCATCCGAATGCATAGTTGTCAAATAATGTCCGGTGGAAGTGGAGATGACCTAAAACTAATTATCGTTGTCCTATGTCAAGGTCTAACTGGTCTTTGGGTCCTTGTGGTTGGGGAACCCACGGATCACAACTATAAACTCTTGGTGGCTACGGTCCTTGTATGGTCATGTATGTTTAAAATCTTTTGCTAGGGGCAGTCCAATATTCATAGGATTTTTCAACCGTGATATTCAAAATGTTTAATTGTTTGATATTCTCATTGTATCATGTTGGTGTTCTTAGGACAAAAAGAAAAAGTCCTATATTTATGTTTGTAATTAATTCAGTCTGTTTGGTTGTGGTACCAATGGATCACTTGCATATGTTAGTTCTTGTTGTGGTTCGTTTATGATCATAGATTGCAAAGATCTAATTTAATCAAGAAACTAACAACAAATTAGATGGATTAAAGTTTTTCTATGTTTTTGGTATTTTCAAGATAAAATGAAATAAAACAAATAATGAGAAACTATTCTAATAAAATAAATGTTTTTGTGCTTTTTGGAATTTAGAAGAAACAAAAGAAATGAAAAGCTTCTAATTTAACAAAAAAATCCTATACTGAGATAAAAAATTGGATGTAGTTATTTACGTGCAATGGTGTAACTAAATCTATACTAATCAATTTAAATATTCTCTAAATTACTCGATTAAATGAAAGCATTTCTAATAAGTAATTGTGGATTTTTTAAATCCTTTCCTATCTCGAATACACGGGAAGATTGAAATCTTAAGATGCCTTTCTTCCCTGTAACCTCCCGAGATAGGATTTTGAGAATCTAAGGGAAATTACAATATATGACAAATATATTATCTCTATGTTGGCAAAGAAATATTCCTCCGATGTACTTCCCTCTAAAATCATAGGGATAGGAAGGAATAATCTATCGGCATAAACTCCTATGGAAGATGTAAAGATTATTTAAAATTGACTTAGAAGAAACTAACTTTTCTATTGTATTTGATATGTGTATGCATATGATTCGAAAAAATAATATGAATAAATGAAGAAAATTAACATCAACCCCAACCTATAAATATAGAGCAATGGAAAATCCGGTTGTATTATGCTTGGTCCCCTCGCTGATTTTTTTTTTTTTCAATATCCTATGTTCACATGATTCAAATGGATTGGGAATGTTGTAGAAGTAATAGTGAGAAGGCGCTAGAGAAATGGCAACTTGATAACAATATGGTAGTAATGTAGGTGGAAGAGAGATAACATAAGTGAACAGAGCTTGGCTATGTAATTTCCAAAGCAAGAATGTGGCATCTCAACAATACAAGAATACACAAAATGATCTCCAACCATTTTGTTGAGAAAAAGCGATCAATTTTTAGAAGCTTTGTTGGGTTGTGCACTATCACACTTGATAGCCATAGGGTTCCACATCAACAATAAAGGGGTAGTTTTAACATTCAATTACACATTACAAGTGAAAGAGGATATTGCCTCAATGAAATCCAGCTTGAAATAAGCTAAAACGGTTCACAAACATGTGCTAAAAGTGAACTTGAGTGGAGCAACACATGTCTTAATTCATGTTAGAATATTATAGAAATTTTACATACGACCACCACCTCGCGCAGGGTGGCGGTTATAGGACCACCACCCTATGCGGTGTGGTGGTTACAAAATTACCGCCCTATCAGGCAGAGGTTACAAGACCACCTCCTAGGGAGGGCAGCGATCCCTGTAACTAAAGGCCAAAACTAAGGTGAAATATAGACGGAAGTTAAAGAAAAGAAAGAAATGGCTAAGTAAGGAACACAAGGCTACAAATATAAGCTACAAAGAGGTTTAAGATCTTGAACACCTTTGGAAAAGACATGAATCATCATTGGCAGACCATTTATATTGTTTTCCAAAAATGTAGACGTGTAATTTTGGGTGCATACATATTTCCCCCTTAGAGAAGCATTGTATCCATGAAGAGGCATAAAACATAGAATCTGAGTATGGAATTCCCAAAATGGGGAGTTAGAAGCTATACCTGACATGCCCATGTGTTGAAATGTCATCATCCGGCCTTCCGCTACCTACAAGACAAAAGTAAGACTCAATTATTTGAAGATAGATATGATATCAAAAAATAAACACTAGATCAAAATGACAAGAGGACTTACCATTTGTGTGGGGAGAGAAATATACCCGCACTAACACTCCAAAGCACTATGGGATCATACACTCAAAATGATGTTAAAACACAAAGCATATATATATATATATATAACTCATTTTCCAATTCATTTGCACATATTCTATTGATGATTTTTGAGCTATGGGCCCATGGTGACCATTTCGAATGAGAGTGTAGTCAAAATGATCAGTGCGTCAATGTGATCATGGCCCCAAGACCAAGAGATCCAGTTGTGCGGAAAAAGGTTAGTATTTTACAGTTGTTTGTTTGAAACCTAAATATGTAAAATGTTGAAATCTTAACAGGGGGTTTTGAAATTTCATGTTTTAGAATGATCCCTAGGGGGTAATGCAAGTGGGTTAGCCTTTTACTTTACTAGAAATGAGTTATTTTGTCTTTTTTTGAATTTTTAGGCTAAAGCGGACGGCCCATCCATTTTGGACATGACCGTCACCCTGCATAGGGAAGTGGTTACAAGACCACCACCGATCGGAGTGGCGATTAAAGACCGTCACCCGATTAGGTGGAAGTCACAAAACTACCACTCTACATAGGGTGGTGGTCTTGTAATTGTCAAGACAATGAGCTAATTTGACCAAGTTAAACTATTTTTTTATTTTAAAGTTGTTTTATATTTTTTTGATGAGCTTGCCTATTGATACATGTCACTAACTTGCTCTTTTTCTATTTTGTGAATGTGGAATGTTGAGTAGACATAATATTATTCTAAGGGGAAGACAAATAATACGGGCGTGGGAAAAAGGCACATTTGATGACACGAAATGATAGGAAGGAAATGCTTGCAGAACAATTTGGTTCAGACTTAGCCATTTTTATGGATACGGGATATTTTTGGAGATAGCGTGTGGAGCACACATCGGGATGGAGACTTGCGTGACACACAAATGTTATTTTAGGAACGAGTGGTTGATAAGTGTCATGCATGGTTGTAGTTAATAATAGGATTACTTCTTCTAGTTAACTATAGGACATCTATTATTAGCATACTTGCATGTGTGCATGTTATTATAAAGGCGTATGGCTATTATTAGCGTGTGACCTATTTTTTCCCTGAGTCTGAAATTTTGAGAAGTGCCTAAATGGTGAAGGGAAAGTCCCCACCTCTATAAATATGTATTGAACTATGTAGTTGAAGAGATTCTGAGTGAGAGACTAGAGACTGAGTTATTGTAGAGTTATGTTGTTGGATTTGATGCGTGCATGACTTATGGATATACTTTATAATGTAATAAGCTTTTGTGTTTTACAATGTTTAATGTAATGGATAATATTGACTAGATAATGGTGTTAGACATAACTGAAACTGGTTCATGTATGGTTAATCTTATTATAGTTATTGTTTAATTCATGATTCTCTAAGATATATATATGGATTATGCATTGTGGAATGTTTATGTTTATTTATGGATCTGAATATGTCTTATCTTCATCACACTAACATCCTACATAAGAAACTCTAAAGAGGGGCTTGGTACCTTTTCACACTTTGGGTGAGTGCTCAGCTCAGCTAGGTGATGTGCCAGCGTGCTTAGGTTATTCACAGTAGATTCTAGGTTGCATCATTGGTTCCATTGTTGCCAGGACCTCTTTTTCAGATATTTTCAGGATGTTTTAAGATGAAGACGACCCGATTGACCTTAGCAAGTGTTGAGGAGTGGATTAAAGATCGGAAGAAGAGTACGCTCAAAGGTTTAGCAGACTTTGGATCTCGAGTTTTATGCATGTGCATGGGTGGAGTAGAATTTACATAATTGTTTATATGAGAGCTTCTTTTCTATCTTTCCTATAGAGTATGTACGAGTGGCCGGTTGCTTTATGCGTCTAAAATGAATTGGAGGTATCACACACTTGTCTTGATGCGGGAATAATTTTAGGCCCTTTATGATCTTGATCCGATTTGGACATGCGCTATCGATACTTGGTTCTATGGTGTTTTGAATAGATATATTTTGGATTACTTAATTTCCACTTATACTTACCTAGACGTAGATGAGTTCTAGTTTTTACATTATCCTAGGGGAACTTATTTGCAAGGCATTCCACTAGCGATCAAAATCTTGATGGTAACCCTAAAATTGGAAGAAAAGTTGATGGCTAGCTAAACCCTACCACACGCAGGGGTAGGAGTAGGTTTGGTAAAGGATAGTGGACCTAGTAGTAGAGAGGAAAAGGGAATAAAGGTGGCTTAATTATAATGAAGTGTGTGAGAGGGAGATAGAGAAGCATCATGATATTGCAGAACAGATGACATTGACGAGAGAGATGGATCGTGAAGGATTTAGAGCTCACACAAAAGGTGTGGAGCCAAAGCATCTGGAACTCTGCTATTTGGGAAATCCTAACATGGAACCCTCCTTGGCCTCATATGGGAGTGTGCCAATAGAGATGACATGGATCGTGGGTGTGCATATGAATCTACCTGGAAATCTGGCCCTTACGCTTGGTTTTCTAGTATCTAGTAGAACCAGTAGTCACCAACCTAATATGAGGAGTAGAAGAAAAGGAGTAAATCAGGTAGAAACTTCATCTATGGCTGGGAAAACATATTCTTTGTTATTTGGAGGTACCTTTTTAGGCACATCATTGACACATAACTCAAGCACGTAGAATTTTGGACTCACTTTTGGGAGTAGTACCACCTCGCAGACTATAGGAGTTCAATTTAGTACCATTGTTGGGACACAAGGAAGTACATCAACTGGTCCACTTCTGACTATAGGTGGGGGATCAAAGGGCTTAGGTGGCTCTAGTTATGGTGGTTCTAGAGGTAGAGGTAACACATGAGGTTTTAGATTTGGTGGGCAGGGTCCTCATCAACCCCAGAATATTTAAATGGAGATGTCTCTTCATCTTCTGAAGTATAGGGGCATTGAAGATGCTACTGAACATGTGCACATGTTTGAGATATTATGTCATGCAAAATAAATTATGGCTTCTAAGTGCAAGGAAAGTTAGTTCGTAACTATGTTGCAAGGATGCACACATAGTTGATATAGGAAGTTTGACCACGATCGACTTGCATATATTATGAAGCATTAAAGGATGTTTTCCTAAGGAGTTTTATATCTCGAGTTTGAGCGAGAAGAAGAGTATAAGAACACTCAAGGAGATTAAAAAGGGCACTACTAAGAGTGTTTGTGAATATGATGCCCATTTCAAGACACCGTTGTCTAAACTTTCATATGATATCCATGCAAGCCAACATGCACAGTGGGTTTTTAAGGGGCTTGATCACACCATTTAGGAGGGCATTGTCACATAAGACATATACGGACCCATGCAAAGCACTTGAAGCTACTTTTTGCCCTAAGGTAGTCGGGAGTATAAACACTCAACTAAGCTCATTCTGGAAGTATATATTATAGCTATAAAAATTATTTGGATAAACTATCGGCGAATTCAGCTCATGAGATGAACACTAGGATATGGTGTATAGATTTTGAAGTGGAAGAGCACCATAAAGATAGTTTTCCTCATAGGTCAGTATGTTCATTGTTTCTAGATTGTGAGATATTTCATTTGGGCCATGATGCAAGCCATTTCCCGTTATTAAGACGCGTGATAAGAAAGAATGTATCTTGTTATTGTAAGTATCTTATTGTAAGATATTCCATTCCACAACTCACAATACAAGAAGAATGTAGGTTGATTGGTCAGATCCATGATGTCATAGATATTGGTGTGCGATAGTCATGAGTATCATATAACTATAAAGGTAAAAGTGAGCACCATGACTCTGATCACACTCAAGCACACTATAATTGAAATGAAGGGATTTTGAAGGAGGTCATGGCAGAGGTCAAGGATTCGGGGCGGAGGCCATGGTGGTGGAAGATTCAAGTTTCCTTGAGGAATGGTTTTTACATGTAGATCTCCTTACCACTACAAGTGCGAATGTCCTTAGAATATTACTTGTTATTTTTGTGGGAAGAATCACAACTATGAGGAATTCCCAGGACTTATATGAGCATCTTAACAAGCAACATAAACAGGATAACAAGGGCATAGGGATGGTTAGAATACAACATGCCATATAGAATCACTAGATGCCAAAGTTGGCACTGGAACCTAAGGTAGTACTTGTGAAGATTACTACACACATTGAAGTTGTGCGCACTAGAGAGACGTTACAACAAAAGCCTACCATCACTAAGGAGGAGTTTTTACATGCAAGGTACCCAGATCCTACACATCAGAAGGAGGTTTATCATGAAACCATGGAGGTACTCAGAAATCTTCGAAGTGAAATACATTTCTTAAAGGAAAAATCATGAAAGTTGGAAAAAAAGAAGGTAGCAAAAATGGTCTAGTCTAATATCAATGATTTGAAAGAGGTATCCAAGATGTTGTGCCAGGAGAATATCATTCCATTACTATGGAATTGGCCAAAGGTAAACACTCTGCACATAAGTATTGAGAATGGATGATAGATCCTACATGCTTTAATCTTCCCCCTCATAACTTGGATTATGATAACGAGATCAATCTGAATTATGTTTTGGATGGGTGGCTTTTGAGTAATATATTGATTGATACAGGCACAGAAGTGAATGTGCTTACTTTAGATGCATGGGTACATATGGGAAGACCTCCATTGCAGTCATCCTCTAATGTATTGTTTATGGCTAATTAAACTAAGGACACTCCAATCAGAGTTTTAAAGGATGCATCCATTACTATATAAGGGGCCAAGTTCACTAGGGACTTTGAGGTTTTAGCACTTGTAGAAGTAAAGCTTCCCAGCTCTACTTGGGCACCCTTGGTGTTATGCAAATAATGTCGATCTATGTTTCAAAAAAGGGTATATATGTTTTGAGAACAAGGAAGAGAGAGTTATTATCCCTTTGACAAATGGGAAATCTGCACCTTATGTTGAACCATTGAGTGAGGAAGACCTAAATAGAATTTATGTGCATACCATTCGGGATCTAGAAGTACTTTATCCATCCAAGGAAGGAATCCTCCAGTAGGAAGATGCACAATCTATTAGTGATACTACAAGTATTTCTTATGACAATTGGAACATGACACCTATGAGATGGTTGGGTGTAAAGTAAGAAGCACATTTTTACAGAGGAGTAAACCTCATTGTATTAGGATGATAGGTAACAACTTTGTACCCTAGTATACTAGAGAAAGAAATCCTATGATATTCATGTGTGTCATAGAGGAGTAGTGGACGAATCAAGTTGAAAGAAGAAATATGTTAGTGTATACCCTACGTAGGATGATAGCACGTTGGTGGATGGTTCACAGGGATAATATCATAGAATGGAATGAAGTCATAATTTAACTTAACAACTTAGTTTTTCAAGAGCAATGCACCTAATCAAATATGCATATATCATGGTAATCAACTTCTTCAAACACCATGTTCAACAAAGTGTGAGGTACTCGGAAAAAGGGGCAAAAATATTTACCACCTTCAATATGGGTGCACAAACTTTATTCCACGTTGCAAGGTTGTGCATGTGCTTGGTATGTTTATGTGGAACTGCATAGGGAGACTGGAAATTGGCAAGACTTAATTGCAGGAATGACCCAAACTTTTGAGTACTTATCTACTAAACCTTCAGTAAGAGAGGCATTATGGGTTATGGAACGCTTGACTATGGGAGATAGTGCCAAGGTGAAGAACTCATTCAGGAGTTATTTGGTGATGAAGAATAAGGAGAAAATTTTGATGAAGTAGATGATACAGATGTTGATCTATTTACGCACACTTACTTTGAGAAGGATAAAATAAAGATGGTCTACATAGTGGATGATGAGGAAGTGGAATATTTGGACATAACTTATTCAAAGTAGGTACATGCGAAGTGTTAGAAAATGTGGATAAAGCGTGTACACCTATCATGAACCTATGAAGACCAAGAAAGTGAACATTGGCATGGATGTTGAACCCAAGGAGGCCATAATTGGGGATTATTGGTCTGATTTTGAAGTGGCAAAGATAATTGAGTTACTACGATATTTCCAGGACTTATTCCCGAGGGGATACCATGAGTTAAAGGGGGTACATGAGTCATTAGGTGAGATGAAGATTAAGCTAAAGGAAGCATCGTGCCCAGTCAGGAAGATACCTTACAGGATGAACCCAAACTTTCACGTAAAAGTTAAAGAAAAGATTGACAAAATGCTGAAATCTGGCATCATTAATCCCCTAGAAGATTTAGAGTGGGTTAGCCCCATGGTAATTAGTATAAATAAAGATGGTCAGATTAGGATTTGTGTGGATTATAGGGAGCTGAATGTTGCATGTGTGATTGATCATTTTCCTATGCCTTTCACTGTGGAAATATTAGAAGGCAATGCAAGGCATGAAATTTATTCTTTTACAGATGGATTCTCATGGTATCACTAGGTAAGAATTACATAGGAGGATCAAGAGAAAACAAATTTCACCACTGAATGGGGAATTTTTACATATACTATAATTCCATTTGGTTTGAAAAATGTGCCTGTTGTATTTTAACACATAGTTGTTCAAGCATTCCAAGATTTTATTCACAAATTATTGCAAGTTTACTTGGATGATTAGACGATGTATGGGCTTGTTAAGGATCATTGTGAAAACTTGCACCTGATGTTTGAAAGATGCAGACAGTTAAGCATCTCATTAAACATCAAGAAGTGTGTGTTTGCTACACCTTTTGGAACTTTGTTGGGGCACATCATCTGCAAGGAAGGTTTGTTAGTAGATCCAGCTAAGGTTATAGTTATTGTAGGGCCTGGAGGATCCTACCAACCAGAGTGAGGTGTGTAGATTCTTGGGCCACACATGGTATTATAGAAAATTTATCAAAGGATATGTGAAGATTGCCACACCCCTAGAAGAGTTACTAAAAGGAAAAGGGACATTCTATTGGGAATGCCGCAACAATGCGCATTTGAGGCATTAAAGGAGAGACTTACTACAACGCCTATTCTGCATTTTCCCTCATGGAACCAACCATTTCATGTACATGTGGATGCCTCTAGCACAACCATTGGCATGGTGTTAGCTCAAATCTGGAGAAGGTATTATAGATCATCCTATCTATTTTTCTAGTAGAAAGTTGACTCTTGCAGAATAAAATTATACAACTACAGAGCGCAAGGCATTGTCGATGATATACACAATGCATAAATTTAGATAGTACTTGCAAAGCAACACCTTTTGTAATTTATACGAGATCACATGGCATTAAAATACTTGGTAAATAAACCCAATTTACAAAGTGGCACATATGTCGATGGGTTCTCTTATTCCAATAATTTGACTTTACAGTCATGGTAAAACTAAGTAAAAGTAATTCTAGCCCAGACCACTTATCAAGAATTCAATCATAGGAGGATGTGTAGATAATTGAAGATACCATGTCGATGTAAATTTATATAGGTTAAATTTCATGCCTTCTGAATTGGAGGATATTGTTTTATTTTTATGCACATGTATGACACCAGAAGGAATGAAAGCCTTAGAGAAGAAACAACTTACAATTCATGTGGCACCCTTCATGTTGATCAGTGGTGAATTATACAAACTAGGCTGAGATGAATTATTGCATCGGTGTTTACTGGAACATGAGAGCACAAATATCATGGAAGAGGCTCATGGTTATATTTTAGGTGGGCACTATGTAGGTGAGGCCACCATGCCTAAAATTTTACTCATTGGATTATTGTGGGAGACCCTATACAAGGATTTTAAAGAGTATTGTAAGGTGTGTGATCACTGTCAATGCCTTGGAAAACATGGGCACAAAGATTAAATGCCTTTGAGTCCTATTACTAGTGCAGAGCCATTTGAGAAATGGGCTATAGACTTTATGGGTCCTATTTCCCTAGCTACACGTAGAACTAGATCACATTATATCATCACTTGCATAGATTATCTTACAAGGTGGGTAGAAGAAGCACCTACAAAGGATTGTATAGCAGCTACAATAGCTAGGTTCTTATGGGAAAATATTATTACTAGGTATGGATGCCCACTGAGCTTGACAAGTGATAGGGGAACACACTTTTTGAATGAGACAATCAGGATATTGTTGGATGAATTTATGGTTATGCACACCACAAGACTACACCTTATCATCCTCAAGAAAATGGGACTGCTGAGGCTTTTAACAAGATATTAAGCCAGACATTGACAAAAATTTGTGATGTTGGAAGGAAAGATTGGGATGATAAAGTTTTTGATGTACTTTGGGCATATAAAACAACCTATAAAAGGTTGAATAACGATGCACCATTTTAGTTGGTGTTTGGTGTAGAATTAGTTCTTCCAATGGAATTCATGTTACCATCTTTACGTATTGCATGTGCTGGATGTCTAGTTGATGAACAGCATTAGAAGAAATAATTGACAAGTTAATACACTCTATGAGAGGCATTTCATAGCACATTGGATTTAGAATCGGGAAAAGGCCAGAAGAAGGCATATCATGAAAGACACATTAGGGATAAGAAGATTGATGTTGGACAGATGGTACTTCTTTATGATTCCAAGTTTTTGTGCCATCCAAGATAACTTAAGGTGCATTGATTGGGACCGTATGTTGTCACTCACATCCTTAAATCATGTGCTTATCAGTTAGAGGTGCTTGATGGAATAGGTTTACTAGGTTACTTTAACGGGAGTAGGATGAATCCCTATTATAAATAAGTCTTCTTGGTGTTTGTAATAAGGCAATATTTGCATTTAGTATAGATTTCACTTTCCGCATTTCTTATAGTGTATTTCATTTTTTCGTCGTTATGCTTTGTCAATTTATTTTTATGTTTTTTGTAATAAGCGTGTTTACGCATTGGAAGCTAATTACAATATGAAGTATTTTTATGCGTAGAGGACTGCACATACCATTAGTGTGGGGTGGTTGTTATTTTTTATTAAAAAATGGGTACACATAAGAACATATTTATTGTGTGATATTTAAAGATGGAAGGAAGCAAATAGAAAGAAATTTCTCCCAAAGAAGACCATAGATGGAAATAAATGAATGAGCAGTATAATGTGAGGTAAGTAGCAGCCATGGAAACTACTAGAGGAGGGCACAGTGGCGAGGTACTTCATGCATGGAAGCACGTAAAAGAGAAGTTTGTAGCCAGAAGGTAGGAAGGTGCGCTAGAAGGTTATAGTTGGGGCATGAAGGTGTACCACATGGAAATTGGGAAAATGGTCAATTAATGAGAGGATTGGTGGTAGGTGAAGGAGTAATAAATGCACTAAATTTTTGAAAATCTATATAAGGATGTGATGCGGGTTCATTTTTACCTTTGTAATCACAAGTATTTGAGCGATTTGAGTACAACCGAGCCAAGAGAAACATGTTGAGGTGCAGAGAGCTACAGAAGTAGACGTGGAGAGAATATTGTTGTGTGGAAGTGGCTTGCATCCCCATTGGCGAAGGGTTTGAGTGCATTAGAAGCATTAATAAGGAGCTAGGGCATGCATTTTTAAGCTAGGGCACTCGGTTTTGAGATAGGGTTTGACCTTACTCAACATAGAAGACAAAAGTTGGGATTTTTATAATGGCATCAAGAAAGCACTTGCAGTAGGTACGAAGGGGAAGAAAAAGGTGAAATTTGAGGTCGAAATTACTCTCGAGAGTAAATTTTAAGAGATGCAGATCAAAAGGAGTAATGGTCAGATGAGATTGGGATTCCCATATCCACATATGGAAAGTAATTGATTACAACCACTGCACCGACAATAGGGGAGAATTGGATGTGTTGTTGAACAAGAAGACCAACAAGCACACGATGGATGATATGCCAGTATATGATGATGTTGGGGAGAAGTTTCTTAAGAAGGTAGGGGTTTATCAGTTATATGAACTCCCATATTTTGGAAAACTAGAAGCTTTATACCAATGGCTTATGAGAAGAGTCCATGAGGACTTTTTCTATTTTGTTGGATGGAGGGTAAGGATCACAACAACCCTGATTGCTACATTGATAAGACTGAAGGGCACAGGGATATATATTATGAGTGATTTGATTGATAAGGAGGTTGTTATAGCCACCAGTAAATACTCCAAGGGTCCACGTGGAATGGACATAGAAAAATTAAATAAGTATCATGTAGTGTAGGCAACTGTGCATCTTCTCACTAAGTTAAAGGATCAAAAGAGATGGTCACAGGTAAATACCATGTGGTTACACATTGCAAAGAAAATGTCAAAGGGAGAAATATATAGCTTCGATGGCTACATTGTAGAAACTATTACTGAAGAAGCGTGCACATGTGAGAAGATAATTTTTTGCATTATTCTATTATCTCTTGTCTTTGTAGAAATTAGAAAGCCTGATGGGCCAAAGAATAAAATTTGGGATTACCCCACAGAGAAAAATTCCCTCATGGAGAGGTTCGAGAAATACTTATGTGAAGGAAAATGAGTGGCCCATTCAAGTAAAGGGAATAACTATGGTATGATCGATTGTGCATGGAATTTTAAGAGGAATGGTGCATTAGGAAGGATTTACCTTTAGTAGTGGGTAAGGCAAGTATAGTTCATGGTGTATCAGCATTTATGCATCGCGTAGTTTGCAATGAAGGATGGGACAAGAAGTCCATGGTGCAAACTACCCTATTCCTTCACAACATGCTACTTCTTGGCCTCGGTTGCATGTTTACGGATGTGTGTCAACTTAACTTCAACGCAAACAAGGTAGATTGTGACTACCATACTCTCAGAAAAACATGTGTTTATCCAGGTCGGTCTACCTACATTGAGAGGCTCATTTTAGATGTTATAAATATAAAGCCAGTAATTTTGGCTATTGGGGATAGTGGAGCCACGTTCATCTATCTTCAGCTCAAGCCTAGGCTGGAGAATAACAATTATGTGGAGAATGAGTTCATACTACCAGGGCCACCTAAGGGCAAACACACAGTTGAGAATGTGATAGCTCCAAATCCTGCCGCATGACCATAGAGATAAATGATGAGAAAAAACATAAGGATATTTGAGGCTTGGACCATGAGAGGTGGAGGAAGCCCAAAAAAGAATGGAGAGTGAGATCGCAAATACCCCACCACAAGCGTAAGAAGGAGAAGTGGAGAGTGAGTTCTAGTTTAAGAGGGTATTTAGAAGAACCAAAACCCAAGGCACTGGAACATCACAACCTATACTAAGATCACCTCAAATCTTCCCTCGAAATAAGTAATTGAGAATAAGAGAAGAAGAAATTTGAAGCTTAGTGAGGAGGTGAAGGAGTCCGAAGAGAGCACGTCTAGAACCCGGTTCAACCAGAAGATGTGGAGGATCCCAGGGATGAAGAAATGAGAGATGAAGAAGAAGGGGTGAAAAACATAAGAAACTATGTGTGAGTAATCCAAAGGTACCAATTATAACTCATATAGGAGAAGGGCAGCCCCAAACCGCGCTCGGGTTCCTAAAGAGCTAAGAACAAGGATAAGTGAAGAATATGTTGTGCCAAGTATGGGCTACGTTGAGGACACAAGAAAAATCATCCACACCCGTTCTAGAGAATAGTGGACCTTAAGGAATTATATGGATGGGAGTTGATGGATCCAGATATGGCCACTATGCACACAAGGAAACAACTATCCTAGTCCATGCAGACTCACATGGATGAACCAGATTTTTATGTGTATGGGGAGTCTTGTGTCTCAAGAAGAGTAAAGAAGGCAACACAGAGTAGGCACATGGCCATAAAACCCACTCTTATGTCTGATGATCAGGTCAAAAATACCTTGGTCAAGGTATCTATTGAGGTGGCACGGAGAAATATTGATAAGGCCACCACCATTAGAGCGTTGATGGAGTATAACAAGGAAAAACCTATAGAGATAGAGAGCTTAAAGGAAGAGAAGGAACAAGAATAGAAAAATAATGAGGCCTTCACTAGCATAGCAGAGGATATTGGTGATTACATTCTAAAAGTAAGGCCTCATCTAGAACCAAAGGTACCAAATAATTTTCCTTCTACTATGCATTATGTGTATACTTTGGTTTATTTGGTGCTAGAAGATGGACCACTTAGAATGCTCGCACCAAAAGATGTTAAACAAGAAGCAAAGAGAGCAAGGGCCTCTATGATAAAAAAAAATTCAATGTATGAGGCATTGCTCCAGAATTTAAAGGATGAGCTAAAGAAAGTAGACCAAGCTCTACACTCGTGTGTAGTACTAGAGGAAGTGATCTGAGACAAAACTCTAGTTGAAGATAATGAAATTCTGGTAGCAATGAAAGATGAGACATTAGATCACGCAAAAAGATTGGCACTAGTGAAACAAAATCATGAAGCCCTTACAGCAGCTCAAGATCCACATAAGGAGAGGATATATGAGCTTGGGAAGCTCATAGCATAGAAGATGGATCTCATGGAAGGAATGATGTCAAGTATTGCCAATGTTGTCTAGGTACTGCAAAATGAGAAAGAAAAGATCACTTAGGATGAACTAGATGCCATAGCCACAGACATTCTAGAAAAGACAAGGACAACACTAGATGAATGGCAGACATTGGAGGCTAAAATTAAGAGTGAATATCCAAAGCCAATCCTTCCAATTCAAGAAGAGAATGTTGCAAAGTAAAGATTCATTCTTTTTTTATACAGTGATTCTTTGAATTCTTATTTTTATTATTTGGGAACATCATAAAGAATCCCCATTCTCGGGATGACAATATACTTTAGTGTCGGGTAATGTTGATAAAATATAATATTGTTCTAAGGAGAAGACAAATAAAGAATATGCGCATGGGAACAAGGTGCATTTGACGATGTGGAATGATAGGAAAGGAAACACGAGCCAAAATAGTTAGGTTCGGACTTAAGCCATTTTTATGGATACATACTATTTTGGAGATAACATGCGAGAACACACATCGATATGGATACTTACACGACATGAAAATGGTATTTTGGGAATGAGTAATTTGGTAAACACCATGCATGGTTGTAGTTAATAATAGGATTACTTATTCTAGTTAACTATAGGACATCTATTATTAGCACACTTGCATGTGTGGATATTATTATAAAGGTGCATGACTATTATCGCAGTGTGTAACCTATTTTGAGAAGTGCGTAAATGGTGAAGGTCAAGTCCCCACCTCTATAAATATATATTGAACTATATAGTTGAAGAGATTCAAATTGATGTGAGACTAGAGCCGAGTTATTGTCAGAGAGTTATACTGTTGGATCTCGATGCACCCATGACTTATGGATATAAATTATAATGTAAGAAGCTTATGTGTTTTATAGTGTTTAATGCAATGGATAATATTGGTTGGATAATGGTGTTAGACATAACTGAAACTGGTTCATGTATGGTTAATCTTATTACAATTATTGTTTAATTCATGATTCTCTAAGATCTAGATCTGGATTATGCACTATGGAATGTTTATGTTTATTTATGGATCTGAATATGTCTTATCTTCATCACACTAACATTCTACACATAAAATCTAAAGAGGGGCTTGGTACCTTTGCATGCTTTGGGTGAGCACTCAGCTTAGGTTGGGTGATGTGCTAGTGCACCTAGGTTTTATACAGTAGATTCTAGGTTGCATCATGGAAGGAGGAATACATTCGGTGGAGCGAAAGAGAGAGTGTGATTGGCTTCTAGCTATCCTTGATCATTGACTCAAGCTAACACAAACTTGTTGCATAGAGATGGGATATGGAGGATCGCACGGGTGCCACAAATTACACCTTCTAGCCATATATTATCGACCTCTTTTCTTATTAGGATGCGGACCGAAACATTTTCACCTTCTATGTATTAGAGGAGAGTGGACCATCACTCTCAAGGACATGTATAAGATACTTGGAGTTCTTATACTTGAAACATTTGAATCTTGAGACAATAGGTTCTACAACAAGAGCTAGGCATTGGACCACTTATATGGGGGATGATGGGGTGTCGGTAGGCACCAATCGGGGTATGCGGCTCCATTCTATTTCCTCCACCACTATACCTACTCTTTCTAAGGTCATCATGGGTATTTTGGCTTCGCGGTTGATAAGAGATAAAGCAGGGATAAGTTATTTTATTGTTGCGCACCAATTGTTATACAGATTGAGAAATATGGGTGGACTTACGCCCGGGGATCAGATATTTTGGGGGCTACATATGATGACTTGTACCGGATGGTGATTTTACGGGGATATTCATTACGTCATCCCACATTAGTGATGAGCTGGGTGTATAATGTGATCATCCCCTATTAGAGGGGAGTCATGATACAGACCTAAGAGCATCAAGGCCATGAGAGGACCGACATGTCACTTCTCGAGGACCACATCAGCCTAGTGGCCACCTTAACTATAGTTTATTTCATTTTTACACCCTACTTTAGGATATGTCCGGAGTATGGTGCCAAGATGGGACTACTTTGTGATCGTTTGTGCTACTCTTTGGATAGTTAGTGGACAAATTAGAGAGGGTGGAGATTCACCCATTTTATAGGGTACCCAGCAGCTTTTAGGTTACCCTATATTGATGTTCTTCCTCCCATGGAAGTTATATACATGAACATTAGGGAGTCTTGAGGGGGTCATAGGGGTGACCAATGTTGGAATGTTGTGACTCTAGGGGTCCATATCACAGTTGAGATGGGTTGTTCGTTCTTGGAGAGAACATTCACTTGCATCCCCCTTTAGATAGAGGCCTCACGAAATCACATTGGGGATGAGGAGCAAGAGATACCAATTGATGTGGCTACTGAGTTCAAGGGAGAGATGGGGAGGAAAAGGTGAGGACACTCGCAAAGAGGAGGAGGAAAGTGACCTAGAGTCTAAGGTTACTCATGAGATCTTCATGGTGGAGAGATAGGAGATGAAGGTAGAGAAGGTGACTCTAGTTTCTAAGGATCCCCTTTCTCTCAAGATAGGCGGGAAGAGGATTCAACCATGGGGTAACACATTGCTTTAGGACTAGGGGAGGCACAACAGGTGCATGCATCGAAACACCACCACCAGCTGCACCATTTGACCCAACATGGATTCCCAGAGATCCGAGTATGTGGAAACTCTTTTCTTGACCTCATTAGCTAGAAATGTTAATAACTACGCATAGTGTTGTTTTTTTATTTTTATGGTTTTCTAACTTGACAGCTTTTTTCTTTGTTTTGTAGCCAGCCCACCACGACGGTTGGAGATATCTTATTTGTAGGATTTGCATTTATACTTTTCTCATCCCTATAGATAAGACTCAAGAGGAGCTTTTAATAGACGTGGGACATCCATTATAGGCTGGTCAGACACTAAAATTTTGTGCCTCTTCCGAAGGAGAAAATATATTGTCTTTTAAGAAGACACAAATCATCACGTATGAGATGGAAAAGAGGTTGGCGAGGTGGAACCATTTCCGTAGTGAGGCCATGACTAGATTTTTTTCTCATGGTCACTCTCACCACTCATTGCATTCATGATGTCGGAGCTGCAACATGAGTCTTAGTCACATGACCATGCACCATCTCGGGGATCCCATAGAGATTGATAAGCCATTGAGCCTTTATTTCTTCGTTTCCATTTTGTGAGGCATATATATAATTGTTTCGTATTTTCATGCTCATTGCTTTTGAACACACCTAATGCGGTATGACATTGTACAAAAAATTGACTTATTATGATGATTATATATATACAGATATCTCTTTTTGGTTCAGCTATCCTTTGCACTAGAGTTGACTTCATTTATGGTTTTCTTCACATGTGTACTCTAGATGTTTAGAATTTCGACTTTATATGCTTTTCAAAATGCATGAAGTGGATAATGATGTGCTAAATAAAATGATTTTTTTGGTTGTTTTTTCTTTTATATGATGTTGAAGCAAAAAAAAATGTAATATTGAAACTTTGGTTTTTCAAGCAATATTTAATACTTCTTGTTTTCTTGGTAAAATGTGATGAATGACTTGATAATAAAAGTAATTCACTCCACTTATAACTCCACATAACTAGTAAGATGTGAGGGATCATCGGAGAGAGCCATGAGGGACGTGAGTTGTATGATTTTGATAAATGAAAATGGTCAGAGAAAGACAAGATTTGGACAGAAATCCAATTAGAAACCTATAACCTAATTCTACACACATTTTACTACATATTCTAGAATGTGATTTTCTTGCAATTTTATCTAGACTTAGATCTATAGAGGGCCTCGATTGTAAACATCTAGTTTCAATGCTTTAACTCTTTGAGAACATACACATCTAACTTACTTTCATGGGTTTTAAGATTTTAAAGAAATTTTTATTGAATGAAGTTACTTTTAACTTACTAATTTATTTTCAGAGACCCCCTACACCTTGCCCCATGATACCAAAAGAGGAATAATGGGATCATAACCAAGGACAAGGCATAAACAACTAAGGGAACTTCCCTCCTTTCCCAACCTCACGTCACTAGTAAGAGGTGTGGGCTCATCACCAAAGTTTGGTGGGGAAAGGAAGTGTGTAAAAGAAAACTAATTTGGAATTGACATTTATATATATTATATTTTTAAATTTGAGTCATGTTTATGGGAGGGATAGCTTGCCCCTAGCCTCAACCCCACGCAACTAGTAATATGTGAGGGATCACCACCAAAGGATGAGATAGGAGAGAAATCAATTTGGGTAAAATGTTTAGAATGTTTTTTCTACCAAATAGGTTCTCTGGGAAAGATGTGACATCAAGAAGCTTATAGAATAGACTCGTGGGTTAAAACACCTATGCTTTGGTAGAAAAATATGAGTAGAACCAATTATGTAGGCCTTGGTAGGAATAGTGTCAAAACTTTGTCTTATCTTGTTGAATTGATGAAATGATCATAAATTTTGATGATAATATTTACAGATACTTGAAGAAATGTGATTGGATGTTTTTCAAATGTTTTTGAAGTTTTGAAAGTTTCTTGAAAGATAAGTTTCTCAATTAAAATTTTTACAAATGTTCTAGTAGATGAAATGCAACGTGGATATAATAGTGTACATGTAGAGATGTAGATGAACTATGCATAATAGTTTTTTAGGTGAAGAAAATTGACAGATTCACCAAATTCCTCATCTTCTAGAGTACATAGGTGATATGTCCCATTTTGTAGTCCTCTATGACTCAATATGGGCCTAACCACTTGGGCCTGAACTTCCTTCCTTTGCCGGTTTTATTTTCTATCCGGTGTCAAGTCTTAATACCAAATCTCCCACACATATTTCACATTCGCAGACTTTTTGTTATATCGCCAAAGACATCTAGTGATCATAAGCTCTATGTCGCTACTCATCACTAAGTCGAGCTTCATCGAGGATTTCCAACTCGAGATAGTCGTGCCTCATGAAAACATTCTTATCTTAAAATTACTTGTAGTGTGTTGGTCGGTCAAAATGTGTCACTTAGTGAAAAAAAAATATAGAAGGTTCAAGCAGTAAGAGTAGAGCGCATTCAAAAGTGCAGGAGGATCGGAAGGAATCATGCGCTAAGGACAGAGATAGATTCAAGACTTAGCCATTTTCACAATGATGAGATATTTTTAGAGATAACATGCCGAACACTCAAACTAGTTAAAGACTTGCACGACATGCATTGGATAATTATAGAGGATTATCTATGAAGTGATTTGCATGGATACAGGATGAGAATAGATTTACTACTAACAGTTAACTAAGATAAGTTTTTTGTTAGCACACTTGCATGTGTGGCTATTATTGTAACGACATGTGGCTAATATTATTAGCATGCGACCTATTTTGGGATTAGATAAGTGGTGAAGGGAAAGTCCCCACCCTTATAAATATGTAATGAACTACATAACATGGAGGTAGTATGTAAGAAGCTGAGTTATTGTGAGGTTATCTTGTGTCAAATATGATGCGTGCATAAACTATGGTATTATCTATTGTAATAAGATTATGTGTATTATTGTATTTAATATAATGGGGGTTATTGGCTGAATCAAGGTGTTAATCATGGTTATAGTTTATTACTGCATGAATGATTTCACTATGATTATTGTTTGATTCATGATACTTTAAGATCTAGATCTGAATATTTTATGTAGAATGTTAGATTAATTATGGATCTGAATGTAACAAGTCTTCATCATGCTAACATCATGCAACATCAACCCTAAAGAGAGGCATGGTACCTTTGCGCACTTTGGGTGAGTGCTTAGTCTAGGCTAAGTGATGTGTTAGTGCGCCTGGGCTTTTACTGGTAAAATCTAGGCTGCATCATTGGTTCTATTGCCAGGACCTCTTTTTCAGTTATTTTTAGGATGATTCGTAATGAATACATATCAGTTGACCCTAGAAAGTTTTGAGGAGTGGATACATGACCTAGAAGAATAATACACATGGAGTTTCAGCACTGGATCTAAGTTTGATGCACGCACGTGGGTGGAGAAGAAATCTGTATGACTATTTTTATGAAAGCTTCTTCGTTATTTTTCCAGTAGAATTATACGAGTGGCTGGTTTCTTATGCATTTAAATGGAATTGGAGGTATCACACACTTGTCTAGATGCAAGAAGAATTTCAAACCCTGTATGATGTTGATCTGATTTGGACTCATGTTGTGGATATGTGGTTCTATGGTGTTTTGAACAGTTATATCTTGGAGTACTCAATTTCCACTTATTCATTCCCAGAGGTAGCTAAATTATAGTGTTTACGATATCCTAGAGGAACTTACCTACAAGGCATTCCACTGGCGATCAAAATTTTGATGGTAACCCTAAACTTAGAGAGTAAACCAATGGCTAACTAGTCCCCACCACACACACGGGCAAGGAGAAGAGACTTGATGAAAGATGGCAGACCTAGCGATAGAGAGGTAGAGAGAGGAAAGGCAACTTAAGTATAATGAGGCATGTGAGAGGGAGGTAGAGAAGCAAGCGAGGAGGTTGTAGAGTGAATGGTGTTGTGGAGAAAGATAGTTTGGGAAGGAGTTGAAGTTCACACAGAAGATGTGGAACCCAAGCATCAGGAACTCCCCATTTGGGAAAGCATGAAAGGGAACCCTCCTTGGCCTTGCATGGAAGTGTGCCAATAGAAATGACCTAGGCCACGGGTGGACATCTGAATCCACCTGGCAACTTTTCCCTTGTGCTTGGTCTTCTAGTATCTAGTACAAAAAACAGTCAACAAGCTAATTCAAGTAGTGGGAGAGAAGGAGTGAGTCATATAACTAGGACAGTGATGGCAACACAAATGGATTCATTTTTATATGGAAGTACCTTTTTGGGTGTATCATCCTCATAGAATTTAGGAGCACAGATTTTTGTAATTTCTTCTCGGAGTAGTAACACTTCGCAAAATGGCAAGGTACAGTTCATTACTACTATTGGGACATAGGGAAGTACATCTTTGGGTCCAACCCCAACTACAAGTTTGGGATCAGGAGGTATAGGTGGCTCTAGCTCCGGTGAATCGGTGGTTCTGGAGGTAGAGGAAACATAGGAGGTTCTAGATCAAGTGGGAAAGGTCTGCACCAACCCCAGAATATTTACATGGAGATGTCTCTTCATCTCCCAGAGTATAGGGGCATAGAAGATGTTGTTGAACACATACACATGTGTGAAATAATGTGGCACACAAAAGGAATCATGATTCTGAGTGTAGGGTAATTAAATTTTCTACTATATTACAAGGGCATGCACATAGTTGGTATAGAAAGTTTGACCCTGATCAGACTTGCATAGACTATGTAACTTTAAAATATGCTTTCCTTAAAGAGTTTCACATCCCTGAGTTTGAGTAGAAGAGTATAAGTGCACTCAAGGATATTAAGAAATGCACTACGAGAGTGTCGAGATTATGATTCCCATTTCAAAACATTGTTATCTAAGTTTTCTTATCATATTAATGCAATACATCATGCACAATAGTTTGTTAGAGGTCGATTACTAATTAAGGAGGGCACTATCACATAAAACATACACTAATCCATGCGAAGAACTTGAAGAATCCTTACGTGATGAGCAGTTGGAAAGATAGACACCTTGGGGTAGCCCATTTTTAGAAGCATAGATCATAGCTATGGCAAAGCAATTGGAGAAGCTATAGAAAATTCAACACATGAGACATGCATAGGGATTTGGTGCATAGATTACAAAGTGGAAGGTCACACAAAGGATAGTTGTCCCCACAGATTAGTACACTCATTGTTGTTGGATTGTGAGATATACCATTTAAACCATGATGTTAGTCGTTGCCCATTACTATAACGCATGATAAGGAAGAATGTCTCTTGTTACTGTAAAATATGTAGGTCCACGACTCATGACATGGAAGACTGTCAGTTAATTGGTCAAATCCAGGATGCTATAGATATTGGTGTACGACAGATAGGAGTCTCAAATAACTCTAAAGGAAATAATGAGCATCGGGATCAGGATCACAATCAGGCGTGCTATGATCGGAATGAAGGGCATTTCAAAGGAAGTCGTGGGTACATAGGTCAAGGATATCATGGTGGATTTGGAGGACAAGGCCGTGGTGGTGGAAGAAGTGAGTTCCCTTGTGGAACATGTTATACATGTATATCTCCTGACCACTATAGGCATGAATGTCCTCATAATATTACATGTTCTTTCTATGGAAATAATCATAGTTATGAGGAATTCTCAAACTTGTATGAGCATCTTAGCAAGCAACATAAATAGAAAAAAAAGGTGCGAGGGATGGTTAGGATACAATGCACTATGGAAAATCAATGGATGCCTAAGTTAGAAGTAGAATCTGAGGCGTTGCAAGTAAGGATCACTACCCATGCTGAAGTGGTGCGTGCCAAAGATGCATTATAGCAGAAGCCTACCATCACTAAGGAGGAGGTTTTACATACATGGTACCCATATCCTGCCCATCAAAAGGAGGTTTACCAGGAAACCATGGAGGTACTTAGGAATCTTCAGGGTGAAATACAGTATTTAAAGGAGCAATCACGGAAGATGGAGCAAAATAAAGCATCAGAGATGGTCCAAACTGATATGGATGAGTTGAGATAAGTGTGCAAAATTTTTATCCAAGAGAATATCATTCCACTATTAGGGAATTGGTTAAATGGAAACACTCTACGTGCAAGTACTCATACTAGACGATAGATCCTGTATGCAATTCTTCCCCCTCATAGCCTAGATTATGACAAGAAAATCACTTTAAATGTTGTTGTGGATGGGTGGATATTGAGTAATATATTCATTGATATAGTGCGGAAGTCAATGTTCTTACTTTAGATGCATGAGTATAAATGGGGAGACCCCATTGCATCCATCTCTAATATATTGTTCATGGCTAATCGGACTAAGGCCACTCCCATCGAGTTTTAAAATATGCATCTATTACCATACAAGGAGCCAAGTTCTTTGGAATTTTGAGGTCTTAGCGCTAGGAAGAGAAGATAGCTTCCCGGCTCTCTATGGGGGCATCCATGGTGCTATAAAAATAATGTTGATCTTTGGTTTAATAAGGGTTATATCAACTTTGAAAACAAGGAGGAAGGGTCATTATCCCATTAAAAATGGAAAATCTATGCCCTATGTTAAGCCCTTGAGTGAAGAAGACTTGAATCGGATTTATGTACGTGCCTTCTAGGATCCAAAGGTGCTTGAGCCATCTAAAGAAGGAATCATTCAGTGGGAGGATGCATAGTCTATAGAGATATTACAAGTGTTTCTTTGTGATAACTAGGCTCATAGCACTTATGAGTTGGTGGGGCGCGAAGTAAAGAGTCTATTTTCTAAAGATAGAAAACCACGTTATATCGGGATAATAGGTAATAACTCGGTAACCTTGTTACACCTGGAGAAGGGGACCCTATGGTGTTCCGCATGCCATGGAAGAACAATGGATAGACCCGGTAGAAAGAAGAAATATGCTAGCATATACACTACGTGGGATAAAAACGTGCTAGTGGGTGGTCCACAAGGATAATCTTATAGGATGGAATGAAATTAGGATTTCTTTACCACTAGGTTCTTTAGGAGCAATGCACCTACTCAAATCTACACTTATCATGGTAATCAACCTATTCAACACCACGTTCAAAAGTGTGAGAGACTCTAGACAGAAGAGGCAGGAAGATTTACCACCTTCTCTATGGGTGCACAAGTTTTATTCCACTTTACAAGGTTGTGCATGTGCTTAGTATGTATATGTAGAACTCCATAGAGAGACTGGAAATTGGCAGGATTTAATTACAAGAATGACCCAGACATTTGACTTCTTCTCTACCAAGCCTCTGGTGGAAGAAGCATTAAAATTCATAAAGCGCTTATCTATGGGGGATAGTGCGAGGATGAAGAAACTCATTCAAGATTTATTTGATGAAGGAAACTCAGGAGTGCATTTTTTGAAGAAACAGAGGCCGATGCCACACTACTTCAGTGCACTTTCCTTGAGAAAGAAAAGGAAAAATGGTCTACTTAGTGGATGACAAAGAAGTAGAAAATCTGGATGTAAACCATTCAACAGGTAGGCGTGAGGTGTTGGATAGTGCAAATAAGACACGCGTACCTATCATGAACCTATGAAGACAAAGAAAGTAAATATTGGATCAGATGTTGAGCCTAAGGAGGCCATAATTGGAGACTATTGGTTAGACTCTGAAGTGGCAAAAATCATAGAGTTACTATGGGATTATCAAGACTTATTCCCTGGGGGTATCATGAACTTAAAGGCATGCATGAATCATTAGGGGAGATAAGGATAAAGCTTAAAGAGGGTGAAAACCAAGTAAGAAAGAGACCTTATAGGATGAACCCCAACTTGTGCAAAATGGTCAAGGAAGATATTGACAAAATGTTGAAGTCTGGAATCATCAAGACCCTTAATGAGTCAGAATGGGTTAGTCCAATGGTGATCAGTATCAAGAAGGATGGATGGATTAGGATCTGTGTGGACTAAAGGGAGTTGAATGTTCCCAGGAGGAAATACTAGAAGGTTTGATGTGAAATCTATTCATTTACAGATGGGTTCTCTGGGTATCATCAAGTTAGGATTGCCAGGAGGATCGAGGAAAAGACTACTTTTACTACTAAATGGGGTAGCTTCACCTATATTGTGATGCCTTTTGGTCTTAAAAACACACCTGTTGTATTTTTTGCATAGTTGTTCAAGCATTTAAAGATTTTATTCACAACTTCTTGTAGGTTTATTTAGATGATTGGATGGTGTATGGATTAGTTAAATATCATTGTGACAATCTACGCTTAATGTTTGAAAGATGTAGATAGTTAAGTATCTCTTTGAACATCAAGAAGTGCATATTTGCTACACCATTTGGAATACTATTAGGACACAATCTGTAAGGAAGGTTTGTTGGTTGATCCAACTAAGGTTGTAGTCATTATAGGCTTGAAAGAGCCTACCAATCAGAGTGAGGTGCATGGATTCTTGGGTCACACAAGGTATTATATAAAATTCATAAAGGGATATGCCAAGGTTTTGCTACACCTTTGGAGGAGTTATTGAAAGGAAAAGGTACGTTCTCTGGGGGAAAGAACATGCAAGCAGTAGCGCATTGAGACATTAAAGGAGAAACTTACTACCACACCTATTCTGCATTTTCCTTCATGGGACCAACCATTTCATGTACATGTGGACACCTCTAGCATGGCCATTGGCGTGGTGTTGGCTCAGCCTGGAGAAGGTATTATAGATCATCCTATCTATTTTTCTAGTAGAAAGTTGACTCTATAGAACAAAATTATACAACTACAAAGCGCGAAGCTTTGTCAATGATCTATGTGCTACATAAATTCAGATAGTACCTACTAGCTACACCATTTGTCTTTTATATACAGATCACATGGCATTGAAGTATTTGGTAAACAAGCCCATTTTACAAGGGCACATATGTAGATGGGTACTCTTATTTCAAGAATTTGATTTCACAGTTGTGGTAAAACCAAGGAAAAGTAATTTTGGACCAGACCATTTATCTAGAATATAGTCAGGAGAAGAAGCACATGCCATTGAAGATACCATGCCGATTCATAGTTATATAGGTTTACAACGAGCACCATCAGAATTAGAGGACATTGTTGTCTTTCTACTGAACATGTATGACACTAGAAGGAATGAAATCCTTGGAGAAGAAACAACTTGCTATACGTGTGGACCCTATATGTTGATTAGCGGTGACCTGTACAAATTAGGTCGGGATGAAGTATTATATCATTGTGTACTAGAACATGAGCACATAGATATAATGGAGGAATCTCATGGTGGTATTGCAGGTGGCCACTATGCAAGTGACACCACTGCTCACAAGATTCTACTCGTTGGATTATGGTGGGAGACCCTATATAAAGATTGTAAGGATTATTACAAGGCTTGTGATCACTATCAGCGTCTTGGGAAACCAGTCAATGAGATGAAATGCCTTTAAGACCTATTACTAGTGCATAACCATTTGAGAAATGGGCTATCGATTTTGTGGGTCCTATTTCACCACCACACGAGTGGATGGATCATGCTATATCATCACTTACATAGACTATCGAAAAGGTGGGTAGAAGCATCCCTATAAAGGATTGTATAGCAGCTATGTAGCTAGGTTTATATGGGAAAATATTATTACAAGGTATGGATGTCCGTTGAGTTTTACCAGTGATAGGGGCACACATTTTTGTAATGATACAATCATAATTTTATTAGATGAATTTCATGATTTCACACCATAAGACTACACCCTATCATCCTTAGAAAATGGAACTACTTGAGGCATTCAAAAAAATTTGACCCAAACATTAAAAAAATATGTGATGTTGGAAGAAAGGATTGGGATGATAAAATATCTACAGTTCTTTGGGCATATCAAACAACATATAAAAGGTTGAACAAAGCCACACCATTTCAGTTAGTGTTTGGCGTAGAAGTAGTTCTTCCTATGGAATTCATGTTACCATCTTTGTGTATTGCATGCATTGGAGGTCTAGTTGATGATTAATCATTAGAATAATGGATTGAAAAGTTAATTAAGATGGATGAGTGACGAGTTATAGCACATTGGATTCAAAAACAAGAAAAGGATAGGCAAAAGCATGGCATGATACAGGCACATCAAGGATAAAAATTTTGAGATTGGACAGATGGTGCTCCTTTATGATTCTAAATTTTTGTGCCATCCAGGAAAACTCAAGGTACATTGGTTGGGGCCATATGTTATCACTCACATACTTGAAACATGCGCTTGTCAATTAGAGGCGCTTGATGGAATACGATTACCCAAATACTTCAACGGGAGTAGGCTGAAGCCCTACTATAAATAAGTCTTCTTTTTGTTTGTAATAAGGCAATGTTGTCATTTAGATTAGGTTTTCAATTCTACATTTCCTTAATTTTTTTCCTTCTTTATCGCTATGCTTTTTAAATTTAATTAGTGTGTTTGTGTAATAAAGCGTGATTACACACCATAAGATAATTACTATTTGAAGAATTTCTATATGCACAGGACTGCACATACACTTATTGTGGGGTGGTTATTGATATCCAGTACAAGACTGATGAAAATAAGTACACATGAAAGGAACAAACTACTATGGGTGTTATTCAAGTTAGAGAATTGAAAAAAAAAGATTGCTTGCTTGGAAACAAGGACCATAAGGGGAGATGAATGAAGAAACAAGTAACGCGAGGTAAGTAAGTAGAGGGCCATGGGAACTACCAAGGAAGGTGCGGTGGCGAGGTACTCGGGTGCATGGAGGTGCATTGAAGATAATTCCATGGCTAAAAGGTAGGAAAGGCGCTTTAGAAGGTTATAGCTTGGGCGCGAAGATGTACTTGCTCAAAAAGAATGAAAATGTTCAATTAATGAGAGGATTGTTGGTAGGTGGAGAAGTAATAAATGCACTAACTTTTTGAAAATCTATATAAGGATGGGATGTGAGTTCATTTTTACCTTGTTGAAATTGAGATAATTTGAAAATAGCTAAGTGAAAATGAGCAAACAATCATGTTGAGGTGTGAAGAGTGTGAAACCAGACATGGAGAGATTATTTGTGTGTAGGAGAAGCTTGTGTTCCCATAGGTAAAGGGTTTGAAAAATTAGATGTGTTATAAAAGAGCTAAGGCACACGATTTCCACTAGGGCATGGAGATTTGAACTAGGGTTTCAACTTACTCAATTACAGAGGGAAGAAAAGAGATATTTTTCATATGGCACCGAAGAAAGCACCCACAATACAGGAGTAAAAGGAAAAGAAGGTCAAAGTGGAAGAAGAAATTTCTCCCAAGAGTAATTTCTCATAAATGCAGTATCCAGAGGGCATGATTGTGGGACAAGAATGGGATTCCCACATCCAAAATGTAAAATCAGTGATTACAACCATCGTACATCAGATAATAAGAAGGAGCTAGATGCTTTGTTGAGCAAAAATGAACAAGCGCACAATAGAAGACATGCTAGTGTATGATGAAGTTGGTGAGAAGTTATTAAAATAGATTGGATTCTACCAGTTGTACGATTTTCCATACTTTGGAAAGTATGAACCATTGTATCGATGGTTGATGAGAAGAGTCCATGAGGACTTATTCTACTTTTCCAGACGGAGGGTTAGAATCATAGCTGCCTTGATTTCAACAATGACAAGACTAAGGGCCTCAGGAGTAGATCCGGAAGGTGACTTAACTGATAGATAAATAAGTTATCTGGAGAGAAGGAAGGAGTTTGGGGTATAACAAGGTCTGCGTGAATGGACAGTAAATTAAAGAAGTGGGTAGCTACACATCTTGTAACAAAGTTGAATGACCAAGAAAGGTGGTCGCAGGTGAATACAATGTGGTTGCATGTTGCAAGGAAGATGTCTCAAGGAGTGATCTATAATATCATGGATCACATAGAAAATACAATCATTGAAGAAGTGTGTACATGTGATAGAATAATTTTTAGTGCTATTTTATTGTCTTTGGTGTTTATGGAGATTGGAGTGCCCGATGGGCCAAAGGAGAAGATTTGGGAGTACCCCATGGAAACACAAATATCTAGCAGAAAGATTTAATAAATATTTATGTGAAGGGACCATGGGTGGGCCATTTAAGTAGAGGGTGGAGATGTGGTATGATAGGCTCATGCATGTGGTGTTTGAAGAGGAGTGGCGCATACCCAAGGAGTTACCTTTGGTGGTGGGTAAGGTAGTACAATTTGCAATCTACCAACATTTTTACATCACATGATTTGCGATGAAGGATGGAGCTTGGAGCCCATGGTGCAAACTGCCATATGCCTTCATAACACAATATTTCTAGGCATCATTTCACTAGTTTTCAGATGTGCGCCACCTAACCTTCAATGTAGATAAGGTAGATTGTGACTACCATACACTGAGAAAGACATATGTATATCTAGGATGAAGTACATATATTGAGAGGCTTATCTCAGATGTATTAAACATGAATCCTCTAAGCTTGGTAGTTGGAGACACCAGAGTAGCACTTATGTACCATCAACTCAAGCCCAAGCTAGAGAACAATAAGTATGTGGAGAATGATTTTGCGCTCCCAAGGCTGCCAAAAGGTAAGTATAAAATGGAAAATGTTCCAGCACCTAAGCCCACAGAGACAATAGAAGTAGATGATGAATAAGAGGATCATGAAGATAGTGGTGGTTTGGAGCACAAAGATAGGAGGCAGCCTACAAATAGGAATAAGCTAAGTGCGCAACTACTCCACCCCAGCCACAAGAAGGAGATGATGAGGACTTGGATGCAGTACAAGGAGAGCACCACTTCAAAAGGGTATTTAGGAGAACAAGAACCCAAGGTGATACTCCACAATCAGTGTGTAGATCACCTGACTCTCTCCATAGAAGGAGACAACTGAGAAGAGAATAAGGAATTTTAAGCTGAATGAGGAGGTAGAAGAGTCTAAGGAGAGCACGCTCGAATCTCCTACACCTCTAGAGAATGTGGAAGAGCCAAAGGTCAAAGAAATGAAGGATGGGGAAGAAGGAGAAAAGGAGGCAAGATGAGATAGTGCACAAGAGACTTCTTAGGGTACATCGAAGAACAAGCTCTAAATATTGACGCTCAAGTTACTAAGGGGCCAAGATCAAAAAGAACAAGTGGAGAATATGTTCCATGATCATGGGCTGGGCTATGTTGAGGACACATGTAAAATTGTTGCATGCCCATTTTCAAAGCATAGTGACACCAAAGGAGTTGTATGGGTGGGAGCTGATGGATGAAGATATGGCAACCATGTGCACAAGGAAGCAGTTGTCATGGTCTATGCACACGCACATGGATGAACCAGAATTTGATGTATGTGAAGATTCATGTGTATCAAGGAGGTTAAAGAAGACACCTCAAGCCAGGCACATAATAGTAAAGCCTACTATTATGTCAGATGAACAAGTGAGTAATGCTTTGGTAAAAGTCTCAACAAAGGTGGCATGAAGAAATGTGGATAAGGATGCAACAATTAGGGTGCTAAGAGAAGAACTCAAAACTAAGGATGTAGAAATAGCATGCCTAAAGCAAGAAAAATACTTGGCACAGAAGAAGAACACTATTTTCATTAGCATGGCAGAGGAAATTGGGGACAATATCATAAAATCAAAGCCACACTTAGAGCCTAAGGTACCCAAAATGTTTCCTTTGATGCAATGCATTATGTACAAACCTTGGTGGACTTGGTGCTTGAAGATGGACCTCTGTGCATGCCAAAGCACCAAAGAATCTTGAGAAGGAATCAAAGTGGGAAAATTCTTTCATGATGAGGAAGATTGCATCATATGAGGCATTTCTCTAGAGCTTGTAAGAGGAACTGAAGAAAGTAGATCAAGCACTGAATATTTGTACAACCCTAAAAGCCGTTATAAGAACCAGGACCATTTTAGAAGACAATGAAGTCTTAAAAGCCATGAAGGATGAGACCTTGGGCCACGCATAATGATTATCACTTGTCAAGCAGAAGCGTGAGGCCCTTACAACAACATAAGAACCACACAAGGAAAGGCTAGATGAGCTTGGGAAACTCAACACAAAATATGGACTTATTAGAAGGAAGAATGACTGCAATGTCCAACATTGTTTTGGTCTTATAGAATGAGAAAGGAGAGATTGCAAAAGATGAGCTAGAGTCAATTACAATAGATATTCTAGAAAAGGAAGAGGCCACGCTCAATGATTGTAGACTTTAGAGGTGGGAATAAACAAAGAATATCAGAATTGATTCTTCAGGTTGAAGTAGAAGATGTTGTAGAGTAAAGTCATTCTTTTATTCATAAAAATTATTTCTATTCTTATATTCATATTATTTGATTCATTTTGGAGTAGCCATTTTGAAGTGGCAATGCAGTTAGTGTGGGGTAATGTTGGTCAGTCAAAATGTGGCACTTAACGAAAAACATACAGAAGGTTCACGCGGAAGAGAAGAGTGCATTCAAAAGTGTGGGGGCTAGGAAGGAATCACATGCTATGGAGAGACAGATTCAGGACTTAGCCATTTTCACGATGATGAGCTATTTTGGAGATAGCGTGCCAAACACACAAACCAGTTAAAGAATTGTGCACACGCATTGGCTATTTTGGAGGATGGCTACAAAGCACTTTGCGTGGATACAGTGAGAATAGATTTACTCTATAATAGTTAACTAGAAGAAGTATTTTGTTAGCGCATTTACATGTGTGGCTATTATTGTAATGGCACATGGCTAATATTAACATGCAACCTATTTTGGGATTATATAAGCAATGAATGGAAAGCCCCCACCCTTATAAATATGTAATAAATTGCGTAGCATGGGGGGGTAGTATGTAAGAACTGAGTTATTGTGAGGTTATGTTGCCAAATATAATTCACGCATAAACTATGGTATTATCTATTGTAATAAGCTTTTGTGTATTACTGCATTTAATATAATGGGGGTTATTGGCTGAATCAAGGTGTTAATCATGGTTATAGTTTATTATTGCATGGATGATTTCGCTATGATTATTGTTTGATTCATGATACTTTAAGATCTAGATCTGAATATGCTTTGTAGAATGTTAGATTAATTATGCATATGAATGCAACAATTCTTCATCATGCTAACATCCTATAACAACCCTAAAAAGGGGTCAGTACCTTTGCGTGCTTCGGGTGAGCGCTCGCCTAGGCTAAGTGATGTGTCAAAGCCACGCCTGGGCTTTTACTAGTAAATTCTAGGCTGCATCATAGTGAAATCCGGAGAATGGGTTTTCAAATTTAAGTGGTAGAACCACTTCCAAATCAAATACCAAGGAATAGGGGATTTCCCCGTTGGCATTCTTATCGATGTTATATAGGCCCACAAGGTCGGAAATAACTTTAGATGCCAATCGTTCTTGTTCTCCTTAACATTTTTAGGATGATGTACTTTAGCGTCTTGTTAGTTACCTAATCCTATCCATTCACCCGAGGGTATTACAGAGATTCTATGTAATGATTTATTTTAAATTTTTCACATAATTCTCGCACCTCTTTATTTTTGAATGACATGTCATTATTGGAGATAATGAATGTGGGAACCCATACCTACTGCATTATTCGGTTCATGATGAACTTCGCAATTATAGATCTCGGAACGGTGGTAAGATGCATGGTCTCAACCCATTTCGTGAAATACTCTATGGCCATAATTATAAAATTGTGGCCATTAGTAGATGAGGGAGAGAATTTCCCAATCAAATATAATCCCTATGTGGAGAAAGTCCAAGGTTTTGTGATCGGTTTTAGATCTTGGGAAGGAATTTGGATCTCGTGAGAGAATTCTTCGCACTTATGGCACTTGCACACATACTCTATTGTGTCATGTTCTAATGTAGGCTATAAATTTCCCATTATATGTATCTTCTCGGTGGTGGCATGACCTTTGAAGTGACCCCCTAAGATCTCACTATGGGATCCATCGAGGATATTTTTGTATTCTTCCTCATCAACACATCTTAACAACATTTTGTCAAAGGCCCTATGATAGAGAAATTTTTCTATTATTACGTATTTGGCGGCTATGATGTGTAGTCATCTTCTTTGTTGTGATGTTGCATTTTCGTGGTATGCATAGTCCATAATAAAGTTAATAATATCAATATACCATGGGAACACAGAAACGGGAGGCTTGTTTTCGACATAGTATATGCATTCGGGAAATCCAAGTTAACTAGATCCCCTCCATCTAATGGGTTGTCAACTAACCAGTCTGCAATGATTTTTCCTTTGATGGACTTTTGGTTAACGAACATTAATTTGAACTCACCCATTAGAGTCATGAAATGTCCATCTTTCTTAGATAAAGAACCCTGTGTTATAGATGTCCATAGGTGATCTCTCTTGACAATGGCCCTCTTTTATTGGTTAAGCATATAATGCCTTAATCACTTTGTTGTAAATACTAAAGCGATAAATTATTTCTCTTCCTTCCTATAACGCGTCTCATAGTCAAGAAACATACTACTGATGAAGTAAACTACATGCTCATGTTTTTTATCATCTTCTTGTGCTAGCATGTAGGATAATGAAACACCTGTATCCCATGAATATAAAATGAGAGGGAGATTTGATTTTGGATGCATGAGCATGGGAGGTGAAAAAGGAATCATTTGACCGATTCAAATGTTTCATGACACTCGTCTATCTAATTGTTGTAGTAATCCCTCTTTAACAAATTATTTATCGGATGTATAGTGAATGTCAAATAAGGAATGAACCTTCGGATTGTACCTAGATTTCTTAGAAAGCACCTAATGCCAATCGTCGATCATTGGATCATTTATAGAACCACTTGGATTTTTATTGGATCTACATCGATCCCTTGTAAAGCGATGATGTATCTAAGTAACTTCTCTCCCAAAACAACGAATACACATTTTTTGGATTCAAAGTAACGTTGTATCCAATGAGATGATAGAGTATGATGTGAAGCACCTCGGGGTGATTGCAACGATTTTTGCCTTTAGCCATAAGGTCATCGACATAGGATTCCACAATTTGAATAAGATCATGGAATATGTAAGTCATTTCCTTTTGGTAAGTGGCACCAGCATTTTTTAGACCAAACTGCATGATTGCGTAACAATAATTTCCCCAAGGAGTTATAAAGGTCATTTTTGTTTGAGCTTCCTCAGAGATCCTAATTTGATTGTACCCAGAAAATCCATCCATAAGGGACAAAAACTCATAACTAGTTATTGCATCGATGATAATATCGATGGATGGTAGTGGGAAATCATCCTTGGGACATGCTTTTTTATGTCATAGAATTCAATGCAAATTCGAATATTTCCATTCTTTTTAAGAACAAGGACGATGTTAGACACCCACATTGAGTAATCAACAGGTTTAATGAACCCCACTTGTAAGAGTTTTATAACTTCCTCTTTGACCATTAGCACCACCTTTGGTTTCAAAGGTTTGGATTTTTCTTGGTGGGCTTAGCATTAGAATTGATCACCTGGGTTGTGGACTACCACATGGGGAGCAATCTATGTCATTTATTTGTAATTAAATGTGAAGGCTTTTGAATATTCTTTAATAATTTTTGTGTGTATCTCTACTTCCTCAAGAGTAAGTGAATAACCTAACTTTAAAATGTTTAGGTCCTCCTCCATCCCGATATTGATATTGATCGTCCCTTCAATCAAAGAGGCATTACCCTCTTCAAACTCAAGTGGGGTGGAGGTAGTTCTAATTCCCCTTCCTCTTCTATCTCATAAATCTCAAGACCTTCCGAGGAGGAAGGATCCATCGTGTGATCTCCAAAATAGGAGGAAGAGTGAGGAATGAGAGAAAATCCTCTCTTATGATGTTGGGGATGTAAATCCATATAAGTGTTAAGGTACCCTAAGATAACATCATCATTTTCTACATAATCTAGGGTAGTAGGCTCGTTCTCGAGTCACAACATATGCTAAGATTAGATTTGTGGGAATTTTAGATTTGATTAGATCCCTTGTGATTTTGTGGACAAGAAAAATCAAAGGCATTCATTAGAACATGATAAGGAACAATTATCACAATTGTTCAAGGAAATGTACATTGTTACCATCAACTTCTCCTCTAATTCAATGTAACATTACATCAAATTGAGGAACTTGTTTAAGGATGCTTAATCAAAAATGGTCAACCTAAATAGTATGTCGGGTAGGATTTTGGAATTACAGGTGTTTTGTGAGGTTGTCCTTAAACAAAGTGAACCTCCAAGAAGATAATATGTTCCGGACATTAGAAAGGTTGATTATTTTCAATTGGAAAATGTGGCAAATCCCAATTTCACCATTGGGTGAGGAGATAGCATTTTGGTATCTAATGAAGTGGGAGAGTTAATTTCTCGTATGGTTGAGATAAAGCAGACCCCACTTTAATGGATAAGGCATTGGGTCTTGTTATATGTTTCAAAATGGTATTTCAAAGTGATGTTATTATTAAACTCACTTTTGGAAGAATTCGATAACTTAAATGGTTTCTAATTTTAAGTTACTTTTTAAAAGTTGGTTGAAAAAGTTAAAGTCACTTAAGGTTCCCTAATTTAATGTTCATGTAAACCCTAACTACCTCAGAACCAAATTTTAGGTTATAAAAGGAAGTTAAGGGCTCATTGTAAAGGTGACTTTGAGAGAGGAGAAGAAAATAATTTTATGTGCAAGCTTTATTTCAAGAAAGAAATTTTTTTCTTTTGTTAAGACATTTTGAGAGTTAATGAAATATGAACTTTGTGTATCATTCATTATCTCTTGTAGCATTTGACGTTATTATGTTCATTAGATGTTAGTGTTTAAATCTTGCATGCGAATACTATCTTTGATCTTATTGTCAACATTATTAATCTGTTGTTCTTGTTCATAATGATCAAGCTCGATATTTACCTATTCATGTGTGTCCCCTTTCATTTATTCATGTTTAGTTGATTCAAACTTTGTTTTATTTGAGTTAATTATTCAATGTTTTTCTTCTTCTATATGTAATATTAGGCTATGTTTTTACCTAACTATTGAATGCTCCTTCCTTCCCTTCCTTTCGATTTATTTCCTTCATTCCATTTCATCTCCCTCATTCACACTTCTTTCCATTTGATGTCCTAAAACACCCCCACATACAATTTTGAATGTATAGATGTAAATACAGTTTTGGATTTCAATAAAGGAAACCTCACCTTCATTAAGGAGGGACTTTATCCCATACGTATTGCATGTCATTTACATGCATGCAAATCCATTTGCTAACAATATTAAAATAAATGAGATTTAATATAACTCAAATTAAGAGATTTGAGTGATGATGGATATAGTGTGAGGTAGTGAAAAAGGTAGTTGAGACAGGGGCATGTGGCGTACAAATTCCATGGTAGGTTTTGTTTTTAATTTAGGGATGGGTAGCTAGGAGAAAAGGGGAAAATGGATGTTGGGGAATATTTACTTAGTGAAAATTTCCCCAAAGATAGTTGAAATGTATATCGGATCAAGGTCTAGGTGGGTTTGGGAGAATTTTGAATTTAGAGGTCATTAGGTTAAGTTTTTGTAATTAATGAAAAACATTTTTAGGACCATGAAATGGACAAGATAGGATGAGCCATCACAGTATGGTCATTGAAGTTTGGTTGAGGAAAATTTCTACCATGGCCAATGTCATTTTTCTAGTAGGAATAATGACATAGGGAGGTAGGAAAAATTATTCAGGGACCAATGACATCTTTCTAGTAGGGACGATGTAGTAGGAAAGTTGGGATTTTGATATTTTGGATGAATTTTTGTTATTTTGATGATTGATTTATATTGAGATCTAATGATTAATTTTTGTTTGATGTTTTTAGGTGCTGCCATGAAGGATTTAGTTATGGATATTTGAATACCTCACATGGTTATCGATTTATTGAGGAGGATGTTTGACTAGGACATTGAATAGTTATAGAGCCTTAGATTTAGGGGAATTATGTAGATGGTGTGGGTCCCATTCGATTAGGACTTATATTTTCTTCATGAAATATAATATTAGGTCCAACACCTTTAGGTAGAGGGTTGATGGACAAATTTTGGAGGGTGCGGTGATATTGCAAGATGTTCATGCCATTCTAGGACTACCAATTTAAGAATTCCATATGGTTTGTGATATGCCAATGGATAAATAAGAGAGGAGGTAACTTTCATGATGAGCCATAGGAATTAGTATCACCATAGAACATTTAGGATTAGATTGAGTTTCATATATGTTGCACAAATTCTAGATATATAACAAATTTATCATCGGTATGGTTTTGACACGAGTCTTGTGTCAAAAGGTCACAAGTAGATAGAGAAGTAAAAATTTATGTGCTCTTTGGATAGTAAAGATGCTTTGGAGATATGGACATATTTTATTTCGGTCACAACCACATAGGTAGAAATAATGCATTATGTATATATGATTCAACTTAGTAAGTAGAGGGTAGTATGGTCCGTCATACTTTTGTTGACCTAGATATATGAGTGGTTTCGATGTATAGGCCTATAGAGAGATTATAGGTAAAAGGAAAATCCCCAATGATTTAAAAGTGGGATATTGTCTCAATAGTGATGCCAATGCTAGGATTAAAGATATTACCATAGGTGAAATGGGAGAAAATAATGTGGGATCCCTATAGAGGGATAATGGACAAGTGACCAAGTTATTCGCCTACAATGGTGGAAGAGGGGACCTTGGAGATTACATATCACTATGTATTGTGAATGGAAACACATCCAATGGATAGTTTTATCTAAATTTTGTTTCCCGCTAAGATTAGATAACACACATATTCCTACTGAATTTACCAAGTAAGCTTCAAGGTTCTTGCAGATTCAAATTCCACTAGGGGTCAATCCTTCGACAACATGGAAGGATGAATTAGCCAAATCAATTATTAAAACTAATCTAGGATAAGCCAACTCAAAGGGAAGTAGCAATCTCGTGGACGGTGCAAGTGTCAACCTGGTGTGAGTTCCCAAAAGTAAAATGAGCAGGGGCCTCAAAGCCCCACAGGACTTACCACGTGGAGTCCACTATAAGTAACTCTTCCAAGGAAATAGTCTTCACAATAATATGCGGCAGGCTCATTACTTACTCAAAGGAAAGTGGCATGATCACACACAATGCCAGTGTCAACCCCATGTGCTTCCAAAAGCTACAACAGGAACAGAGACCCTAGAGAAGTGCTTGGCCTCTATGTGGATCTCGCAATAAATTGTATCTGAGTTCGAAGTAGGTTGTTAAAGATTGGTGATAAGATAAATACCACATATGATCAATTATGAGGCCCATCTAAAATTCTTAAATGCTTAGATATTTTAAAAGATCAAAGACAAAGGGTCATTCGGCTGGTCTTTTTAGTGATGAAATTAATGCATAGTTCCGTGCGAAGAGTGCCAACCTATGACTACTAAATTTGTTCGCCTGCATTCAAAAGGTCACTTTAATATAATGATAAAAATAGGCATTTCTTGAATCATGAGCCCAGAACCCAATGCATAAGTGATTAAAAGATCTAGATATGTAATAAAGATTTGATAGGATAAGTCCACTCCAAGGGAGTTGGTTGTAAGATAGTTAAGAGATGTATTAAATGAGTGTGTCTCTCACCCCTTAAAAAACAAATCATGGGGAAGTGTGAGATGGATCTCAAGAAATCTATACTTGTCACTTCACACCATTTACCATAATGAACAAACAATTGGGAAATACTTTAGAATGATCTTCTTATCTTCTTCCCATCATATATATTGTAAAGGAAAGGTTTTAAAAAGAAATCAAGAGGTAGCGATTCTTTTAGTCTCAGTTCCTCTTCTGTGAAAGGCAGGGGTTGGAGCTTTGGCCTTCTTTTTGAGTTTTGTAATATCACTTTGCCTCTTATCTATTGTAATATTGTGCACATTTTTGGAGTAATATAATATTCCATGTGGTGTAATTCATCCACCCTTTGCGTAATTTGTATTTTCTCGATATCCTTTATTTTGACGTGGATAATTGTGCATGTTTTTATGTTATTAGTATCTCCAGAAGTTTTTCCTAAGTAGTTTGGAGTAGTGATTTGTGTGAATTTCCTCTGGTCTATGGTGCATCTTGTCCACCCTTTTCATTGCTCACCTTTTCTCTATTTCAGGAAGTTGCGCTATGAGTTAACTCCTTCACTTTCCGGTGTATCACTCCCATTAATTTTTACGATTTATTTCATTTTCTTTGACCCTCATCTCACATTACAAAGAAGGTCCAACTTCTTTAAAATCTAGAGGTCACCTTAGGGTGCATGTCCCACTAATCTAAGGTTTCTATGACTCTCACAATTCATCTGCAAGGATTATCGTCAACAGATTTTCATGACATGCTCGATGGGACTTGAAGGATCTTTCTATTTCATTTCATTCAGTTAGTGTGTTCTTAGTGAAATTGATCCTTTGGAGGCATGAATAAGCACATTTGGCTCCACTTGGCCCAGATGGCCCCTTACCCGAAACTACATACCCTTTTTTTATCCACCTCCATTCATCTTTCTTTCCACGTCCCTCAGTTTCCTCCATTCTAGGAATTTGTGTAGTCATGACTTCATTCCCAAAATGAAATTCTTATTTTCAGCATTTCCATCGATATCTAATGAGCTCCATGCCTTCTCTAAACCAGTAGCATAACCAGTTTCAAAGTCACTATGGTGACCCAAATGAGCAAAGTCAAGACCAGTTTGGCTTTGAGAGAAATCAAAAACATGAGCATGCATTTGATGATGGTTTGCTCAAGAATATAGTCTAAATAGAGGAGGAATGGTTCAATCTCAAGCTATAGCACAAATAGAGGCATTCAGAATAGGACACAAGGAACCTTGTCCATGGGTTGGTCATGTTCTAAGACACTATAGCTTACAGGAGAAACTTAGTTTTTTCACGCCTCCACTCCCGCATTGGATTGAGGGTATTTAAATATATGGGTGAAGCAAGAGACAACCTTTTCAATGGGATATTCAATCACCAACTCTTTATTCATCTCCCATCCCACCTCAGGTTTCACCATATCATACCACTCCAAATGTCGATTTCCCTTCTCCATCTCCAAGCCATCCATTCTGCCCTCCCCCTCCTTTCAGACAGCTTATGCCCCCATATGAACAAGTAACGGCTCCAAATCCAAAAGAAGAGGATCATATGGTGAGAAGTGATACAAACTCAAGGGGTTTGTATCATGAGATGAGTGTCTAAAGAGCTACAAACATTTCCTCCATTTTCCCTCCCCACAAAGTAGAGCCCCTGGAAGAGTTTGGGCCAACAGGCTTCATATTGCAAGATGAAGCTACACATGATGGAAAATTTACAGACTCAAAACCATCATACAAGAGGGGGAGACTTTGACATAGGAGGAAGAAGATAAGCTGGATTGCTTATCAGATTTGGGGGAATGCCTCGATGAAGAAGATCCCATGGAAATTATAATCTTTGTTGCTTCATCAACCCCACAACAAGAACAGCTTATTGCTCATGACAGTTCCTCTAGATCAAATCCAAGGGCTCTAGAAAGAATTATCATTGAAATATTTTTATTTCAATCGAAGAGCCTGGATTTTCTAGAGAACCTGCTAAAAAGGAGGAGGAAGAAGATAGGGATGGCACCATTTGAGGAGATCTACAAAAAGGCCTCATCCCAAAATATTAATTTTATAGCAACGGGAAAACGCAAAAGGTCAAAACTCGCCCCACCAAGATTTTTGCCACACAGAGCCAATGAAAAGCTAGCACCATTCATGCTTATTTCAGAGCATGAGGATGATCTTCAAAGCCCCATGGGTCAACTACGATGCTTCTAACCAAAATATGAACATCTTGAGGAGGTATTCTTTTTGTTTGTTGATACTGCTGGGTGGAAGGGTGAAAGGTAAATTTTCACTCTTATTACTGAGATCATATCTATTGCTAAATTTATTATATGGATGCACTTTATAAGGAAGGGAAGTTATTTCTCCCTACTTGTTTTAGGCTTTATTTAGCTTTTACCAAGTATGGTTAGTGTAGGAGTAGGAGTATATTTCTTTCTGCAGAATAAATGCTTGTGCATGCTCTACATGACTCATTTGAGGCATGTATGATTTGTCTCTTTTGTATATAGCTTGTTTCTGTGTTACTCCATAAAATGCACCAGACTCTCTAATGTCCATAGTAGGGAATTTGTAATTGTCTGTAACGGTTGTAAACTTCACTTCAAGAAAATATAGAGAAACTAAAATCATTCAAGGAGTGACCTTGCAAATTCTTCAATTTTCTACTCTCACAAAACAAGTTGCAGAGTTTTCTTTATGAGATTAGGAAGGCCCAAGGATCAACTAGTGGCTGCAGAGGCTTGAAAACACTTCGGATACTATGGATTAGGTTTAGAATAGCTCATAGCATAGTCTTGGACCCAATGGACAACGGGAGATTATGGGTTCTTTCCATTTAGCAGGCTAATGGTCCCCTTGAGTTGCCAAACTGTTATCTAAATTTTGTTGCCTACTAAGATTAGATAACATGTAGATTCCTGCTGAATTAACCAACTAAGCTTTAAGGTTCCTGCAGATTTGAATTCTATGAGGGGTCAAGATTTCGACAACATAGAAGGAAGACTTAGCTGAATCAATGATTAAAACTAAGCTGGGACAATCCAGCTCAAAGGGAAGCAGCAATCTCATGGAAAGTGCCAAGTGTCGGCCGACGCGAGTTCTGAAAATAAAATGAGCATGGGCCTCAAATACCTATGGGACTTACATGTGGAGTCCACTATAAGTAACTCATCCAAGGTAAAATTCTTTGCGATAATAATATATGGCGGGCTCATTACTTACTCAAAGGAAAGTGGCCCAATCACAAATGATGCAAGGTGTCAACCCTATGTGCTTCCAAAAGCTACAATGGTAACAGAGACCCTAGAGAAGCACTTGGCCTCCACATGGATGTCACAATAAATCGGATCTTAGTTTTAAGCAGGTTCTTTAAAGATTGGTGATAAGCCAAATACCACATAGGATCAATTATGAAGCCCATCTTAAATTCTTAAATGCTCAAATTTTTTAAAAGATCAAAGACAAAGAGTCATTTAAACTGGTCTTTTCAATGATGAAATCAATGCATAGTTCCGTGCGAAGATTGCGAACTTGTGAATACTTAATTTTTCACCTCCATTTAAAAGGTCACTTTAATAGAATGATAAAAATAGGCACCACTTGAATCATGAGCCCGAACCCAATGCATAAGCAATTAAAAGATCTAAATGTGTAATAAAGATTTGATAGGATAAGTCCACTCCAAGGGAGTCGGTTAAGATATTTAAGAGATGTATTAAATGAGTATGGATCTCACCTCTTAAAACAAATCACGGGGAAGTATGAGATGGATCTCAAGCAATCTATACTGTCACTTCACACCATTTACCATAATGAACAAGTAATTGGGGAATAGTTAAAAATGGTCTTCTTATCTTCTTCCCATCATATATATTGTAAAGGAAAGGTTTCGAAAAATAAATTGGGAGTTAGCAATTCTTTTAGTCTTGGTTCCTCTTTGTGAAAGGCAAGGGGTGGAGCTTTGGCCTTCTTTCGAGTCTTGTTATAGCACTTTTCCTCTTATCTATTGTAATATTGTGCACATGTTTAGAGTAATATAGTATGCTCGTGGTGCGATTCATCTACCCTTTGCGTAATCTATATTTTATCGATAGCCTTTATTTGAACGTGGATAAGCTGTGCATGCTTTTATGTTATTGCTATCTCCATAAGTTGTGCTTAAGTAGTTCGAGTAGTGTTATATGTGAATTCCTCCTGGTCTATGGTGCATCTTGTCCACCATTTTTGTTTCTCACATTTTCTCTATTTCACTGTGATTGCATTACGAGTTATCTCCTTCACTTTCGGTGTATCACTCTCGTTAAGTTTTACATTTTGTTTCATTTTCTTTAATCCTTAGCATGCATCTTGTTCACCCAATCATGAGTTGTATAAGGGGCTTGATGTGCCCCATAAAGAAAAAAAAAGTGTAAATCCCCTACATTAGGCATGAAAATGTGCCTCGATCTGGAGAAGACCATCAGTCACAAAAGTGCAACCAACATACTTTCCCTCCAACGGCCTCTGTAAATCCACCTCTCACTGAAACCCTCATAGAATTCGGCGTCACCGAGAAAGATGCTAAAGGATCCTATATCGAAGGTTTGATCACAAAGTCAAGGAAGTTATCACATGTCATCATCTACTAATAGAATTTACGATGACATTCTCTTTTCCCTTGAGATATTGAATTTCTAAATCATACTCACAAAAGAACTCCATGTTGAGATTGGGCCGAAAAAGATGTGCTATAAACTCAAATGATCGTCCCTAAAACAAATAGTTTTCCAAAAAGGAAGTGCCTCCACCGGACTAATGTATGCAACACTTGCTTGCTGCAAGATCAAGATCATGGGGTAGGGTAATTAAGCTCATAATCCTTGGATGATCTCACCCCACAAAAGAAGAGTGTTGGGGAGAGATCTCTAATGTTACTCTCCTTCTATGAATGCTTCCTACATTTATACACCACTTGAACTGGTATGATCCATGTTTAGTTTTGTGTTGTCCCAAGTAGAAAAAGGATATAAAATGCATTCTGATTGTTGGAAGATTATTCATGTACTGTGAAGATTTCTCTGTGAACTGTTGAAAACTATGCTGATATGAGAAATTAACTATAATTTCCCCTAGTCATAGGCACCCATGAATGTTCAAGAGCACCAAGGCGCTAGTGTATCTATCTGGGCATTGGTGTTTGTGCTATATTGAGGACCCAAGTCAAAATCTGGGCCATTCTGTGACTATAACTCAGTTATGTTCCTATCTTATGAAGGCCTATAATAAAAACTCGAGCTATTGTATGAGGTCTTGATTCACCCAATGTATGCCCCCCTCGTTTGGGGTACATGTGGCATCCCTAAGAGTACGTGACCCAAAGGAGAGGACCTGAAACTAATATGAACTATAACCCTACATGGGGAGGGGAATGTGCATGGTAGAAACCAAGGCACTTGTAAACAAAGTGGCTAGATACATGTGTTAGTAGAAAAAAGTGAAAATATGCTATAGAAGACAATGTAAACAAGCAATAGTGTAGACAAAGTAGAATGTGAAAAGCGGGTTTTAAACATGGGACATTCCTCACAATGTCACAAGACAATCAGGGATGAAGCGGCTAAAAGCATACAATGTGCACACAAGACAAAGGGCATAGCCCACAAAAAATAGCATACAATGTCAAACAATGACAAGAAAATTAAACAAACAACCATGGTGGAAAATAGTTCTTACAAAGCAAATGCTACACATGAAGCACTCATTGGCATGTTAGAAAGATAAAGAGTATGTCAAAGCATGTATAGATCAATGGAAGGTAATGTGTTAGTAAGTTGTAAATAATGAAATAATAGCACATGTAGTATGTGAGAAATTAGATGCCCTCAAGAGACTCGGTGAGGACTGGTAAGAGGTAAAATGCCAAACATTAGTGCTATGTGTAAGGTTACGTAGGGATTTTACATCCATAAATAGAGAACAATGAACACACATGTGTATATATAGAAAGATAATGACATACTAAGTATATGTCTAACATGTGAAACAAAGTCTACATGTAAGCATAAGTAAGCAAGAATAAGTGCAACCAAGATATGTAGTATGTTGTTAGTGAGTGAGATGGAATGATATGAAAAGTGAATGTGATAGGAGTAGCATACCCCGAGTGGATGTGGGTGAATATGTATGAGATGAGGTTCATTTATAAAAGACCCTCAACAATCAAGAATGAACCATAGAGAAAAGAGTGTGTCATCAATAAATGGTTTGATAGAGATGATAGAATGATAGATCATGAAGCACGAGAGCGTAGATTGTTTAGAAAAGGTGGGGTTCATTTCAGATTTAGTCCCTCAACGATCAAGTATGAAATGTGGAACTAGAGCGTGTCATAGGGTAATGACGATAAAAGTGGTTTATCAAGTTGTATAAGATGAATTAGGAATCTTGGATGTGAAGCATGAAGTAATAGTAGAAATGAGAGACACTTGATAATGTTAGAGGGGAATGAGTGAGATGCCTCCAATTGTATGATGAGGAGTAAACTATCCAATCAAAGTGAAGGGAAAGGGTCCTCCACCCAATACCCAAGGAGATAAAGGCATGTGACTGTTGTCGCCAAATCATTGCACCCCGAATGGCGAGAATGTGAACAGGACGTTCGGTGTGATTGGGACACGTGGGATCACATCTCAAGATGTGGGACTTGGGCTAGAGGTGAACCTCCAAAGAATGTCCACTTCCTCTTCCTAAGCTAATTTTTTTACTACCCCTAGTGTAATAAAAATGGTTATCTAAACTTATGATAACATTTCGGACTTTTCAACTTTCGGGTTTTGGAGTTCTTCCATCACCATTCCACGATTTTTACATCCTAACTTCCGAAAGTCTGAAACTCCAAAATTCCAAACTTTCAAAATTTCAGACCTTTGGATTTCAAACTTTTAGAATTTGTTTACGCATTTATTTCTTACCTACTTTTTAAACGTGTCAACATCCTGGGCATTAATGTCAGTTTTTCTATTTAAACTCGTGATTTAACCGACATTTTGCTCGACATTTTGATTTTTACTATCTTGTACTTTCACAGTGTCATTTTCAAGGTATTTTATTTAAGTTATTATTTTTGGTTTGAGATCTTCTTGGTTTGTTTTTCTTTTGTTCGTTTTCTCTTTATTCCTTCCTTCATCTATTTAGAGACGAATTCCTCATTTCCTACCATGTTTCCTCTGATGGTGTTTTTGATCTTAACAGTACCACAATCAAATTTTCTATAGGAATCCAGTGTAAATTTAATCATAATCCTCAATATCCTCCCAAGTATCTTACTTGCCTTTTGTGCCTTCGGAAAAATCTATCCTTTTGACACTTCTCATTTTTTTGGAGTTTGGAGGTTGGTGTTTTTGGAATATTTTCCTTTCAGAGTTCGGAGGTTGGTGTTTTTGGAAGATTTTCCTTTGAGTTCGGAAGTTTTTGTTTTTGGAGTTCAAAGATACATTTGTTTAAAGGTTCTCATTTCTTTGGAAACTGTGTGATTCTCTTTGAGAATTGTTTGTTTGAGATTCTGATTTTGTGTTTTCGGGATTTCAAAACTTTCTCTTTCGGGTTCGAGTTTTCATAACCTTTTGTTTTGGAACTTTCTCTTTCACGGTTGAGTTTTCAAAACCTTTTATTTTGAAACTTTCCACTTCGGGTTTGAGAGTTTTTGAAGGCCTTTGGATTCTGAAATCAAAATTTGATGTCAACTTCTACAGTCAAAGGCAAGGAAAAAATGAAGTATACATTCCTCAGAGTTGCTCCTCATTCTTGTCTATCCTTAGATTTGGGAAATATAAGAGACACGATCTTGGGAAAATTTATTTTCCAAACTTCTAGGAAAGGGTGAAAGCCCCAAATTGGAAATCTTGGATGCAAGCCATATATGACAATGGACTTGCTCTAGCTACTAGCTTTCCTGCATCCATGCATTGCCCTGAGTTCATCTTAGTTGCAGCAACTCACTTCGATGAAGAATCCAAGACAATTAAGGATGTTGATGGCAAGACTGTAATACGCTTGGACCTAGATCTCTTTGAGGATTTATTCAAACTCATGAATGTTGAAGACTATGTGAAAATTTCACGGAATCACAAGTGGAACACTGGGACAAGGAAGCTGAGTTATGCACAAAAGTCATGTTAAAAAGCTATCTGGCCAAGAGTGTTACCAAATTGCCTAAAACCATATATCAATCAGACTTCATCCAAGAAGTCAATGACATTGTTTTGTTACTGAGTAGAGTTTCAGGCCTTCCCTCTGAAAAGGAATTTCAGGAATGGATGTTCCTGTATATTGCCACCATCAAGAAGAACAAGGAATTTATCGGATGGGGGAGCATATCAAGTAGCTCCATTTTTTTTCAATTAAGCAAGGTGTTGTCCTCCAAGAGTTTCTACATGACATCCTTTTAGGTCTATGTTGCAGCTGTCATTATGGTGGATTTCTTGAAATTTGAATACTAAGGGTATTCAAAGTGCTTCACAAATTTATGATTTTTATCCTCACTCACCTTTGGACAAGGGTAATAAGCACTTCATGGCAGGATTAATGATGCCTTCTTTGTGGTCATTATTTATCATTTTGATAAATATTTATACAATCAAATAATTTCTGATGAAGCCTTCAAAGAAGTGCATGAATGGGGAGTTATTTACCTGTAGTTCCCCACATTTACATATGTTCAGATTCCGGGTTTTATAGGTGCTCCCAGTAAGCTACCAAGATGTCCCACTGACAAGTGGGTCTTGCTAGAATTGGTTCAGTAATTTTGGACTATCATAAGATTCAGAATAAATGGCACAATGTGGGAGTTCATTTCCCTATTTAAATTGGTAGATACACTTGTCCATATATTTATAATGCAAACAATGTAGATGTAGAAATGTCGAAGTAACTGCGGACCTTCCATCCTTGGACCAATTTTGACTACTAGGGTAAATTTAGTGAAACACGTCTATCTAGTTCCCATGTACCCTAGTTGGAAGAAATTTTGATTCATTATCGAGATGAATTAATCATCTGACAAAGAGATTATGAGAGGCTAATTGGATGAAATTTGGCGGTTTGGTATAGCCGAGATTCCAAAGGAAATTCAAGATGATGATGAAGTTTTGGATGTAGGATATAAAAATAATAATGTTGCCAATAAACCATTGCCATGGATTGATTGGTATGTAGAAGAATGTTGCAATACCAAGGAAAGGGTGGGGCCCATTCTGTAGAGAACCTATACTTGGTTGGTTACCTTAGGAATCTCACCCAAGGGGTTAGATAAACCTACAAATATAGAAACTCCATTAACTATGAGTCTACTAACACCTACAGAGGGAAAAGGTCCATCCAAAGGGCCCATATAGTCCCTAAAAATATTTCATTCATTTTTGGCAGCTCATCTCTCTCCAAGGCTCCTACTTCCAATGCCATGTCTCTAGCAATACCAATGTCAGAAATAGTTGAAGTCACTAATTCTCCAAGTGTCTCATAAGGCCTTTCATCTCCCCTTTCTCTTCCATTGTCACTTCCTACATCATTTCCTTCCACTTCTACAATCATTTCCTCTTTCCCATATCCTTCTATGGCCCAAGTGTTCTCATCTCTTCCAGTTCTCTCAAGGGGAAATGATTGGGTCACCCATTTCTACTTCACTTCCTCTAACACTTTCATTTCCTTCCATCTCATCTTCTAATCCCATTGTATCCACTCCTATGGATGTCTTCACATCCACCACATCCATTATTTCCACCTTCGTCCAAATGCCTACTAATGTTATTGGTGCTCTTGTTTTGACTAGTGTTTGTGTACCGAATCGGGTGTTCCACTACCATCAGCATCAATCATTCCAGAATGGTTGTTTCTTTAGACTCCAAAATAGAAGAAGAAGGTGCCTCTGGTGGATGTTATAGACCTGAGCATGTTGGAACACACACCAAAAAGGTAGGAAAAGAGGCTGAATATTATTTCTAGCACTGTCAGTAAATCAATATGGAGAAAGGTTCGTAGAAGTCGCTACTCCCTATTTGAAGGGAAAACCAAGGAAACTATTACGGTAGTAGATTATTGAATTTCTAGATTTTCTTTGGAAAAGCAACACATGAAGAGGAAAAATAGGATGTGCAGACTGCTCTTGGGAATCTGTTAGAAAAATATGACAAAGACAAGGCTTCCAAGGATGAGCTCAAAGAAAAGGTTGAACTACCACGAATCGGCAGTTTCTTCCACCTCGATGATATTTATTATCATAAGATTGAGAAGATAGGTCAGAAGGGAAGATTGGTAAATGGATGGATGGAGTGTATACTGCAAGAAGCCAATCCTTTGATAAAGGAAGTAGTTGACATATACAATGATTTACAAGCTAAAAGGACCTCTATTTGAAAAATGGATGAAACATTCTCTGAAGATAATAATAATTTGAACTTGAATTTGACTACATGGAGTGAAATCAGAGAAGAAGATTTAGATTTGCTTCTCTAGGAAGATGTAATAGATGATGCCTCAAAATTGTTCGAGTATCAAAAAGCTATGGAGTTTCGGTCCCAAGTTTTGTACGATCTAATTAAGAAATTGGATGACAAACGTATAGAGATAATGGATGCTCTAAATGACATTTCAGAGGAGTTTGATAATATAAATTGTAAGTTCTTCAATGAAAACATCAATGATCTTCATAAACATCGAATCAAGCTAAATTTCAAGGACTTAGTCAAAAGGGATGAGGAAGTAACTAGAACCTTCTACAGTGACTCCATTGATAGGTTGGTTTCATGCCAAAACTTCACCGCCGACTAATAAAGTCAATATGTAAACTCGAGAAGAGTTCAACCAAATTAGAAAGATATATTGAGATGACATATGTAGTTAATCACTACGCGTGTGGACCAGAGGATGAAAAAATTCAGGGAATTATTAAGCGTTTCATCGAATAAAAACATCAGATGGATGCCGGGAGAAGGAGCAAGGAAAAGTGGAGCTGGAGAAGATTTTGTAGAGCCCAGCTAAAGATAGGTGGCCATGGGAGGACTGTTCCAAGCTCTGGATCGGTCAAAGTTGTAGGGTTGACTGGTCAAACTCTTGCAACAAACTTTTCTATTTTTATGGGAGCATGTTCCTAGAACTTAATAACATTTCTATTTTTAGTAATTTGTTGGTTACGGCCCATTATGAATAGCTCGACCCTAAGGAACTTATAATTAGAAAATCACATTAAGTCTTTGAGGATCATTTTTGAGAAGTTTGCTCAAGCTTGGAAGAGTGCTTTGACTATTTAGGAACCTTTCAATTACATTCAAAGTGATATTTTGTCATGGAAAGATGAGTTATTGTGTTAATGGTCGATGTGTTTATGCTTTGTGAATGCATATTTCCTTAGTATAAGTGGTTGGCTTGCCTTTATCTCGAATATCTATTATTCATGTTAAAACAACCCATTTGAGACCCAAGAAACAACCTAGGATTTTTCAGAAAATTATGGAATAATTTTTTTATTATAAGTGTCTACAACCGGAGTTCATAAGACAATGTGATTTGTCACTAATAGGTTCCGCATGACAAATTTGATCTACTAGAACATACTTCTCTTTTATTAACAATTATCGAGGTCACAAGATCCAAATTTTAGAGTTAGAAGTTCCAAATTTAGGTTCGGGGGTAAATTATCACCATACCCATTCTCTAACAGGCTCATAGTTTCAACTTGATTTTTCTCACATTTAACGCATTCAAAATTCTCCTAAATCATTCCCATCAGATAGGAAATTTTTTCACCTTTCCGATGATATAAATAAGTCCTCCTAACTCCTTGAAAAACTTTAGTTATGGACCGGTGGGCCTTGGAGTAAACATTTTCCCAAAAGGGACACGTGTTGAGTGGGGAAGAAAACCCATTATCCGGGTTGGCTGGTGGCGGGGCGGCGTTTGGAATTTTTCTTGCGCAGGGAGAAATTCATATTTACGCCCACGACTCTGCTATGCCGACAAGGACACGTGTCGAGCTCCAAGCTCACGTGGAGAAGAAGGAGAGGGACGGGCGGATTGGTGGGGTTAGTTGGTGAAATTTGCCAAAGGGAGGGAAAGGAGTTAGTTTTTCACGTGGGTCTGCGCTTCCCACAGAGGAGACTTTCCAAAGGCAGGGGCGAGAGTGTGGAGCCATGGAGGAAAACTCCAAAATTTTCCAAAAACAAGATTTCAAAAACAAAAGGTCATGAGGGTTCTACCCCCTCTGCTATCACCCCATGCTGCCACGTGGTAGTACCCGATGGATGCGGGATTGTGGGCCAATGGGAAGAAAGGTAGAAATTTCCAAAAAAATTAAAAAGAATCCCAAGGAAGAAAATGATGTTGCACCTCCGTCATTGCCCCGTGAGGACACGTGGCGCCCTCTGATTGGCTGTGGGCGGTGGAGGAAATTTTAAAAATTTTCCCCAAGAATTTTTCAAAATTTTCTAAGGATTTCTAAAGGAAATTTTCGGGCCACAGGCCCGCCAAGGAAGGAAAACTTCAAAGGGTCATAACTTTTGCTAGAAAGCTTAGTTTTGGGAAAATGAGGACTTTCTGGAAAGCTCTCGATGCCCTCTTTGCACAGGAATCATCAATTTTACATTTTGATAAAGTTTGAGGGGTCATTTTTAAGAAAATGTTCTGTAAGCTTTTAAAAAGCCAACTAGTAAATTTAACTTATAAATTTTATTCAATTTGATCTCCTCCTTCACTCAACATGCCAAACAGACATGGAGGATTATTCTAGGAAGGATTTAGGATGTTTTAGGAAGGTGAAATTACTTGAATGATTCCAATTTTGGATTCTTCCAACAATTGTGAGAAAAAAGGTCATAAAATGACCGTGAGAGGTTTAGGCCCGATTTTGCAATGTTTTGAATTATTTCCTTAAGTTTTTCTATCAATTTGAGTTCCTTGATGATATAGCATGTTAAATTTTAATGTTTCTAAGTTGATTATTATGTATAGGCCCGAACTGTGCATTCTAATTAAATGTATTTGTCAATTTTAAAAATTTACAATGAGATCAAATTAAAAGAGGTCCTTCTAACTTTTCATCATTCAAGTATGGCATTTCATTTCTAATCTAATATAATACATTCATTTTTTTTAAACAAACCATTCTAAATCAAAATGCAATACTGAATTCCATTTTACACATTTCCAAAGATACAAAATACTGCATTATTTCCACATACATTTCTTCTTTTCAAACAGAGATCTAACTATCTCTTTTGCCATACAATAAAACATTTAATTCATTCCATGCTAGACTTAAGTGTTTTCCTTCTTCAATCAATCATTAAAACAAGAATCCAGTTTCTATCTTTCCCAAAATCATATATTTTAAACAAGGCAGAATAATACAATTTCATCTCATGTGTTTCTTCCTTTTTCCTTTTTTTCTAAATAGGGATTTCAATCACAAACTGATATTCCAATTTTAATCAACAATGCTAATGAGGAAAGGTCTTGCAATCCTTTATTAATTTTAAAATAAATACATCTTTACATCTTTCAATGTTTGAATGTAAACAACATATTTCTATTTCTTTCTTTCCAATAAATAGAACAAAGTATAAACATCCTTCATAGTTCGAATATACAACTTTCATAACCAATTACAAACATCTTCTCTTCACAAAATACATTACAATTCCATCCACTTCAAAGTGGGAAAGGTTACAAATGATTTTGTTTCACAAGGTATTGTCAAAACTATATTTTCCTTTGCTCCAGAACAACAACATGCAAAGTTCCCTTTTCTTCAACCTGATCACAACAAAAGTGGGGAAAGGCAACGCTCTCCACCCAACCAAGACATCCAATGAAAGGAGAATCCATCCTTCATCATTGGCCCCCAAGCCCCAACCACAATGCAATAAGAAATGGATATCAACCTATGGAAAAAATAGGCTTCCAATACACACATTATTCATTCAACATGTATAATCAAATTAAAACACAGTTCAACACAAGACAACAGTTTACAACTACATTTGAAAACCATTCAAACAAAACTCAGGCTTGATCATGCAAGCCAAATGAGAAAGGTCTATGGGGGAAGATATGTATGCCTCCCAATGGAAATTGGGCATCCACCTATAACAAACTGCCAAAATAATTCATCACACATATCCTTATTCCCCCACAATCCCTCCTTATGCCCCCACATATTTCCTTATGCCCCCACAAAGTAAGAAATGCAAGCTATTTATTTTCCATGGTGGATCCCAAACCCAAACTCCCTCCACAAAATATGATGCCAATGGCATTCCCTTATGCCCCCACATGGATTCCCCATAGCCTTCTCCTACACCATTCCTATGGCAGTCTACCCAAACAGCCAACAAATAAATAAAAACATACACCATTCACACAAACACAACAAGAAATAATAACATAAGAGAAGAGCTAAGCTCCTACCTCTCCATGGTAGCTTTTGTTTCCAAACAACAAGCTTCAATGCCAAAACATAGTCCCAAAACAGCAATTCCAAGTATGAAATTATCTCCAAATCTCCTCCAAAATCCACAAGAGCTCCAAACAAAAAAATGTGCCCAAAAGAATTTTTGCAAAAAGATTCAACAACCCAAAACAAGGCAAGCAAATTCGAATTTAAGGAAGAGGGAAGGGAAGAGGATGATGTGGATCCATGTAGGATGCCACGTCACACATCCTCAACTCCAATCACAAAATTCAAATTTCATTCTCCAAGCACAATTAAGTGGTGGGTGAAAATATGACAATATACTTACACACTCCAAACAGCCCACACCCCAAAGGACTGCAACTTAAATAAAATGTAAGAAGAGTGCAATTAAAACATGCAACTTGATTCATAAAATGCATTATAAAAGGGCTAAAATCAACCCTCCAACCATAGGTATGGTTGGTAAATTAAATTAAGAGGTATGGGACAAGTTTTACTTGTCCCACAAGCCTCCAAAAATATCCTCCAAGGAAAAATTCGAATTTCCAAGGAGGTGGAGTGTTTCATACTCCAAAATCTGACTTACACAACTCTTACCCAAACTTACACATCCCTTACATATTTAATCCAAAGAGCCAACAACTTCCATTATTACTTTCCCATATCCCAATTTCATTTGTTTATTTATTTTTAACAATAAGATTACTCACATTAATTCTCCACAATTTAATTAATTAAAAGAAAGGGACACATCACTAATAAAACACATACAAACCATAATAAAATGCACAAAACCCATGGTCACAAATAAAATAAATCCCCCATGGGAGTCCCTAACAACAACAATCAAACACATCACAAGTAAAACAAGTTGCCATGGTGACCTTGTTGAATTCATCTAGAATTTCAAAGTGGTTGGTCTCCAATCCCCCGATGTTTGTTGTGATAGTTTAACCTGCAAAACAAAAATACCTCCTTCGGCCTCGTGGCCATATCAAAACATCCAACATGATATAAATAAAATCACAAAATCATCTATCCATATGAATCACAACAACATCAAGGCAATCCACAATATCACTTACAAATTATATCAACAACTATTTCATCATCATATAATGTCCATTTTCTAAGTCTACTCATAATATCCAAAAATCACATGTCTAAACAACATACAAAACATATCCATGTCAAATAGTTTATCATCATCCACATATGAGTGTCTCTAATAATCAGCATGCATCATAACCAAATCAAGATCAACAATAATCCATGATCAAATATCTAACATCATACTAATTCAAAACCATAGTAATGTCCATAATGAAATCAACAGTATCAAGATCAGTATCAAAAGGTGTAAAAGGAAAGTAATATAATTGTTTGAATATCAGATCGTGGAAAAGGTTATCTTTATCCTGTTATACAAGCCATATTATCATTGATGTTATAAGTGAAATAGATGTTTGACATGTGTTTATTTTATATGATCATGGTGATTGATTGTGTTTCTAATTGAATTTGATCTATATGCTATACATGATCTGAGTTTAACAAAAGGAACGTATGCTTCCTAGTTTGTGATATTTTGTATCCTCTCTAAGTTGCAACAGGTGAAGTTGACTTGTGGTGTAAACACCCTCTTCAAATTAACCCTTCCTGAGTCTGTAGCAACACCCTTTATTTGGTGCATCACCATCCCTAGTATAGTTTAAATTCTTGTAAATCCCTTTCCCTAAAACCCATGAAAATGTTAGCATAAGTTTAGATAGCCATTTTTATTACACTAGGGGTAGTCTGATAATTAGCTTAAGAAGAGGAAGCCAACTTTCTCTAGAGATTCACCTTAATCCCAAGTCCCACTGACTTGAGAGGTGATCCCATGTGTCCCAATCACACCAAACGTCTTGTTCACATATCGGCCATTCGGGGATGTAGTGATTTGGCGGCGACAATAGTGACCATGCTTTAAGATCGGTGATGTATGAGACTTATAATATATGTGTGAAGGAAGCATATGTGGTGAACACCATTGTGATGGATACCAGGATGTGATGAACATTGATGTGTGTAGTAGACCTAGGAGGTGATGACAACTTATGTGAAGGACACCAAGGAGGTGATGAGAACCTATGTGAAGGATATCTAGGAGGTGATGAGCACCTATGTCAAGGATATCTATGAGGTGAAGTAGGTGGTGAAATCCTATGTGGACGGGGCTGCCCAGTAGGGCACTTAGGCTGAAAATATGGACTAGTGGACTGATGAGAACAAATAGGCTATGTGAAAATAGGAGAACTATGTGCAAAATGTGCCTTATATTTGAGAGGTTAAGGGGACCTAGATTCTCTAGCGAGTGCAATGACAACATCTAGAGGAGGTTGCGGCCATGATGTGCATGGTGGAACACCTTTGATGGTGATAACTTTCTTGTTGTGAATGAATTTTAGACATAAGTGAATCATGGAAAGGATATCTTAAGCAACACAAAGCCAAGGAAGACCTAAGAGCACATCACAACCTTTGATTGAAGGTGGCACAATGAATGACACAAGCATGGTGAGAGGCCCATCTATAACTAGAAGCTTGACGTAACCATAAGATTTGGGAATTGGATATGAAATATGAGAGAGTGGATAGTCGATAACAACAAGGAGTGTAATAGAGCACACACCCATATGAATCAAAGGATTAATCATTGTATTATTGATAGTATGAGGTCCAATAGAAACATTGATATGTAATGTGGTAGAAGAGAATGTAGCATGATAATTGTGATTAGAGAATGTAATGAATGGTGGAGATGCATCAAAGCATTAACAACTAGATAATCAAGAGCCCCCGATGAAGGAGGAGGCACTGCATGATATGTATGATTAGTTGGAGAGTCAATGACTTGATTTTCATGCTTAGGGAGAGAATCATTAAAGATTTTGAGCTTATTTACATTGACCAACATAGATGCCGAAGTTTGGAACATCAATTGGTAGAATTCCCAATGAATTGATGATAGTCACATATAGTATTTTCATTATAATTACGTCCTTTATGGAAATACGGGCCCAAATTAAGTGGAAGGAAGCGTGATAAGGTTGTTCTCAATAAGTTGTGGCAATAAAATATGTAGAGCACAATTAAATTTTGTGAATGTATGCTTTGGAGGCTATTGTTATCAATTTTTGCACATGGAAAAATTAGACAACGAGGTCTATTACGAAAAAATCACTACATTGGTCCTTGGAACCCATTTACGGTCATCACGGAGATAAAATGATTAAAATAATTAATAAATTGATAATTATGCTCACCTAGTTTTAAACGAGGTCAACTCGGAGCCCAACTCGGGCTCAACTCAGTTACTAGCTCGGTTAGGTTGCTTGATGTGTAGCTCGATGGTAGGAAGAGGTTGGCCATTTTTATGAAAACATAACAAGACGATGTCAATTCAAGCCAACTCAACCGAGTTGGTCTGTGAAATATGAGTTCATAATCAAGTTTCGGAGATTGACATGATAAGAATCGAGCCTAGAAATGGCGGGGAAGTGCTAAGAGAGGTCAACTCAATCAAGTTGGTGTAGTCGGCTCGAGAAAGAGCTCGGAAGGTAACTCGAGGCTCGGTGGATTCCCTTCAATACAAAGATCTGTTGGTTGCAAAACTCACTCAATGGTGAGCTTTTCCTTGATGCGAGAACTCGACTCAATATGGAGCTTGATGTGGAGCTCGATCTAATGATTTTTTGAGTGAGTCAGGTATGCGGAGGAAGCAAGCTCGTGTTGGGGTCTCCGTATAGTGAACTCGTGAATGACTCGGGTCAAATAGAAATGGTCGGGCCAAGCCATTGGTGTAGTAAGGCAGAGCGCGTGAGATCAATCCATGTGCGAAGGTCATAGGATCAACTAATTTTTAGGGAAAGCTCGGGGACTGTGTAAAAACACGTCAAAATTTGAATCAACAATGATTATAGCTCTAAGTAACTTAGTGTGTAACTAATAAATCGTCGATGAAATAGCTCGAAAAAGAGGTCGACCACTGAAATGACTCAAGGAGTGAGTTTTGGGAATATTGTAGGAGAAATTCAAATTGTGGCGGGTGTAATGATGAAGATGTCGAGCGGTGGGAGTTTTGTGGTCAATAAGCCATGACATGCCCAACTTGGGTGGAAAAGATGCATAAATTCCACACTAAGGCATTGCCGAGAGGAAATGGTGAGATGGCGAGCCAATGTATTTTCTCCATCTGGGGAAGTGGGAAAAGTTGCAGTCTAGCTCTAGACCACAACATAGTTGGAAAGCGGGTGATGAGGGAAAACTCACCAAAATAACACATTCCGAGTTGAGTGGGGCATGTTGTATATGCATGACTGAGTCATTAGTAAGTGGTTGTGTTAGAGTAAAATGCGGGAGTGTGTTTACAAAATTAAGCTCGAGTCTTTTGGCTAAATATAGTAGGACATGCATGGTATGTAGGTGTAGGTCATGGCTCAACACATCATTCGGATACAAGTAAGTTGACGATCGTGACGAGCTCACCTGGTATACAACCGATTATAAGAAGTCGGAGGAAAAAACAATAAGGCGAGGCTCATGAGGATCAAGTTGTGTAGAAAATTGGAGGCCGAACAATGATAGTGTGCACAAATCATGAGATCAGAGGTTAGTTCAAGTCACCAATTCCCCTCAAGTCAAAGCGAAGCTAGAAGAAGGTGAGTGTGCGAGTTTCGAGGCTAAGCTAAATCAAAAGTTCACGGGAAAAATCGAGCCAATGGACAAATTTGATCATCCGGATGAGTAGGTAGTAAAGGAAGCCCGATACGAAATGAGATATGGCCAACGTAAGACTCATTAAGGTTGGCTTGACATGAGCCATAGGAGGTTTAACTCAACAACGAGTTAAAGTTGATGGATTATAAAGTTTAAGGTGTTAGGGCTTCATAATAACTACTTGTAGGAGATTGGTTATGTTAACATGAAAGCGAGCTCGTTTCGGTGTTAGGAAGAGCTCAACGTGCCATTAAGGAACCAAATCAAACCTATTCGATTCAAATATGGTCACGAGAAGGAGCTCGTGATAGAGTTCATGATGTAGTTTGGGATTGTGCTAGGTTTGGTAGAGCTCATTGAACAAAGGAAGCTCACTCGGACACGGTGTCTTGGAGCGAGAGGCAAACGCGTACGTGAGGAGCTCAATGGTGGCACCAAGCTCGCTAATGTGTAAGTAAGATGACATGATGATCATAGAGAGAGAGAGAAAGCTTCTTGTCGAACTGGACTCAATGAAAATAGAAGGAGCTTAACTTTCCCAAATGGAAAGTAATAACTCAATGTTGAAACGCTCGAGCGAGATCGGTTCAGAACTCAAAGACGTGAACTCGAAGATGGGAAGAGCTCAATTGATTTGAGCTCGAGAACTACAAAGTCAAAGCATGTAAGGAGGTCGAAGTGAAGTGATGCATCGGTGATAAAATATGTCATGGTGAGGCAACTAAACATCAAAGGATCTCAAAGTCGGACACCATGCGGGATTTCGAGTTGATGCTCGAAGGTTTGCATAGGGAGCTTGGTATAGAAACTAGCTCGATGATGAGAGGAGATTGACATGTAACATCTCGCAAGGAGCTCATGGAGTGTAGAGGAATGGACAAGATGTTCTACAAGTAACACTTTGAAGCAATGAGGCTTAGGAGAAGTTGGCGATCACATAAGTCTTGCCAGGCTCCTTCAAATCATCCACATCTTTCGTGGAAATGCAACATTCTTCGCACGTTCTCTCTCGTGCACCTACTCCTTCAAGAATTATATCTCACCTTGAAAATATCGATAACTCGTATGGTATCTTATAGACTTCCTTCTAGTGTGCAATATCTAGATACGACATGCATGACTTCTTCTCTTGTGATGAGCGGTTTGGATTTGAGAGGTTTGCACGTCGCATGCTTCTTTAGCATGAGTAGTAGTGAAAAAGGTTGCAACTCAGGATCAGTTGTCTTCTTCGGTATCCATTGATCACCCTTCACACATTGCACCTTAATCATCCCCATTCCCTTGTCCTTCTTCTTGTTTTTACTCATGTGCTCATACAAGTCCAGATAATCCTCTAACTTATGTTGTTTCCCACACCATGTGCAAACTATATTTTGGGGAAAATCATGTTGGTAATGATTTGGGGACCCACAAGTATAATAGGTCCCACATGGAAATCTACTTCTACCTCTCGTGACCTCTACTTCTATATCCTCCACGAAATCCACCTCCTCCATTGTTATGTTCTTCGGAGAGGGTGTGCATTTTGAACACGAGATTTATTTTTTATCGTGGTATATCATAGTCTAGTCTCGTATGCCTCATGAATTTGATCTATCAGAAGAAAATCATTTGTATCATGAGTATGTGTGTTACAAATATTACAAGTACATAGATTCACTCTTCATAGTCACATGCTTTAAGAGAGGACAATTCCAGACATCATGGTCCAAGTGGAAAATCTCACAAGACTGCAACAACATGTGCACCAACCTGCATGGGAAACTATCCTTAGTGTGTCCCTTAACCTCACAATTTGTACACCATATATCACTTTTGGTCTCATCCGCAGAGTTGGCAAAAAGCTTCTCCAAATTCTTAGCCATAGCTGATATTTCCGCTTCTAGAAAAGGACTAAATCCTATTTTCACACCGCCAATTGCTTTAGTGCACATAGCTAGTTCTAATTCCTAACACGGATCAACATACGTCTTATGATATAATGCCCTTCGGAATGGAGTCAGCAATCCCCAAGAAAACCATTGTGCGTGCTGACTTTGATGGATATCATAAGACAATTTGGACAACAAAGTCTTAAACCACACATCATACTCCCTTACACTTTCATATAAGCTCGCTTGATATCTTTGAGCATGCTAATACTCTGCTGCTCAAACTCCAGGATGTGAAACTCAACCAAGAATGTAGTGCGTAAAACATTATAGTCCACCACAATCTGATGTGGTTCATACTTCTTATACCAACTATACCCCCACCCTTGCAACATGGTGGTGAATTAACTTACCTTCCTATCTGAAGTTATAATTCCCTTAGCACGCCATAGTAATTCACACTTATGCATGTGTTATATTGCATCCTCTATACCTCTATACTCTGGAAAGTGGAGTGACATCTCGAAATAAACCTAAGTCGATGTTTATTAAATTTGATTCGGTGGTGGCTACCGAGGTGGTGGTTGTGGACTTTGCCCCAGAAGAGGACCCGATCCAGGCAGAACCTCCTTCCGGATTCCCTCCGTGCAGTGGTGACCCGATCCTCCACGAGTCTCCCATGCTACTGTTATGGGTTGCGGTCTAGTCGATGAAATTTCTTGTGTCCTAGTTGTAGTACTAAACTATACATTCATCATATGTGTTGTCAAAACACTTAAAAATTTTCTCCCAATGGTCTATGTGCCTATACTCTGTCGACGATGCTCCTAAAAAAATCCTGCAAGGGTACTCCCAAACACTAGCACCTAATGTGCTTCCATGGGCATCTACTTGTCTTATGCACTTCTTGATTCAATAAGAAATGATATCTATCCATATCTACATGATTACCTTCACTACTATGTCCTTCAACTACCTTTAGATCTGGAACACCTTGTGCAAGGGTTAGGTATCTAGGCTGAGTTAGATGCACGCCTATGGTTCTCATTCTCTCCTCTAACACAATCACCTATGAAGTTGATGGGGACTCTCTCTTGTGCTTTCCTAAAGTTGGGATAGCATGATGTTACTACTCCTCGCCTTCTACAAAAGCTTCAAAAACTTCGTCACCATCATTCTCCTCAACTCCATTGACACTTCAATTTCCCTCTCTCGCGCTTCATTAAACCTAAGCCATCTTTCCTCTCTCTTCCTATCTTCTACCCAGGTTGCCACCATCCTTCCCCACACCTTCTCCTACCCTTGCATGTGGTGGCATTTTAGTTAGCCATAGGGAATCTCTCCAAATATAGTTCTACCATCAATATCTTAATAGCTAAAGGGATAACATGCAAATAAGATTCTCGGGCTCGTGTAAGAATCTAAATTTAGCTTCCTTTGGATAACAATACATGGTAATTGTGTACTCTAATGTATAATTGCGCCACACACCATCCCACCAATGATCTACAACTCTATTCTAGTATTCATACGCATCAAAAAGAGTCTAATGGTCTTCTTGTGTCCGGACCCTAAGATTTGTTCGATGGTGAAAGAGGGTTTGAAAACCTGCAAGTGAGGATCATGAGGGACAACATGCACATCAACGGACATGCGAATGACAGCGTGAAGAGATCTCGAGAGGAGTGAGCATCAACCGAATGTGCATGCAAAGATTTGAAACACGGGCAAGAACTGGTTAAGCCATAAAACTCTCCTCTATCTCATAGATCAAATGGGGTGTACATATAGGAGGTGTTGAGTAACCCCCAGTGTTGCAATCATGACAACTTGAGTAGAGAGGGGGAGTTACATTCCCATAATAGAAGTGTAACTCCCAATGACGCATATGACGCACTAACGTCTGACACATGACGCATAAGGGAATTTCATAATGACCCCTAAATGACACATGGACCTATGATCTCACCTAAGTGAGATGACTCACCTAATTATGTGGAAAATAACACACACCAACACCCCCTTCATTGTAACTTAGGATGAGGTGGCAAGTCAGAAATGAGAAATGGGTCCCAGCACAAAACCTGATGAGGTACCCATGCACAAGAAAAAGGTCCCAAGCAGTGAAGGAAAACCCAGTGGGAAAAACATCCACCACAAGAGAACAAAACACTCTCTAATCTAAGAAAGATTCCAAATATGGGTCCCAACTCTAGACAAGCCTAAAAAGGTACCCATGTACAAAGAGGCAATCTCTCGAAAAGAAGAAGAAGAGAGAAGAAGAGGGAGATGAGAGGAATGCAGAAGATGTCATGGATGAATCTAAACTCTGCAACTCTATGAAGTCTCCCAGAAGAATGTCGATGATGAGATCCTCTGCCTCTAGACTAAAGAAGAGCCACCCATAATGAACTGTGTGCTTGCCCTTAGGAAGGACAGAAATGATGTGTTGGAAGTCTACCCACTCCACAAAGGAAACTAAAGGCAGTAACATGAAGAACTTTGAGTCTGGTGCACGGAAGTGTGACATAGGTCTAGCGAGTGAGTGCCAAGGAACCGAAGGTAATGCCACATGCATAGAACTATTAGAGTGAAAAAGAGGAACACCCGTAGAAAGGATGTCCAAGTGATGTGAAGGGAATAAAACATCCTCCATAATAGAAAAGGGATCCACAGCTGAGGGTGGATCAATGAAGGTCTTTGGAAATGTGGAAGTGACATGATTCCGGAAGGGGCACTCCCAACAACAGAGATGATGAACTCCTCTGAAACACTGTAGATGGATGAGGGACTTGTAGAGCATCACAATTAGACTGCGGGAAAAGACAACTAAGGTCGAGCGGATACTCATCCCAATGAGGGGGCTCCAAGCAAAGAAGAGCCATGTCGAGATAGGTATGAGTCATCGATGAAGGTAAAGGAGTGAAAGGGGCCTCGCACTTTGAAAGTGGAAAGGAGGCTGGTGTAATGATGGTGTGAGATTGAGTAGGAGACTACTCGATATCTGATGAGATGTGGGATTTGACAACACTGTCTGGAATAGTGAGAGAAAGAGGAGAGAAGTCCTCTGTAATGCTCTCGACATTAGAACTAGGTGCACAATCCTTGTCATCAAAAGTAGAACCAAAGGATTCTATGTCAGTGGAATTTCCATCACATGAAGAAATAGAGGAGACAAATGAACCAGCAAGCAACAAAGGTGGTAGTATGTGAAGGGTCTCCATAAAAGGACTGAAGAATGCTCCAGACACGGTGAGGTGGATCTGAGTGTGCCACGTGAAACCAGAGAGAACGAGATACATGCATCATCATGTGACCATATATGTGATTGCAAGTGTCAAGGAAGTCCTCTAGATGACGATGATCGGTGGGTGCGAGGAGGCGGCCCAAGTAAGAAGGCTGAAAGACCCTCATAGGTGAAGTAGTGTTCCATTGAAGCATGCCAAGCTGAATAGTTCCCTCTCCCGGTGAGAAGTGGCGGAGGCTGTAAAGTGATCCTATAATGCTCAATTCTAGAAGGAGCACTCTCCATGATGAAAATGCAAGATGCAAGGTGCACGAAAGAAAGACGTCAGACTCGGCCGATAATGCGTCTGCGTGTGAAAACCAAAATAGTGATCAACTCCCCCATAATGTGGCACTTTATAAAGTAGTGCATTTACAAAACTAATAATTCCATCATGTAATGTGTGAAAAATCATGCAACTTTGACCAAGGAAGTTCTTAGAAATGAGCAGTGAGTCAAAAGTTATTGCATTAAAATGATTTCCATGGCTTGATGGAAAAATGCACTAGAGATCTTTAAACGCATTAAAAAAGTACACGAGATGGGTACAAAGGGTATCGTGTGGGTACTCGTTGGAAATGGCATGGAATTTTAGATAGGGTTTGTTTGACTATGGGGGGGTTAGCCTCTCCTGCCGACCCCGGACCTCGCCCTCCGTCTTTGACAAGCATAGGAAGGCAATAATAACAAGCAAAAATAGCCTTGCATAAATTAATTACATGTCAATAATGAATGTTTTTAAACCTTAAAACATTAAAAGGTGTGGAGGGTCCCATGTTGGAAGAGTGGTGTTGATCGAGTTGTGGAAGCCCACGTGGAGAAAGCCGTCGGTGGAGTGAGCGAGACCAAAAGTGCGCAGTCGGTGACCACGTGGAAGAGCCCGAAGCAAGTTGTGACCACGTGCTACAGGAGAATGGAAGGTTTTCACAAGTAGGTAGCTGGAGGAACCACTGGAGAAACCATGGCAGAGTGCAAGGATTCTTTGGGAGAAAAAATGGCTTGAGAAAAACACTTCCCAGTCTTTTGAAGTGGTGGAGTGGCCGTTTGACCTTTGTGGGAGTGAGGTTGTTGTGCAAGCAGCGTTGGAGGCGGTAGTGATCCACGTCTTTGGAGATCCTAGGTGAGTAAAATAGTCGAGCAGAGTGTAACTACCATGCAAAGGCGTGGCAGAAATAGTTATACACCGTGTATCTCATGTGGTGGAGAAACAATCCACGTAGAATACAACCAGGGAGCCTGCAGGGCTAGTGTATCACGCAAGGATTCACACAAATGAAAAACACGAGCCAAGGATGAGCGAACCCCTTCTTTGAGAAAATCTACACAAATATGGCGAGAAATGTATGAGGAAAAGGATGTAGAATAGCCAACCTCTCGAGCCAGTCTTCGTATCAGGTCTCAACGCAAGTGAAAAGGTAAAGAACCAGGTTCCAACACAGGTGAGAAAGAAATGAACCAGATCTCAACGCATGTGAAGAGAGTGGAACGTCCAAAGCACCAATAACGTTTACATACTAGAGGAAAATGAGTAACAAGGAGTAACCAACCTAATCACCAACAAGCCAATACGTATAAAAAACACAGACCAAGCCAACAAAATGCACTGATTCGAGTTGAAGGTAGTGACGAGCTAGGGCAGCTTTTGCACTACACTTGAAAACTCACAAAACTAGCACAAAAAAACTTAGATTTGCAACACGAAAATTCTCCAAAATGGTAAGATACCTCAAACGTGCATACAAGGTGGAAAAACCTATGAACACCCTAAAATAAGCCACGAAAAACCCGAACGGATGGGTATGATGCTCAAATCAATGCAAGAAGCGCACTGTTGGAATATCCATTATGACACACGCCGAAAGAGAGATCGAATATCACGTCGGAAGCCAAAAACATGCATAGAAACAGAAGGGTGCGGATTCACAAGATCCACTCTGATACCATGAAAGAGTGTTTGAAAACCCGCAAGTGAGGATCATGAGGGATGACGTGCACATCAACGGATGTGTGAATGACAGCGTGAAGAGATCTTGGGAGGAGTGAGCATCAACCGAATGTGCATGCAAAGATTTGAAACACAGGCAGAACCTGGTTAAGCCATAAAACTCTCCTCTATCTTGTAGATCAAATGGGGTGTACATATAGGAGGTGTTGAGTAACCCCAGTGCTTTAATCATGACAACTTGAGTAGAGAGGGGAGTTACATTCCCGAGAATAGAAGTGTAACTCCCAATGCGCATATGAGCGACGCACTAACGCACCGATGATGCAGCGACTCGTAAGGGAATCTCATAATGACCCCTAAGCGACACATGGACCTACGATCTCACCTAAGTGAGATGACTCACCTAATGATGTGGAAAATAACACACACCAACAGATGGGTATCTCTTAACCATTGAAAAACTCTCTGGAATGAAGCTAAAGAGCATCTCATATAACTCATGATAAATATTATCTTCTACCCACTTACGCGCATTAAATCTAGGACCAATGTTATATCTCTGCACAAGCAAACCTATCTTGTCCATCTTCCACCTAACTTTCAATACTCTCTAGAGATAGTTGGTATGCCATCTGCAAGCAACATCCTAGAAATAAATTGAAAAGAAGTCCCGGAAACAGAACCAAAATGTAGTTTTTTATTTCCACTAAATTGTTATGCGCGTTGGTGCCTCATTCAGTATGAATGAATGCTCACCTGAAGCACACGTAGCTACCAGGTTCCTCCTTTGTGTTTGCTTGACAAGATGTTAGTGTGCATAGTTACCATATTAATCAACCAAGTATTCATTCATACATAAACAAGTCATTCACATCATCTTGGAAACACATATAATAAGGAAACAATCAATCTATGTAAACCAATAGTAACACCAATTGCATAAACACATATCCATACTCAGTTACATCAATGATCATAATCCAACCATAATTATCCATTAATCTTCAGAACTAACTACATAATAAGAAGCTGATACATAACATTCAGTACATGTGAACACATAGTCATGCACACAAGCATATCAGAGAAACATAACACTAACACATAACAACCATGATGATGATCTAATAACTAATCCCTAGCCAAGTACTTATAGGGGTGGGGACTTTCCCTTCATTGCCTATGCACTTCCTAATAAAAGGCATGCTCAAAAATAGATAACATGCAAAGTACATCCAAAAGCGGTGATAAAGCGTGCATGCTTTTACAAGCGGCTTATAATAGATCTCCCTAAAGATTATTCTTTAATCCTATTAATATCTCTTCATGTGTGTGCTTTATCTGCATGTCCATTCTCCAAAAATAGCCTTTTTCTTTCTCACCACAATAGCTTTGCTTTTATGCTTTTATTTCTTAGCACTCCATCTTTGCTTTTCCTATTTTTAGCCCATCCTAGAAAAATGACTAAATCCTTATCTTTTCCCCTTGTGCATGTGCATTCTCCCATGCTATCCTCACCCTTTGTCTTCTTGCATCCTTCTTCATGCTATCAAAAAAATTTGTGCATGTTTTTCCAACACGTCTCTCTCGAATATCCTACGTGTGCTCATTTCCACGCATAACCCTTTATGCCTCTTTGTACTTAGTCATTTTTGCAACAAACACTAAGTTTCCTATTCCCTCTCTTGCACCTATGGTTTCATTTTTATCTATCTTATTGCTTAGGTCAAATATGTACTTCATTAATTATCCATTGCACGTGACTACGAAATATCTAGGGTTTTAGCAAAATTGTCCATTTTTGTTAAATCAATGGGGAGGAGTTGTAATAACTCTTGACGAGATAATGACGAATGATGTGAATTACGAGGAATGAAACTTTGGTTATTTTGTTTGAAGAGGATATTGGGGTTTTTTTCCTTTACTGATGGGCTTGATAATTAATGACATTAGACATCGATTTGAGGTATTAGAGAATTTGGGTGGTTATTCAAATTCTCATATCAAATGTAATCTTGTCGTTTGACCTATTTAAGAGCCTCTTCCAATGTGGTGGGAGAGAAGCATCAAACCTTATATTAGAGATTAGGAACACATTCCTTGAGGAATAATTGACAAAGATTATGATTATCAAGGCAATAGATGGCTTGGTTAGATAAAAGCTTCCATCACTTGATAAGATCATGGGTTGATTCGCTAGGAGGATGTTTTAGATTAATGAAGTTTTGGAATGTGTTATCGGGAGGTAATGTTGTTCAAATTCCTTTACTAAATCTTGGGCCAATGTTTCTAAGTCGATAATATAATGTGAAGGAGTTGATTGTAGCATTCTAAAACATCTCCTACAAAGGTTTTTGCAAGGATCTTGGTTGTAGCGTAAGTCTTGGTCTGAATCCATTCTTTATAGATGTTTCCAAAGTTTTTAAGATACATGGTTAGATCAATGGATCCATCATAAGAGATGGTAAGAGACGCCCCTATGTCCATAGAGGCTATGTAAAAGCTAGGGGCTCATTTTGTAATGTTTGAAAATGCTTATTGCAAATTGAAGGACGGAGGATGGGATTCCCATTGGCATCAAAGGCAAAAGAGGTGTTGTAGCATGATTAAAATCCATAAAGATTTGTTTAGATGAGAAGCCATATGTAGGAGCTAATTTTGTAGTTGAAACATGCTATAGGTAGTGGATAATTGCATGGTGGCCACTTGGTCTAATAATTTGATAATCAAGAGATTATGATTAATTAATGGATTACGACCATTGGATGAGGAATCCTTGAAATTATTGATTTGTATTGGGGTTTTGGAGATTGAGTAGGGTTAGCTCTAATTATAAATGGGTTATTATGATTAATGGGTATAAAGTGAGGTTTCAAGGTTGTTTCCTCCATAGGGCCCTATTATTAGCTAATTTTGACTTTGAAAATTTCAACGTAAAAATTTAAAAAAATCCAAAATGTCATTTCTCGTGATTTATCACCTTTGTCACAATCATTTTATTCTCTTGATCATTTTACCCTTTGTTTCGTCCATTTTGGGTAAGAACTTCTCCCGCCATGTCGTAAACCGTGTTTAAAATTAATTAATTAATATTTAATTAATTTCTTACCTTTTATTTAATAAAATTAATTTTATTAAATTTTGGGGTTTTAATTAAATGAATATTAATTTAATCTTCATTAAAATCGATTGGCAAATTTGGAAGAAGTGTTCTCGCTTCCCCATTACTTTGGGCAATTAAAATTCTGTCTCCAATTATCGGGAATGCGAAGTTGGCTTTCCGCTCCCGATTTTCCCTTTCCTAGAAAAATTTTCATTTTCCCCCGCTTGTTGGAAATTCTCCTGTTGATTGCCAGCCCAACCAGGTGGCAAACGTGGTAAAATGTCTCCCATTTTCCCATGTGGGGAATTGGATGGGAATTACCAGCCGACTTTGCCATTGTCACGGGAAAATGGTTATCTTTTCCCATTTTCCTTGGAAATTAATGCCAACTACTCGGAGAAAGAGGAAATTGGTTATTCAAATGGTTACGAGAAAGCTTCTCAAATTCTCGTAACTTTCTTCGTTAAATCTGTGGAAAAATTCGTGTGTAAGAAGTTGGGGCTCTTTATTTCCAAATTCTTATTATTATTTCAACTTCTTACTTTTTCCACTTGTGTAGAAACATTTTCGAGAAAGAATTTTTCAAAGGATTCACGCATTCATTCATAGCCCAAAGAGCAAACAACTCAAGAAGCAATAGTCCATACTCGGAAGAAGAAGAAAAATATCCATGAAGGAAAACTTCCACGTTTAAGGAAAATCTATCCATGCATTGATCAGGAAGTCATGACCAAGAATATATTCCCACATATTGGTTAAAAAATTCAATACCAAAGATAGCAGGATTGTCCACGCATAGGAGGAAAAACCAATCCAAAAAAATATTCATACTGTTGTTAGGGAAAGGAAGGAAGACCCATAGTCCAAAAATGCAACCAGATGGAGGATTTGTGAAGGAATTGAAAGTTCACATAGTCATTGTTATCTCTCACTCACATTCCATACGCAGCCAAAGAAGACAAGCAAACTTACACGCATTTCCAAACAAAGAAAAAACTGCCAAAGGAAATCAAATCCAACACGGGCCAAATAGGAGTCAATTCTTTCCTAGCAAAATCCATGCAAGGAAGAAGAGAAAAGTACATGCCAAAATAAAATAAAATACCAAGCCCAACCATTCAAGAAGGAGATATACCACGCATACTTGCGAGTAAGCTCAAACATGCAACATAAGGCAAAAATAAAAGAAATCAGTCCACACATTTGCACAAGTAAATTCCCATACGCAGCGAGAGGTAAAGAAAAGTCCAAATCAAATCTTCCCACACCGACAAATAAGAATATCCACACACATTTGATCTTGGAGAGCACACGCACTAGCCAAAGAAGAATTTTTCAACACATGCAAGGCCATTCGCTCCAAGCGAAGGCCATCTGTTGGTTTTGAGAGAAAAAAAGGGGATATTTGTCAAAACACATTCACATTTAACGAAGAGGAGGACTGTGCGTGAAAATAAATCACATGAACCATTTGAAAAATGTCAAACAAGATATATATCAAGCACAAGAAAATGAAATTGATAAAGAAAACGATAAATGTGGAATGAAGGTCATTGCGGGTTGTATACATCAAAGTAGTCAACTTTGGAGCTTAATATCTCGAAAAGTGGATGATTTTGTGAAAAACCAATCATTTCCCACAATTTTACTCATGTTAAGGTTCTTCCATACTCATTTTCAAATGCACAACACCTCATTTGATATTTTTCATGAACCCAAATAAAACGTAGTTTGTTTGAATTTTGTCTTGCGCATAGTTTCAAACTTATTATCAGAAGGCCTACTTTGAGAATCCATATTTCAAACTTGAGTGATTTTTGAGAAGAACGGTTTAGTTCCTTGGATTCTATCCATATTCATGTACTCCTTTTCCAAGTTGTAAATGCAAAACACCCATTTGGTTTTTTTGGACCCAAATAAAAGACAATTTATTTGATTTCGTTACACGTATAGTTTTTAGCCTCTCAAGGGGACTCACTTTGAGAGTCGATATTTTGAACTTGGGTGATCGTAAAGAGAAAAGGATTGGTTATTTGAATTCTCCCCAAATTTATGTGCCCCCTTACTAAGTTGTAGATTCCCAGACTAACGTTTGGTATTTTTCCCAGGCTAAAATAAAACGAAGTTTTCACAGTTTCACACGTACATTTTCCTGACAGTTTCAGAGAAGTCATCTTTGACCTTTAATATTTGACTAAAGAATTTGATTTTGAAAAAAACCCTCTGAAATACAGACTTGTGATACCTTAATAGACTCCCTCATCCAGGGAGAGCTTCTAAGAACAAGATTTTTATTTTTCCCAGGGCAGTTTTAGAGGCGATTTGTTCAGTTTTGAAGTCTGGAAGTAATAGCCAGAAATGAAGCTTTTGTCACATCTTCACAATCATGTCATCTTCAAACAAGTGCGATTGTACTGATCATCAAGCAATGCCACATCATTCAAGCGTGTCCCTGTCGACTCTCGATTAGCGGTGGGCACGATACTTCATCGGCTTGATCTTAAAGTTGAAGAGTTCTCGGGTGGATGATCGTGAGTGAATCAAAATGACAACACTTCGGGATGGTGACAAAGATGAAATACATAACCCCAAGAAGTGAATTGCAATCTCAACTCTTGGAAGATCTTATCAATGGAGAAAGATCAAGAGCTGGATTTTGACAAGTTAAGGTGGCGTAACGACTAGGGTCTCGCGAAAAATGAAGAATTCACCATGGAAAGGTATTCAGAGCATGTGGAGAATTGTGTGTAATTATGAATGCGAATGTGAATAAAGACAAAATTTCTCACACCAAGATGTTGCTCAAACGAAGAGGTGGATGAATTGCTCAAGTTTCAAGCTCAGCTCTCTTGTCATCTGGAGGATTGTGAATCACGGTCAATGAGTTCATTCTGTATGACCGGGATAGGCGGACTCTTGGCCCAATGGATAAGGAACTGATCCTAGGTGTCTTGATCTAGGTGGCACGTTGCTGACTAGGATGTCTATGTGTGTGTCCAAGTCATTTAAGTGGGGTCCACATGTACCCATTGCTTTTATTTATGTGTTTTTCCTAAAATGACTTTAAAATTTGTTATAAAGTGATGTTATTGTTAAACTCACTTTTGGCAATTTTTTTATAACTTAAGTGATTTCTATTTTCAAGTTACTTTTTAAAGTTGGTTGAAAAAGTCAAAGTCATTTAAGATGCCCTATTTAATGTTCATGTAAACCCTAACTACTTTGTAACCAACTTTTGGGTTATAAAAGGAAGTCAGGGGCTCATTTGTAAGGGTGACTTTGAGAGAGGAGAAGAAAATACTTTTGTGTGCAAGCTTTGTTTTAGGAAAGAAACTTTGTGTTCTTTTGTGAAGACATTTTGGAGTTAATGAAATATGAACTTTGTGTCCCATTCATTATCTCTTGTAGCATTTGATGTTCTTATGTTCATTAGATGTTAGTGTTTAAATCTTGCATGCAAATATTGTCTTTGATCTTATTGTCAATGTTATTAATATGTTGTTCTTGTTCACAGTGATCAAGCTCTGATATTTACTTGCTCATGTGTTTTTCCTTTTACTTATTCTTATTTAGTGATTCAAACTGCTTTATTTGAGTTAGTTATTCATTGTTCTTCTCCATGCATTATTAGGCTCTACTTCTACCTAATTATTACATGTTCCTTCCATTCATTCCTTTCCATTCCTTTCCTTCATTCCATTCCATTTCCCTCATTCACGCTTCTTTCCATTTGATGTCCCAAAGCACCCCCCACATACAATTTTGAATGTATAGATGTAAATATTGTTTTGGTTTTCAATAAAGGCAGCCTCACCTTCATTGAGGAGGGACTTCGCTCCCTTACTATTGCATGTCATTTGCATGCGTACAAATCCATATGCTAATAGGCCCATAACTTGAGAAACTTTGATCAATTTCCCCTCTTTACTGGGTGTGTAAATTTTGTTATTGTTTAGATTCTTAATAACCTCCCTAGGGTCGATCCCTATAATTTATACTACATTATATTCAACTATGGGATGAATTTCTGACAATATCAATCATGCTAATGCACAAGGGATGATGGTGACAATTGGGAAAAGGAAAATTCACATAGGATTGGCCCTATAATAGTAGGACGACCAATGACATCGCTATGTGAAGGAAAAGAAGGAGATTTGTAGAAATTAAAGCTTCTTGGGGAAGATGAGGGAATGAAGGTGAAACCACATGAAATATGAAAGGGTTCAAACTATCGAAGAAGATTATGAGAGGAGACATGATGAAAAATGAAATAGAAAGCTTTCAAAAAATAGTGCTTGTAATTTAAACAAGATTAGATGTGTAGAGGTGCACGAGAGGCCGATGACATCGGATAACATATTAATTTCTTATACCAAATCAATCATACAATAGGGTTCTATAAAGGGGTTGATGGAATTTGGGAAATCATGAAAATAAAGGAGACTGAATCTAACTTGATTTGAAGTAGAGTAAGATTCATGTTAGGTTCACTATAGTGCATGACGGATAAAAGAGAGGTTTTTACGGATGTTTTTACAAATGTAGGAATCCAATCTAAGACTAACCACATTATGTGGATATAAAGGTGCTCAAGGAGTGCTAAAGTCATAAATCAAGAGGATAGTAGTCCTAACCTTAGGATAGCTATAGGTTTCAAGGCCTACAACTAAGATAAAGATACATATCCTACTAGGATTACAAGTAGAAGAGAGATAACCAAGGGGGTGGATGAAGCTAAGGGGAATAATAAAAATAAGAAAATACAATAGATTAAAGTAAACCTAGATCTACTATAAGCTATAACAATGAATGACCAATAACGATAAGCACATACATACAAAATGAAAGAATAAGTAGGGTTAGAAATACTTACCTATAGCATGTGTGACCATTTATTGTATAATCCTCCCTACATGAAAGAACACCGAGGGAGAATCGCTATGAGTGGAGAAGAGGAAATCTCAACACGAAGATCTCCAATATTATCTCACTATGGTGACCAAAATGCAAAATATGCAAGTTTGAAGACTCCAAAGTGCATCGATAAATGCGAAGGAGTGTGAAATAGTGTGAGCAAGAGTAAGAAAATGATTATTACTTAGTTTAAATACTAAGAAAGTAATGAGGTTTATATACCCAATGCCATCGCCCATGACCAATGACATTTGTTATGGTAAAATCAAAATAAGTGCCATCGCCCATGGGAGATGGCCTCGACACTGGGGGAAACCCTAAGGTTTTGGGATAAAATCATGAGGGATGGAGGTCAAGGAATAAATGGGAGTGTATAAAGAATGTTCAAAGTGACCAAGATAAGGGATAATAACATGAAATAAGAGGAAACAAGTGGACATGATGGGGAAGTAAACAAAATGAGTGTAATGTGTAAATAAAGGGAATAAATGAGGCTTGTATAGGCAATTAATGGTAATAACATCATTTCTCAAATGTTGTGGTCTAGCCCACATGACCAAGTTTGATAATACCCCAATCTAGATGCTCCTTAGGAGCACACTTAGGAGAAGAATGAATCAACAACCCCTGAAAAATAAATGATTAACAACCATAAAAATATGGTGTATACACGAAGCTCTCTAAATATTATGATCATGATCTCAAATCCTAATCATGGATGAGAATTCTTGCAAAACAAACATTAGTTGGGTTGTTGGAACCCCATGCACCACCAATGTTTACACTACTCCAAAGAGGCCTCAAACCACATTTCATTCTCCACCTAACATGTGATATCTGAATGAATACAACTAGATTTGATAATGACCTTTGAATTTTTTTGAATTGAGTTGGCTCTTACTAAGATACTTGGGAAGGGGATGTTTGAGTGCTTTTAGATGAGTGAGTGTTTTCTTGGTGATAAGAAACTTCAAAACTGTAGAGATTGTTGCCTAATTCTTTGTAGATGAGCTATTGTGAGATTTAGGGAGCCTTGGATGCCTTTTGCAAGTGTTGGAAGTGAGTGTATCGATGTAGTGCCATATAATTTCCGGGTTAACAAATGAAGTGGTGTTTACTTTCTTATACTGAGGTTATGTAGATGGTTTATTGAAGAAAGGTCAGCGTAGAGAGATTAGAATACCAATCAAAAGATATGAATATAAAACTAAAGTTGGAGGATATGTTGGTGAAGACCATACTGAATCGACTAGAACTTGATATAATATCATGACCAAACCTGTCTGACCTTGACTAAGGAAGGAAAACATGTAATCTAAAGTTTGAAACTTGTCAGTTGATGTTTGTCTGTGGATTTTGTGCATTGCACTCTTATAATTTGATGACATGTCAATATGCATGGATTAACAAGCTAAACAAGAGACCTCAAAATGTGCTAAACAAAAATGAGAAGGTTGTATTTATCTTAACAAGAGTGCATTGTCAAAACTAGCAGTGTTAAAGAGTGAATTTCCAAATATGATTGTCTACAAGTTTAGCAATGGAAGCCACATATTGTGTAGGCATAGGTGTAATAACTTGGAGGACCGTGTGTGATGCCCCATAGTCACAAAACTAGGTGTAGATAGAGCTTCGGTAAACACACGGGCAATAGCCACGAAATGGGGAGGAGAGCCTCAGAAGATGGATTCACACCACTTGAGGGTTTAGTTGAAGTTTCCACTGACCTTGGCTTTATCAAGGATTGCCTATTACTTTTGACCAACATACTGATGGTGAGGTATTTGAGAAAGGCTCTCCATCATGTGTTGTTATGATTCCTTTATCATTTTTTTGTAATGTGATGTATGACTAGGTAGGTTTATGGAAGAGGATGTGTTAATATAAACCATTATGGTGATGTAAAATGCCTAGAAGCACATTAGGGTTTTAGAAAAACCCAAAAAACTATGGTATTATAGATCACATTTAGAAATATGAGACAAAACTATAGGTTGGCATGATCGATAAAATAAAGTGGGTTTGCTTTAAAGTGTGATAACGAAATTAGGTTTTATAATTTAGACTACCACTTGATGTTATATTATAATTTAGAATAGTAAATGCAATAAATATAATAATCTGAATTATGCGAGGACAAATCTTCAAATAAAACAACTTCGAAATTTGTAATAGAGACTAGGGTTAGGGTTTAGAAAGATTGTAATGTTTTCGTAAGGTACAGAGATATGATATTGATATCACAACACTATGCACAGTGAAAATGCAATGTGCGAGTTGTAATATGCTTGTAATTTTGGGGACCTATGAGCGAGCTTTAGATAGAATTGCCTACACCAAACAAAATCACATGGAAATTTCGTCCTCTAAAGACTAATTTTGTCCTTTATCGTTGTGATTTGTAACTCAACTCTGGCACCTAGTATGCATGTTTTTGCACATGAGAATAATCTTGGGCAATAAATGCGATGTATTTAAATTTTTACCCTATTTTATTAACTAAAGAATCAATGTTTCAATGATTAGGGTCTAAACTCCTCCTTAGAGTGTGCTTAAGTGTAAGATCCCTTAGATGCCCCTAATAGGTTAGGTTGTATTTGCTTATGTAATTTAATAATGCGATTGATTTCCTCATTCAACTAATCCTAAGTTGGTCGAGTTTATTTGTACATGTGAAAATATGACTGTTGCAAATACAATAGACATATGTGTCGGCCTTGGCGAGAAAAGTTGACCGGTTCTATCCTATGTCAGTAATTATATTCAAGATTAGGTTGGAACACGATCATAAACATGAGATGAATAACTAGAAGTTTGAAGATGTATTATGTGAAAGAACATTAATTATGAAGATGTTAAGTGAAAAACAAGTGGTAAACTAATAGGCTTAGAAAACGAGAATTGAACAAGATCCATTTGAATTGAGCCAATAAACATGTAAATAAATTAATCTTGAACAAAATAATAATGAACCAAATACTAAATAAATATGGCCAACCATATAAGGACAAAACAAAAGTACTATAATTTCACTAAATAGTGTAAGTATGATCCAAAGGATGTTAAGTAACAAAATAGTGTGAATAGGAATAGATTTTCTAAATTAGTTGATCTTGAACCCAATTAAGGCGAGGCCATGATTTTCTATAGGCCATGATTGGATTAGTTATGGAAAGTGAGATCCTAATATTGATTTTTCTATATGCTATGAATGGGTTCGTTAGTTGTTTTGATGAATTGTTAGTATACAGAAAACGCGTTTGAGTAATGAAGAGAGAGCAAACATTGGTAGCTAATGACAGGCGGGCTCCATCAGAAGTGATATGTTTACCCTTCTATCCAAAACTTAATTCCTCAAGTTGATTCTTTTCTATTTGAGCTTCTTGAGCATACCTTCGGACAGGCTGCACTGCATATTACAGATTTGGTTTCAACTTAGATGCCAGGGTTGAGCTGTATATAGTCTTCAAAAGTCAGCGAGGTCCTGGACCCAGCCTTGTCTCATTTATTCGCATGTCGTTAAGGGGGACAGACTGCAGCTAGATTGAAACCCTACTGTGGTAAGAAAATCTACCAAATTCACCAATCAATCACAGCAAGATCGACTATTATAAAGTTTATGTTAAGTTGAAGGCTTTCACCGGGCAGTTTAATTAGATTATTAATTTTTTGGGATTTTTACTCATGTGTTCAAGTCATTTCAAGATGATCATCCCTGAGTGGTCATTAATATTCATCGTTCCTCCACCCTTCGAAGGCAATACCTCTCCAAAAGCTTTTCCAATGGGGAAAGAGGCTAGAGGGTAAGAAGCCCAAATCAGTGCATTACATTCACCTTCCCCCACTGCTACTAACAAATGCTTACGGTGATTGTGTGCTAAGTGCGTCTCCTTGCCTTGTGCTTATTACCAAAAATACACAAGGAAACAATGTCATTATGTTAATGATTACTCATGATCATTTTGAGATGACTTTAAACACACACGAGTAAAAATCCCACAAAAATGAATAATTTTATTGTAAGATTTTTTTCTTTTTATTTGGACAGCAATTGCCATTTATTAGTATGTTTTCATCTTATCGTATAAAGAATCTGCTTACATGTTATGTGGTTGGGAGATTGTATCTGCAAATAAATAGCTTGCATAGGTACAGGGTACTTGGGGGAGAGTTCTGCAGTATCCCTTGATTACACTGGCTTATTGTTCCAAATTTGTAATGTTTATTTATCGAATTTAGTGACATGATTCCATCTGCATTTTTGCCTTATTTTTAAAAACTCCTTAAAAACCCACCCTATAGGTGTGCAAGAGATGAGACTATTGACTTTTACTGTTTGGCATGGCTATGGTTCCTTTGGCAATTAGGTATAATCCTTAGGTCCCCTGAATCCCCTGACCTCTGCTAATTGGTATGTATCCTTTGCTGGAGAGTATCCTGAGTTTGGGTGTTCTAATAAGCACGGGTTAGCATTTGAGCCCTGAGACTCACCAGCTCAAAATCAAACTCTTAGATTGCTTGTTGCTGGATTGAGACATTTGGGTGCAATGAACCAACCATTGTATTTAAACCATTTCGGAAAGTAAATGGTAAAATCTATCGACGAATGATGATTTGCAGTTTGTACTGATACTTGTACAAATACATGTGAGCAGATATACTGGTCCCTATCTTGTAATAGGGACTCTAACCATGTCGCTTGATTTATTTATTATATTTCTTCTCATTCTAATCATCTGTTTCTACATTTCTCTTTTTCTTCCTCTATTTGGAACTTATTTCTAAAGTTCATGGGAGTCAAGTGGACTTACCCAAACTCTATTCCCTTGGCCTAGTTGCAATGGATCTCCCCTTTCAAACATAGTGCTATCAGAATACTTTGGATGCTTGCTTTCCCCATATCTTATGGCAAATTTGGAAGGCTCGCAACTCCTGCTTTTTGATGAAAAGAGTTACTCTCATTCCAGGATCTTCAACCAGATGTTCGAGGAGGTAAGAGAGAATATTATTAAATTTAGACCCCCTAAGAAGCAAGGCCAAAATTTGGAGGATATGAAAATCTTAGAAAAGTGGAAAATCACTCAGTTTTTAAACCTTGCTCAGATCGACAAATCCCTTAAAAAATGGCACTACTCTCCTCTGGACTGGTGTAAACTCAACTTCGATGGGGCTTCAAAGGGAAATCTTGGGAGAGATGGCAGAGGTGGTAGTATTCGGGATGATAAAGGTAATCTTATGGCAGGTTCTATGGGGGTCCAAACGAACCACTATGTGGAAGCTTTGGCCTCTCTATGGGGAATCAGACTTGCTAAATCTTGCAATTTATCTAATGTCATTGTTGAGGGGGATTCTATGAACTTAGTGAACTGCCTTAATAGGATTACCCCTGCTAGCTGGTCTATTAAGGAGATTATTGATGAGGCTATATGCATCATAAATTCCTTCGCCATGTGCTATATTCGACACACTTACAGGGAGGGCAATAGATTGGCGGACAAGTTGGCGATATTGGGGTCAATAATAATGGTTTCAAAGTTTGGCGCATAGGGGAAGAGGTCCCGACTATCATAAGAGACATCATTTTCAATGAAGAAAATCTTCAGTAATTCCTCTGTGGGAAAGATCTCACACGTGAAGCAGATAGCGAGATTTTGTCACACGCTCCACCCTTATAGCTCCTATCTTGATATTATTTGCATGGTCTTTATAAGGTCATTTGGAACAGTTCTTCCCTGACTTTTAACGGTGACTTGTTCAATATGGGTGGAGACATGTGCAGAGTCGAGCCAGTATGCAACGAAGCTTGGAAACTCGATGAGGAGCTGTGGAACATTCTCAGAAAGGGAGGCTTTAACAATTTCATGGAAAGAGTCCATGGCCACGATTTACATCTCTCCCTTGATTTCGCTAAGAACTGGTCTAACAGGGTAGTCACTTACAAAGGCAAGGAGTTTGAGATTATTGAAGATCTCATTGCCCTGGTCACTGACTGCATATGGAAGGTCTCAAATACTTCAAGAACAAATTTGACAGATTCGAGGAGGAGAAATTTTTGGAGGATAATGAAGCTTTGTAGCATACCAAAGGGGGATTTCATAGGTGCTCTCTGCCACAACCCTTAAGTATGGTTGGTCTCTTGTTGATGAAATTTGTCACTCTGGAAGGGAGATTCAAGGTAATGTACTACTATCACTTGGTTTTCCTTAACCATTTTAGAAGACTGGCGCCTGTGAGATTTCCCTTTTATATTCTCCAGTCTCTTGAGCAGTCCATCAAGATGGTTCAATGGGGAAAAAGGGTTTATCCCTTGAATCACGCTGTAATATTGCTGATTTACATGTATTTCGAGCATACCTTCCCCCAACCTCAACCCCATTCCGTCCTCCCCAACAAACTCCTTCCTCTTCCCTGCTCTCTTCCCCTGCCCCCGGTTTTGTGGCTTTGCCTGCAGTCCATTCATCCAAAAAGAGGACTAGGGATGACCTTTTCGGTCGCATTCTTCGTAGTCAGGTGAAGAAGGGCACCAATGCTGGCGATAATCCCCCTTCTCCCCCTCACTCTGGGATGGGAGAAGCTGCTCTAAGCCTCCTGTCATTTGGTAAGGGTGTTGTGGGCCCTTCTAAAACCAGGGATTCTAGTATCAGATTCGATGTGGATCTTCATACGGATATGATAAACTAGATGCAAAGACATCTGCGTTCTCAAAGATAAAGTCAAAGGTTGTAGACTTGCGGTGGATGGTGGCAACCTTGATGCCAGTCATTTGGATGAGCTGAACAAAAGAATCACCAAAGTGGAGAAAGAGCAAGTCAACATCCAGACAAAGCAATGTGACATTATGACTAACTTCAAGGTTACTCTGGACTTCCTCTCTCTTATCACTCAACACCTAGAAGATGGTAAGGGTAAGGACAATTCTAAGGCTGGAGAAAACATTAAGATCATTAGGAATGGATTGGAGAAAGTGAAGAAGGTCTTTTCCAAAACTTTGAAATAGTTTGTTTTGTGGGCTGTTTCTTTGTTGTGTATTGGTTGTGTTTTGGTTGCAGCTTGACTGCTTGTCTCGATTATTTCCTTTTGGCTATTGATGTATATCTCGGCTTTGGCCTTTTTTGTAATTGGGTAGGGTCCCAACCAAAAAACCTTTATCCTTATCTAAACAAAATTTTTGGGTGCATTATTGAGACTAAGAAGGTAGCCCACATATGTTGTAGCTAATCGTTGGCAGTTTTCCCAAAATTTCAGTTTTTGCAGTTATCCATCATTGTGTGCTGCTATGTAATTGAAAGATAGTGTAGATGTGGAGCATTTATGTCTGTTAGTTTTTTTCTCAAGTTGATACAAAGAAGTGCTAATTTTATTGCCATTTTTTTATTATTAATAATATGAGTTTTGGGAGGTCTACACGTGTTACTCGAGGGAAATTGAACTCTCGGCATTGTCAAGAACATCACTTGATGCAATTAAATGCAAGAATATAGATTTCATTGTATGATAAATGCATAAACACGTTCACCTTTCTTTTTCCATGACCTTTAGAGTGTATGTTTCTATTTTTTTCGATTAAGGTTAGAGGGTGCCATATTTATTGAGAAGCCATTTTATGTGGCTCTAACTTTTTTGTGACCCGGTGGCGGTAGTTTCACTTTCACTTTTTCCCCCTACGATGAACCACACCCCTCGGAGCTCTTGAAGTGTATGTTTCCTTGATTATGAGGGTTGACAAAAAAGGCTATAAACGATAGCTAGGAAACATAAGTGGTTGCTTGTAAGAGAGTTTACAATCATAGTTCGACTTGAATTGCATAAGTTGCTTAAATGGTCTTTGCAAGCATCGGAATTGCTTGGTACCAAAACTAGGTAGCTACTACTATGTATTGCTACATACGTGTAACCATAGTTCAAAAAATCGTAAATCGGGATTAATCGGCAGGGCAAATTTTGAATCGAAAATCGGGAATCGGCAAAAATCGGCAACTTTATCGCTACTTTTAAAAACATTTAAATTCATAAAATATACTTAAATTAAATGTAAGTTTGTAACAGTATTAATATTAAGTTTTAACATACATTAAAATTTTAAGTTTTAACATACATTAAGTTTTAACATACATTAAAATTTTAAGTTTTAACATACATTAATATTAAGTTTTAACATACATTAAATATATTAAGTTTTAACAGTATTAATATTAAGTTTTAACAGTATTCATAAAATATATTATACAGTGTAAGTTTGTAACAGTATTAATATTAAGTTTTAACATACATTAATAATAAATATTAAATATAGTTATACACATACCTGCAGGCTGCCACGAACAGGTAAAAAACGCAGGTATAAAACGCGAGCACGAGCAGGTATAAAACGCGAGCACGAACAGGCAGAAAACGCGAGCACGCGAGCACGAACAGGTCTAAAACGAGCACGAACAGGTCTAAAACGCGCGCGAACAGGTGTAAAAACGAGCACGAACTGGTAAGAAATGCACACGAACTGGTAAAAAATACGCGCTGTATTTTAGTGCCCTCACGCGTCGACTGTAGCCCGTGGAAAGAGAAAACAACATAAAAAACAAATCGATTTACTTTATTTTCGTCTTATACCCTAGCCGCGTTTTTTTTCCCGATTTTCGCCGATTTTAGCCGCGATTTTCAACGATTTTCGAGGGTTTTTGACCGCGATTTATCAGATTTCGAAAATCGCGATTTTTGTAAGTTTAATCGTTTTGCAGGCTGAACGCGATTTATCGCGATTTATCGGCGATTTTTGGCGATTTTTGAATCGGAGCGTGTAACCACCTTTGTATATTGAAACTTCTAACCCTCAAAAATATTATATATAAGTAAATTCGGAATAATCAAGCCATACTCACAATCATAGAGAGAGCCTATTAAATAGGCATCAACTAGCTCCTATAATGAAGGAGGTGGGTGCATCAAAAGAATGACAGGAAGTAAGAAATAGCTTTACCCGTAGAACAAACCCAACAAATTACCCAAGTTATAACTCCTATAACAACATACATTAATGATTAAACATTATAATAAGCTTTAATTAAGCCTATACAAACTAATTATTCTAATACCCTCCCTTAATGATTGAACTTGAAATAACTCCAAGCTTATCTCAGAATTTTACAAATTTATCTTTACATAAAGGTTTAGTCATTATATCAGCTGGTTGCTCAGAGGTAGGACAATAATAAAGACATATGTCTTCATTAGTAACCAACTGTTGGATGTAGTGATGGTGAACTTCAATGTGCTTTGTCCTCGCATGAAATACTGGATTCTTCACCATCTTTAGTACACTGGTTGTCGTAGAAGATAGGTGTAGCTGCTGACGATTCAAGTTGAAGATCCTCCAATACTGACTGAATCCGCATCAATTCTCTACCTGCACTAACCACTACTTTGTACTCAACCTCAATAGAAGACAATGCAATTGTACTTTGAAGCTTACTCTGCCATGAAAATACTCTTGAACCAAGAGTGAAAACAAAACATGTGGACTTTCTAGAATCAATTGATCCTGCACAATCTCAATCAGTATACCCTTTAGCTCAAAATCATCAGTTTGTTTATATAGAATGCCAAAGTCAAGAGTTCCTTTGATATATCTAAGAATTTGTTTTGACTTGCCAATGTTCTTCATGCGGTTGACTCACAAAGTGAGAAAGATAACTTTGCAAAACACAAATTTGGTCTAGTAGTAGTAAGATAAATCAAACTTCCTACTAATTGTTGATACATTGTTTCATTGACCAGAGATGAATTAGTGTTTGTTGAGAGTTTTGTCCCAACTTCCATAGGTGTAGTTGTTGGATTACAATCATTCATTTTGAACTTTTCTAATAAGGATTTGGTATACTTTGTTTGGGATATAAAAATAGTATAGGCAAAATTGTAACACTGTAAAATTCTACACTAGACAATATTGAAGCAGTCCTAGATCAGTCATTTCAAACACATAACAAATGTCGGCTTTCACTGTTTAATCAAGTCATTACCGCTTCCGGTGATGCAAGATCATCAACATAGACAACTCACTATGTCAAACCACTATGTCATCATTTGCAACCACTTTAAATCTATACTCTCTAAGATATTTATCAATTTTGAAATACCAAGCTCGAGGAGCCTGCTTAAGTCCATACAAGGACTTCACTAACTTGCAAACCAGATGCTCTTTCCCAAGAATCCTTGTGGTTGTACCATGTACACCTCTTCCTCTAAGTCCCCATTCGAAAAGCACTTTTCACATCCATTTGAAATACTTGCCAACCAAATTGAGCAACAATAGCTATAACCATTTTGAATGTTACCATTTTAGTTGTAGGAGCAAATGTTTCTTCATAATCTACCCCCTCTTCTTGTGCATAACCCTTTGCAACAAGACGAGCTTTATACTTATCTAAGGAACCATCGACTTACATTTTCACTTTGTAAATCCATTTGCAACCAATGGATTCTTACCGGAGGTAACTCTGACAACACCCAAGTTCCATTTTTCATTAGAGCACCATACTCCACCTTTATGGCAGATTCCCATTCAAGATTTCCTTTAAAACTTGCATAAGTAGTTGGCTCAAAAATTTGTGAAACAACTGAATTGAGAGAAAAGTTTACCTGCTCAAGATTTTGTACTGCTTGTTTCCTAGATCTGGTGGATCTACCTTCCAATGATTTTGGAAGCTCATCTTGTTGAACATCTGCAAGTGTGCTATAGTACCACTTTGGCCTTTTATGCTGACTAGTTGGATCACTGTTTGTTTCACTAGGTCCTGCTATGGAGCTAGACTCCTCTGGTGTTTTCCTTTTTAAGTCATGTTCCATTTTAGTACCAAAACTTGATTCACAATCATCATTAGGAATCCAAAGATTACTAGTATCAGTAGGTGTACCATCTTTTGAGAAATATGGAACTTTCTCATCTATTTTCACATCTCTACTTATAACAACCTTATTTGTAGAGATATCTAGTAATCTATATGCTTTGGATTTCTCACTATAGCCCACAAACATGTACTTTTTACTTTTAGCATCTAAACCACTCCTTTTTTCTTTAGGAATTAATGCTAAAGCAATACAACCAAAATACGAAATCACTTACATCAGTTTTCTACTTGACCATGCTTCTTCGGAGTAATATCTGCACAACTTTACACAGACTCTTGTTCAAGATGAACACTACAATGTTGACAGCCTCTACCCAATACCGAAAAGGTACATTCCTGCTTTGCACCATACATTGTGCCATCTCCATGATAGTCCTCTTCCTCCTTTCCACTACTCCATTCTGTTGTGGAGTGTAAGGAGTGGTATACTGTCGGTGTATACCTTCCTTTGTGCACTAGTCATTGAATTGCTTGGAGATGAATTCTCCACCATTGTCTGACCTAAAGGCCTTAACCTTTTTACATGTATGATTTTCAACTAGTGTTTTCCAAGCAACAAAATTAGCAAAACATTATGATTTCTTCGTAAGAAAATACACCCACATTTTTGAGAGAAATCAACTATCAACAAGAAATAAAGAGCACCAGATACAATGTTAGTTTTCATAGGACCATGAAGATCTGCATGTACCAAATCTAACACACATTCGCCCTTCATGCTTTACTAGTAGGAAATGGTTTTCGACCTGTTTACCCACTGACACCCTTCACAAACATTTTGATTTTCTTGAATAGATGGGAGTCCATGCACCATTTTATTTTTACTCAACATGTTTAAATACTAGTAACTCAAATGACCATATCTTGCATGCCATAGAGTACTAAACTGCTCAATTGTTGCTAAAGCATACTATTCTACTTGATTTAGGATCTACAAGTTTATATAGACCCCTTTCCCTTATACCAACAACAACAAGCTTATCATTGAGTGTAGTAACATTACACCTATTTTCTTCAAACTTAACTACCAGTTGTTTGTTTTTGGTAATTTCATTGATGGACAAAAGGTTTTTATTAATATTTGGTACATATCTGACATTGTTAAATGTATATTTGTACTCATTATTCAATATGATTTGCACATTCCCACATCCCTTAATATCATGCATCCACCCATCTCCTAAAGAAACGGTTTCATTCCTACTTTTATCCTCAATGAAGTTTACGTACCAATCTCAATGACGTGTAGTGTCGTGAAGCTCCTGAGTCAAAGTATCAAGTGCGAAACTCACTGGATTGGTCATGTGATGCTGCAAAGGCAAGTTCAGTAGATGTCTCTTCTTCTGCTTCTTTGCAATGTTATCATGTCTAGATTTCTTGTTTGAATTAGCCATATCTTCTTTTCTCTTTTCTGTAATCTATCTTAAAATGTCTTGGTTGATTGCAATAAAAATACTTCCATTTTGATTTCTTGGAATCACATACATTGCTCTTTGAAGAATCTTTGTTTGCTAGCCATTTTCCCTTGCCTTTTGTCCTCACCATAAAAGTGCTTTCTGTAGCCATTGATGTCGAGGAATCTGCATGAGTTTTCCTTCTCTCCTTCTGCATGAGAAGTGTAGATAACTTCTCAAAATCAATCGCATGTGTTTCCGCAATCATATGCAATGACTCAACAAATGAGTCAAATGATGCTGACAGGTTCTACAATACTAGAGCAATCAAATCTTGCTCATCTATAGGCTTTTCCACTGCTTTCAACTGATCACAAATGTCCTTCAACTGCAACAAGAATTTAGAGATCGAACCACCCTCTTGCATTTTAGTGGAAAATAACAAAATTTTCAAGTACGTAGATGTTAGACTTTTCCACAAATCCGAAGCACTAGTTGCATTTCGAACTTCAGGAATCAAATTATCAGCCACTGAAAGTTTTAGCAACATCAATGCTTCTCTATGACACTTATAGTTATCGGGGTCATCAATTGGAAGTTCATCATCGTCTAGTCTTTTTCTTTGTGCCAAGTACAATTTGATCAAGATTCTGATACTCATATATTGTAAATATCTTATGACTCCACAAACTAAAGTTTTTACCTGTCAATTTTTGAGAATCTGGCAACAAGTGTTGTAAACCAGCCATTTGACCGAGTTTTTCACGAAAACACTTAATTCGGGAACATTATAAAGGCTTTTTTACGAAAATTCTATTCGCAGACTGATTCTACCCTAAAACTGGATAATACTGTCACTTTTTAAAAAAAAACTCTATACTGTTTGTGAGAATTTAAAATAATAATTTCTTGTAAAATTGCCTAAAAAATACGGAAAATATAAAATCTCAAGATTTACAACTCGGTTTACAAAAATTTCTTTTTGTGCTGACAAGGACACTAAAATGGACAACTGGGCAAATTTTCAAGGTTCTATGCTTCACGGTTTTCTGCAAGTGGAATTAATATCCTTCCAGGTAGACTCTAGAGGCAAAATTGGCAATTTTATAATGTTTAAACTATACAAAAATTATTGCCCTAGATTTTTATAAAAATAAAAACTTTGGCTAAAGGAGTATAAATTTTAATCAACCAATAAGAGAAGACCTGTAGCAACTCTCCAACAATGGCGTCAACCTGCATATGGCACCTCACCTCCAAAGTGTAGATCCTCCTTTCAAATGCTCATAGCATGTTTGAATTTTTTTTTTTGGACTGCTGTGCAAAACAGCAATGGTTTTCTACCAGGGCTTCCATTTACATAGGCAATGGTGCACTCCAACAGGAGTTAACAGCTTGCCTTCCTCGCAAACTAGCATTGCCTTCCTCCGTGCTTCCTCCCAAAACAGCGCTTGGATTCTCTTATGGTGTATTTTCTATTCTATTCAACTATTCAATAGCAGATAGAAATCTTCTATGCCAATCTCCAGGAAGCCACATCCTCTCACTTGGATGTAAGCACAACAAAGAACGTATAAATAGAACAGCAAGAAGCAGGTATAACCAGCATAGAAAATCAGAACGCCTCCACTAATCAGAACATTCCTTTTCATGCCTTTCTCAATGGCTGCTCCTCCTCTGCTCAGGTGAGCATTGGCGCTTCACACCCGTCTGCGCTTTTGTCCTCCTGGACGTTTCTCCACAGCGGCATCTCAACGTGCTATCTCAGACCCTCATTGATTACCTATACGACCTTTGTAAGCGCTCTCACCGCCCAGAAGCTTTACATGCAGCTTAAATCAGTCATATCCCAGATTGAAGGATATGATATGAAACCAGATGCTATTCTTTATAATGCCATTCTAAATGGTTTCTGTCAGGCTGGGGATATTGAAGAAGCAATGGAAATTCTTAGGACAATGAAACAAAGTGGCTTCTCCCCAACAACAAGCACATTGAACACTATAATTAAAGGATATGGGGTTTGGGGACAGCCCGAAGAGGCCAGCAAGGTGCTACAGACAATGCTTCATGGAACAAATATAAAGCCCAATGTTAGGACCTATAATATACTCATTAATGCTTGGTGCACAAACAACAACTTGACAGAAGCATGTAAGGTAATGAGCATGATGAAAACTTTTGGCGTTTCACCTGATGTAGTGTCTTATAATACATTAGCTAAAGCTTATGCACTAAATGGACAAGCAGAAGAAGCAGAGGAGTTGATTATAGAGATGCAAAATGAATATGTAAGGCCAAATGATTGCACTTGTAGCATTGTCATAAATGGTTATTGCGAAGAGGGCAGGGTGGATGATGCTCTCAGAGTTATATACAGGATGAAGGATCTAGGGGTACCTCCAAATTTGATTGTTTGCAATAACCTTGTTAAAGGATTTGCAGACATGTTACATCCTGCTGGTCTTGATGAGGTAAGCCTACTTATATGTTAACCATGTTTTCTATGTGAACAATTGTATGTAAGATTGCAACTTGGGAAAATGGAAAGAAAGAGAGCCATGCCAAAGGCACCCCTTGTCATATTTTAATTTCTAAAAAAATAATTTTCCTGTCTCAACTAGATCGTGAAAGTTTATCAATTAGTACGACTGTTTTTGATATTGTATTAGGCATTTCACATCGTGTTAACAATGGTGATTAATTTTCTTTATGATTTTTGAATGTTTTTTTGCTGTGAATTTCTAAGGTCATATTACATTGCCATATGTGCATATTTAAAAATTTGTAGTCCAGTGTTTGACACATGCTTAGGGTTCTTCCAATTGGAACTTATGCTGATATTACATACAAAATAAAAATGATATGATAATTAGAATGGTTGTAAATGCTTGATTTACAAATATTGACATTTAGAGCAATACGTGAATTTTCTGCTAGATGCATCATGCAATTAAAAGGGACTGGGCAGGTTTGCAGTTGGTAATAGTTTGTCTTTAGCCTTTCACCATAATACATAGAGTCGTACCTCTGGCCTACACAAAATTGGTCCAACATGGAACTCAAACTTACATCATCTGGGATGTTGGGTAGCAGTGGTTCAGTTCTTTATCATGAATTTAAATGACTTTGTAATTCCTTTTTTATCTTTTGTATAGGTGTTGGATCTTATGAAAGAATTTGGAGTGAAACCAGATGTGGTAACTTTCAGCATTATCATGAATGCTTGGAGTACAGCAGGGCTATTGGACCAAACTAAAGCCACCTTTCAGAGGATGCAGCTAGCTGGAGTAAAACCAGATCTATATGTGTACTGCATTCTTGCAAAAGGATACGTTAGAGCTCAAAAGCCAGCAGAAGCTGAAGCTCTTCTTCTAGAAATGGTGGAAACAGGCTTATCTCCAAATGTTGTAATGTTCACCACTGTCATTAGTGGCCGGTGTAGTGCTGCCAAAATGGACAATGCGATGCGGATATACTATAGAATGCTTGAGAATGGTGTCACTCCCACTTTGGATACATTTGAGACTCTCATATGGGGATATAACGAAGTCAAAAACCTTGAAAAGCTGAAGAGCTGCTCCACACTATGAAATCAGAGGGAATTTTGCCTGAAGAAAACAGCATTGAGTTGGTTGTAGAAGGATGGCGATCTGTTGGATTAAATGAAGAAGGGAGAGGGTGTTACGCGTTGCCAAAATGGATCCCATCTCTTCAAAATCACATCGAAGGGATGATCTTGTGATAGATGGAATGGTTAGAGAGTCTTCAGATAAGCCCTACAAACATAGCAGCACAATTTCTAGTGTTTTTGTATCACATGTTTCTAGGGCTAGAACTAAACAAACAACTCTGGCTTCTGCTTTGCATAGGAAGTGGAACACCATTTTGTGGGACATGAATTTTTTTCTCAGAACAACAAAGGAAAATTTGCCTAGCCTTTGTTAGATATAGCAGCAAATTCAGTTTAAAGTCAGATTATGTCTGTGTGAATTATTTTAAAAGGCATGCTAGGGGATCTGGACACCGGCTGAAAGGTTGTAACCCACTTTATACAACATCGAAGTACCTGCAATCATCCCCCAAAGCTATCCTATGTTTATGGTGAATGCAAGCCTGGATTGGACCTTCAGTTGACATCAGCTATCTCTAGTTACAAAATGACCCTCTTGGAAACCAAGGACTTCAAGGACTTGTCCTCACACTTTCAAACCACCATTCACATCTTTCTTAATGTAGTAGCTCTCCCAACTTGATTCTTCAGATGGTTCATTTTCTTTAGTATATAGACATTGGATATGCCAAATCGCCCAAGAAGTTGAAATAATTACAATTAATTCATGTATAACAATTTTTTTTTCCCTCCTTCCGCTTTGGTCTTTTGTGGAATGAAAGCATGTATAACATTCCCTTACCCGAGACACATGCATTACTTGTGATATTATTGATTAAGTCATCAAGTTTAACTTCTTGAGGTAATGGGAAGCCATTTCTGTACTCCTATTGATCTGACAAGACCAAATCTGTATGTGTATGGAACTAGTCAGTTTGGCCATATAATTTCTTTTTGCTGGGTTTGATTTGCCTTGCTGTATGGACCTGTATTTTATTTTCTAATGTTGTAGATCAACATCTATTACTGCAGTTAGGTTTGATTCATAAGTAATTATTATTTGGTGTGGTTAGTGTAGTGCATTTTTCAGTCAAAACCACTTTCCACATCTATATTTTGGGAATCCACACTTATATCAAGCACCCAACCCATAGGGTTTTCCTTTTGGTGAACATTAACCTTACATGTAACCTATTGTTTCCGCTTTATTGAAACCCACTCAACTTGCATCAAACTAGGGTTTTCACTTTGTGTAAACCCTCATTGTTTGCAAAATTTTAGGAGGTATTTCCTCTTGTGGATAGAATTAAGTGTCTTAGGGTTCATTTTATTTGTTCCAATCTTATGACCTAATATCGTGTGTGTGATATTGGTTGCTCATCGATCGTTTACATGTTATATCTTGTATGCCACCGAATTGATTAGATCAAGGTCTCCAATTAAATGAATTGCTAGGTTAAATTCCAATTTGGTTGATCTTATAGAAATTCTCTTGATTCATCTTAGTATTTGCGCGAAAAGGAAATGGTTACTCTCAATGAGGATCATGTAAATCTTGAAATTGTATCGACCCTTTTAGAGACTCCTATGGATGACAATGCCTTGAATTGTTATCACATTTCTACTATTGAAGGTTAAAGTAGTAAAGGGAAACATGTTTTAGATGATCAAGTTAGAATCCAAGGCATACTCGATGTTAGACAATACCTCTTGAAGAATTCTAGTGAAATAGCTGACATATAAATATAATATTAGATTTCTAATCCAAAACTCAAGGCCAAGACACTACCATTGGGGTTGTTATTTAAGATAAGACCTATAAGGTGAACCATCAATATTTTCAAATGATAGTAATGGTCGAGCATTTACAACGACACCTTTACCTTCTCACATGGTCATTTATCATATTTCTTCTACCATCATAACTCATTGTGCTTCCCCTAATGTTCACGTTTCTCTTGCTTCTTCACGTCCTATGGTTGATTCTCATGTTGCTTTTCAATGTTTACCAACACTTAATATTGAAATTTATTCAATTGTTCCTAATGATTAACAATTTTCTTCTTCACTTAATGTGTCAACTCCAACGTGTTATACTTCTCATTCTCTCCCAGATAATGTGACCATCATGATGATAATTATGAGTGAATTGTAAAATAAAAAAAAGAACTATCTCAATGTTCTCAAAAACCATGTGATTCGGTCACTTCCAATGAAATATTTATTAACCCTTTGGCTTATGATCGTGCTTGCTTATCCCTTCCCGAAGACGTTTCATTGCTCAAAAATTCGAATTATATAATGGAAAAGGAGATCCATCTCACCACCTTAGGTCATTTTATGCCTCTTGTTTGGACTTTGCAAATTATGATCGGTTGTTGTTTGTGATATTTTTTATGATGATTAAAAACACACATATAATCCACTTCGAGGGGGAAATTGTAGTGCCCACCCGTTCTTTCCTCCTCTTTGATCGGGCCTTTGAGTGTGTATTAAACATTCCAAAAGGAATGCATGCGTCGTGTGAACTTATTAGGAGGCATAAAGGTACATTTAGTTAAATAAATCAAATTTCAAACTCGGGTTAGCTGCCCTAATTCCCATCGAGTGCCTCTTTAGGTTTAGTGTGAGGTTGTACTAAGTATTGAAGCCATAATCGCTTCATAAACACACGAGCTAATAATAATATTGTTATTTTTTATCTTTATGAATCATCACATATTAAAAATAAGTGATATAACTAATAATAAAGTATGGGGATAGAAGTGAAACAAAAATAAACATACATACATACGCACGTACGTACATATACATATACATATACATATACATATACATATACATATACATATACATATACATATACATATATGGAGAGAATAATAAAATAAAGCCCCTTTTTGGTAAGGCGTTTAGGGTTTTATGTCTTTTGGGATCTTGTTTTGTTCGGACGAGAGCAATGGAAGGTTTAGGCGGCCTCCACTAGGGGAGAGGGGTTAAAAACTTGCAAGTAAGTGCATTCAGTGCTAAACACCCGATTCCATAGCCTTTGCTAGTATTTGTCCACACCTATGCCAATATATGAGCTTTTAATAGAGTATGGGCGCCATTAAGGCAAATGGTGGATGATTTTGGTATAATTTTGCACATGCAACCTTAGAAAACTGCTATGGTTGTAGGTCATTGTCAAAATGGGTTTTGTATAGGGCGTTCAATATTGTCTTTTGCCCTGTTGTATCTCCTCAGCTTGTTCCCCCCCTAAAAAAGAAAGAGAACTTTTTATAAGGGACATGTGATGACTGTGTAAGCTTCATTTTTTGTTTTATTATTCCTTCTACGCGCAGGTCCAAGTGTGAGGTCTGTAATACTCCAATGGCACGGTCTACGCCAACTACTATGAGGAAACTCTTTATTTTTGCTTCTTTATTTAAAAAACGTCAGTCAAAATCCTTGATGGCTATGTAGGGCGTTGGGTTGTGTTGACTGTCCCCAGACATCTTGTAGAGACCCTAAACTTCATCACCAATATGCAACTTAGACCTATGGTGGGTGCGTGGATCTGTCTAATGTGATGGTTGCATGGATCTATCTGCTTGGTAGTTGTTTGGATCTGTCTACTTGGTGGTTGCGCAACAACTTTGGCCGCCTTAAGGAAACTCTAAAACTATATCATTAACATACCAATAAAACATGTGGTGGTTGTATGGATGTGTTTGTCGAGTGGTGAAAAGCACATAAGAATGTGTATATGGGTGGAGGCATGCTTACGCATGTGAATTGCATAACCAATGCAAAAGAAATGTGGTTTCATGGATTGCCATGGTTGCAGGATATACACAAAATGGGTTTGTTGAAAATGACTTGGAGCAAGGTATGGAAATCTAGAATAAATAAATAAATAAAATAAAATAATAATGGAAGACACCTTTTTCTAAATGTTTACACTTGTGGATGACCTCGTAGACATGTATGTAAAATGTGGGAGCATAGATGAGGTACAAGATGTGTTCGACAAAGCGCCTCAAGGTTATGGGGCCTCATGGAATGCAATGATTTCAGAATACATGCAAAAGAGCTTATTGAGAGGGCTTTGGAAACTTTCAAATAAAAATGGCAAAGGTTAAGCCGGATCTCCTAAAATGCTTCAAAGAAATATGATCTCATTGAATGCAATGATTGCACAAGTTACACAAAATGAGAGCTTTGGAATGGTCCATGGATATCCATCAAATAACAGTTGTGGTCTCTTGGAGTGTGTATGGAACCGCTTGGTGTACCTCCCAACCTTGTCCGTTCATTTATAAGCATGGACTCTTTACTTCCTCTCTTACTTGCTTTTGAAACTTTCACTTCATTTTATAGTAAATGGAACGTTTACTATGAAATTTAACTTATCAGTAATGTTTTGTTATTCCTTTTGCAAATCATATTAAAAACCACATAAAACAATTTCCGCACCGTGTAATACTATGTCAAAAATCGACACCTTGGGTGGCATGCCATAATTCTAGGCCCTATACTTGATAAGAACAAACCTTACTCATGATTACCTTTGTTAATGCTTTAGAACTAGTCAAACTGGAAGAGAAAATGGTGTTTAAATTGCAAACTTGGGACATTGAAATAGCCTCAAATTATGACAAAAACCTCTTAAAAATGATGTGCAAGAAGCTCCTCTAAACCTCATTTCGCTTAAAAACTATCGTAACCTCTTCGTTATTGTATGATGACCCCATATCAAACTAGAAACATTGCCTAAACGTTTGTTGGTCATGGTTGTGAAGTGGGTTTCCGACCGCTTTGGAAAATAGTTTGTTGGAAGCAACCGTCCACCTACGATCGAACCCTTCGAAAACCACTTCGTATTTTGTGCACATGGATCCCAGAATAAAATTTTACCCCGCATACCTCTTCGTTATTATATGGGGTATAATGTAGTGCTTTTCATTTTAGCCACGACCCTCGAAAAGCGTATTTTGTGCACCCATTTCCGAGCCCACTTAACTTAGTTTGTAGAAGGGCAAATGTTTGATTTCAACCGTGTCTCGAAAGATGCTGTTGTAGTTTGAGCCTCGGTGGTCGGTTTTAGATTCCATCTATTTTTAGTGATTCTCTGTATAGTAGAGAATAAATTGGAGTAATTAATCATTCCGTTTGGGGCCCCACATTATTTTTGCATGCCCATTCCGTGCCCACTTGGGCTGATTTGTGTAGCAACACAACAAAGGCCGTGGACCCACGTCGACTCTCTAAGACTCGTTCGACGCTTAAAACTAATGTGATGATTGGAAATGTGTATGGAGAGTATAAATATGTGGTTCAATACTCTTAATCAATACTATTGATGAAAAATAAGAATTACGTGATTTAACACATATACCTAGGCTCTTGTAGTGACAACAAGAGATGAAGACTCTGTTAGAAGTCGTAGAACTTGATGTTACTATGAAAAGCCTTTAAAACTTGAATGTAATGAATCAAAAGTTGTTTGTGTTATCTCTCACTCTCCTTGGTTATGGAAATGGTTTAGTTTATTTGGGTGAAAGAAAATGGGTGTTTTCTCTCTAACCTCTCTCTAAAACTTAAAAAGTTGTTTGATTTAAGTATGGAAAATGAATAATTTGCTTTGTGTTGCACCACCCAAAGACACAAGTCCAAACTAGCCAACTATCAAAGGAAACCCGTAGAAAATAAAAGACCGTGGGATAATTTTTTTAGTTATATTAATATAATTAAGTCATGGTTACAAAATTATAACAACAAAGAGGATGACGATAGGCCACAAGAATACAATTGCTAAAATTCCCACCAAGGGTCGTTCGACTTAGGAGAGTCGTTTCAAAAAAATATTTTATTATGGTGATTAAAACACGTTGAACCAAATTAATTAAGTTGGTTTAAAAGAGTGTAGTTTAAATCCGGGAAAAATTAAAGTTATAAAAAGGCCAAAGGGAAGAATGTTGGGCATGGGTCCAATTTGGTCACCCAAATGGACCCATGCCCCTTTTAATTTTTGCTAAGCTAAGGTTAAATTCTTCCCTAATAAATAAAAAACATAAGGGGAAAACCATTTCAAAAAGCAAAGATCAAGATTAAAAGAGAGCCCTTAGATCAAAGGGCCCTCCACCATTGGATCTTAGGGCAACCAAGGAAGCCCTAATTTCCCTTATGACATTCTCATAACAACTCTTTTGTTTTTATTTTCTCTCATTTTATTGTCTTTCTTTTGGTTGTAGGTCTGAGAAGGAGGAGGAGATTCATAGAAACTCAAATATATTTGGATGATCATCCTTTCATTATTTCCTTTCCATTTTAATTTAGATACCCTAAATCTAGGGTTTGAGGTCATGTTTTCTTGAATGAAGATTCACAATTACTTATGCAATATTTTTGTTTTATGGGAGGAAAAATAATGGATCAGGTGAAGATTGATGATGGTAAGCGATTTACAGAATAATGATATCAATATTATCTTTGCTCATGATATTATAACAATAGCGGGCTATTAAATAGCCAAGAATGTAGTTTGAACAACTTCCTATAAAATAGGAAGTATACAAACAATAACAAACCCGTATTGATATATTGTTATATAATTGTTATAACAATATATCAACAAACTTACAAACCAATTACTCATTTATCGTGAGTAATTATACAATTACATCACACATATATAATTATATTATCATTGATAATATAATTGCACATATTAATAATAATGTGAACACCATTCATTCCTAACATTCACCCCCTTGGTGTGAACATTATTAAATCCCAATATTCACCCCCTTAATGTGAACACGAAGAAGAACCATATTCAAAGAAATTTAACCACCTCCTGAAAGCACTTCTTAGACCAGGTACAAACTCCATAGATTATCTCTTTACCCTCGTAAAGGCGTAGTGTCAAGCCGAATTATGCAGGAATGCTCCCTTCCTCTTTAGGTTCCTGTGGGACTTTCCCTTCCTCCCTGGGCGCCCGAATTCTGAATCTCCAAGATCCACAAGCTTCACACTAGCTGGATAACCATCCCTTGAGTCTACCTCAAAATCTTCTCCTGCTCCCCAAAAATGAGTATTCTGAAAACATGACTCCTCCAAAAAGTTCTGAAAAGGGTTTATTCAGAAAACCATCACTCTGCAAAACAAGAACACTGAAAATGAAAAACCATACCGCACACATGTCACCAGATCAGTCTGTGGCCCCGTCGTTGGCGACTGATGAGAGGACGTTGTTTGTCCTCCATCCTCCTGTGCCTCCATCCTCCAGTCATCTGAACTCAAAACAAGTAGTCTTCAAAATTATAATCTGGTTCATCAGTCACTCGTTCATCTTCTGATTCAGAAGATTCTTCTACAACTATATTTGCTTCATGTGGCTTCAATTTTCCACTGAGAAGATCTTTGGCTCAAGTTGTGCAAAATTTAGACATATGTCCTTTTTTCTTGCAATAAAAGCATTCTAAGTCCTCTTTTTTAAAGAACTTTTTGTATTTATTTTTCACATACATTGCCGTTTCTTCTTCTATATCTTCTTTAGTCCTTTTTTCTTCAGACAGAAGAGCTGATATCATATCTTCCAATGAGTTGGAAGGTATCTAACCAAGAGTGAAAACAACATTATTGTATTTGGGTGGTAAACTATTCAAAGAGAATAGCTTTTGCATCCTCATCGTCTATTGGAGCTTTTACTTCTGCAAGTTGTCTCAGAAGAGATCGTAAATTGTTGATGTGACTAGACATTGAATCTCCATCACTCATTTTGAGATTGAACAGCTAAAGTTTCAGGGAAAACTTTGCATTGACTGCTTTTGAACCAAACAATTTGCTCAGATTATCCCAGATGTCCTTCAAATTTTTATCTAGATCAACATAATGTAATTCAGAATCTGAAAGGGCAAGGCCAATAATGGCTTTGGCTTTATCATCCCGTATTTCCCATTCTACCAATCTGGTCGGATCTGAAGGTGCTGGTTCTTTTCCATCTACTATCCTCCAAAGATTTTTGTTCATCAACTGCATCTGGATCTTGACTTTCCATGTGTGAAAATTGAGACCATTGAATTTTTCTAGTGGAATGTCCATTATACCTTAGAGCGTCGGTTTCAACCGAAAATGCACTCTTAGGGGAGTCGGGTTCAACCGATATTGCTCCCGTTTTACACTATATATTTAAAAAGTAATAAGAACAAATTACTTTTTAAATTTTACATGGATATTTCTATAGTATAAATCAAAACAAAATATTGAAAAATATATAGAAATGACTATCAAGTGAATATCAAATTACATAATACCTTATCTGAGTTTGCAATGAGCTCAAGCCACTCTGATCTAGATATTGTTAAATACTACGCCTTTGAAAGATGACCAGTGTGCTAAATCCGTGGAGCATTCTGGCATATGACAGAATAAACTGAACACGAGTTTATATCAGTCGATCTGAAAAATACATAGGGGCAATATTCCTCTGCTCCAAATGTATAAAGAAATAATTGTATCATGATTTCCAACCAAATTTCTTCTGCTACGTTCTGAGGATTCTAACATTGACAACTTTTCCTTTGTAAGACCTCACCAAACATCAATGACCGCCACCTCCTCCAATGCAGATCAAGAATTGATTCATGTTACCGTCTTGTCAAACAAGTATGCAAAAACAGATCTGGTTTGGCGTGTAGAAGATATATACCATTGACTCATGCAAACTATGCGTTGGCAGGTTGTTGGGAGAAGTCGACTGCTGGACAGTTGTGACCGGAGATCGAGTTGAATTGCCCATCACCAATCAACAGGTTCCGAACAGATCTGAGCGGCTGAAAGTAAGGAGAAATGGAAGCTAGGTAGATGGATTCATTGGGAGGTCGTTTGTCTTTGAAGATTACTCACAAACAATCCAGCCGATCTAACAGATTTTTTCAATATTCATTTGATTTGTATAGAAATGTACAGCCGAGCTAGCTATACTTGCATGCGGTCAGAGAGAAAAGTTTCCATACTTCCATGCAGAAGTCTTTGTTAATGCGTAGCTAGGAATCCGTGAAGAAGACTGATAAATATAATATGAGCCAAATATGGGGAGTCAGTGCTGCGCAGGTTTAGCTTTGCAAGCATACACGCCGCCTCAACAGATATATATGCAAACTGTGTAAGCATACAGACGTCATGTGAACTGTATCACAAGATGCATGAAGGAAACGAATGGAAAGCTCGAATTAAATCCAATGTCTGTTCAAATCTTCCACAAATATTCCTTCGCTCTGATGCCAATTGATGATGGTAAGCCAGATTTACATAGAATAATGATATACAATATTATACTGCTCACTCAATATTATAACAATAGAAGGCTATTAAATAGCCAAGAATGTAGTTTGAACAACTTCCTATAAAATAGGAAGTATACAAACAATAACAAACCCGTATTGATATATTGTTATATAATTGTTATAACAATATATCAACAAACTTACAAACCAATTACTCATTTATCGTGAGTAATTATACAATTACATCACACATATATAATTATATTATCATTGATAATATAATTGCACATATTAATAATAATGTGAACACCATTCATTCCTAACAAAGATTTCACAAATGGGGTTGCCATAGAAATTTATTGGTTTTGGATACTCTAAGAGCTTTTATTTTTCTACGGGAATGATATATATATATATATATATATATATATATATATATATATATATATATATATATATATATATATATATATATATGCCCAAACTACGCATGTGGAGGAGAGAAGGCCATACTGAAGCGAGCCCCATGGTGGGTGGTTTCAATGCAAAGGAGGGGCGGTGGTCGTGTGTTGCCACAACCGTGGCAAAGGCGTGTCATGCGGCCATGACAAAGCCGTGTGGGAGGAGATAAGGGAAGGGATGCTGGAATGGCCGACCGTCCAACCCTTCCAATAGTTTAGGTTTATTACACACACACACAAACAATATATCAATGAATTACTTGAGTTTAGTTCATTATTTTTCTTTTGAACAATTCGATCATCATTTTTAGTTTTTAGATATTTAACCCAATTAATTTAAATCCATATAACTACATGTTGTTCTCTCTCTCTCTCTCTCTCTCACACACACACACACACACACACACACACACACACACACACACACACACACACAGCGGCGCGCTTATCAGGTGCGCGCGCACACACACACACACACACATATAAAGAGAGAGAGTCTCTGGTTTATTTATTAATTGCAAAACTATAAACAAGATTGATCACAAAACAACATGATTTCATAACAAAAGCATGGATATTAGTAAACTCATTTTCAAAGATTGTGAACTCGAGAACTAGATTGAGAAACATGATTTTTTAATATTTATTCATAAAAGGAAAGAGGCAAATCGAGCAATGAAAGATTTAATAAAAGAAAAACCTTAAATTTACTAGCACATTTCTAAATTACTACAACAAATCAAACTTTTACATCCGTCTTTCCTATCCTTTAAATTTCATTGTAAAAGGAAAACTATAGAAATTTTGAGAAAGATTTAATAGTAAGATTATTTTCTTCTTCTAAGGTGAAATCACATTCTTTCAACTTAATGTTGCAATTTAAATAAATCAGCCATCCAAGTTTTTCAATAGGAAAGAAAACATATTCCTTTGATGTCAACAACACTACAATTCTGAACCAAATCATTTCTTACATTCACCTAAGTTCACATAAGTGAAAATTACAATTTAAAATGCAAGTAAGAAAGCCCTCCACAAGGTGGAGACAACATGCCAAAATTTTATAAATTTTCAACTTCAAAAACAACTCCCAAAATGTTTTTCTCCAAGTTCAACTCCATGTTCAAGCTTCATTCCAACTCCTAAAATCAACAAATTATTCCAAGAAGGCCACAAGAGATGGCTTGGTTGTCCACCCAACCAATTGGCATCATCACATGCCTCTAATATGAAAAAGAGAACATGTTAGCCTCCCTTCAAGCCCATGGGAAAGAGAAAACCCAAGCCCAGGAAAGAAAACCCACGCCTCCAACCAACACAAGGGAAGAGAAAAACAAACAAAGATGCCAAGACATTTCAACACTCAAATCATCCAAAAGAAACATAGAATTACCACACCACTTAAGAAGCTCAATGCTTCTACCAATGGGGAAGAGGGGATAAAGATATCCCTAAGTTTTACTAAACCCAAAGTACCCCAAAAACCCACCAAACCTCTTTATCTCTCATTTTCTCCTTATCTCTTCATGCCCCTCTTTACCAAGGGTTTTCAAACATTGCAAGTCTTCTTAGGTAAAGATATGATATGATTTCCAAACCAAATGGAAATGATCTCCTACAACAAACCAAATGTAGGGGGAAAGAAAATAACCCAACAAGGCTTATCCATCAAGCAATGAGGGTAAAAAATAAAAGGGATTCCTCCCTCTTCCCATTACATTTTCAAATCCATTCCCCTCAAGGGTGGATGGAGAAAACCAAACAAATTCACAAGCACAAAATTTCAAAGAAAAACTCAAATCAACCATGGAGGCAAGAGAAATTTCATTACTTAAACAATAATCAATTGAGAGTGAGGACCTACCTCACAAAAACAAGAAGCACAATTCAATTCCAAGCTCTCCAAGAAATTCCTTCTTCTCCTAAAGCTCCCAAAGTAAGAAAAATGACCCAAAGAACCATCATCCCTTAAAAAACGAGGGATGATATAAAATAAGCCCCAAAAAAAAGTAAATGAGAGGGTGACAAGTGTCACCCTCCACCTAAGACTCAACCAATCGTCCATCCCCAAAATTACACCGAAAATTCATTAAGAGAAAATAATAATTCCAATACAATCGAACAATCTCCATATGGAGAAGCATGCACCCCAAATCTAATTCAATCCACCAAATCCAATAAACATAATTGAAAGGGTTGAAGGAGAGGCAAAAGAGGCAAATATGCTCTATTAACCTTGAAAAGAGCTCACCCACCCATATGTGTATAGTCTAGGGGCTCTTTTCAAGGTAAATATAGTTGTTTGCTTACCTTTTACTCCTCCAAAATGTCACTTCTTTTCGAAATCCAAGTTTTGGGAGAGAGATGACATTTAGGAGGGGTAATTGGACTTACTTAATCCATGATTAGGTTCCTTTAATATCATTTTAATCAAAACAATTAACAACAAATCAATCCCACAAGGTGGGAAGGGGGTAGCACTAACACAACACAAACAAACAATAAGTGAAGGGTGGTTAAGTTAAGAACCTAGAAGAGATACTAAAGAGAGTGCACAACCATAGAAGAAAATTTAAATAAGATAATACATGCCAAAAAGGGGTGGAATTTCCACATTTAAACCATAGTCCAAACAAAGTGGACAAAATATAAAATAAACAAGGGGATGACATTCGGCCCATCATGGCCTTTTGTGCTAGTTAGAAATGCCCTTCCTGAGTCCCACATTCTTATATGGTAAGACCTGCCATGCGCAAACTCGAATCAAACATCATACATGTTTAATACCAGAAACTAAATCATACGATATCACACATGCATTATGACGACAATCCAACCAAATCAAAGAATAGCGAGTCAAGTCAATCATTCTATGATCATCCATCTAGTGTAACAAGAAAAGGTTATGACAATGCATCCATAATGTATCTATAAGAAAACCACGTAATCACAATCCAAACTATCCATGACATCACATCAATGCCCATAAAAATGATTAAATATACATCGACATCGCATGCCCAACAATATCTTATCAAAATGAGTTAGCATCCTAATGCTAATATAATCCACATAATATAACATCAACAATAATAATGGTAGTAACACAGTATCAAATGTCTCCATCAAAATAATATAATGGGTACAATGAGTCAACATAGTCCAAAATGGAATGAAAATAGGTGGGCACTACATCCCCTCTCTCAGGAATTGACTTCCTCCGGGAAGTCACTGGAAGAGGTAAGGATATTGAGCCCTCAAAGGTGTCGCATCCTCCCGGTAGCTTTCGTATCTTTGTATCTATCCAATTAAACCCTAACCTCGTCCAAGTGTTGCCCCAAAGAGCCAACCTCCTATGCTCTAGAATACACACAGGATCCAATGTCCACTGTCATTCGACCTCTACCTACAAGACCGACCAATCCAAAACATGAGAGATATCATGTACATACTTTCGCAACATAGAAACATGGAACACATCATGAGCACGAGATAGGTGTGGTGGCAGAGCTAAGTGGTAAACAACATGAACAATAATCTCTAAGATCTCAAAAGGACCCATAAAACGAGGAGAGATCTTAAAGCCCTTTCCAAAACATATTAGATTATTGTGCAGACGCACTCTCAAAAAGACCTTGTCACCCACTAAGAAGTGACGCTCAACCCTCTAAGTAACAACATATGCATTCTGGTGTGTGCACGAGCCTGCTCCAAATGTTGTCTAATAAGGATAAATTGTTGCTCCATATCACGAAGGTAAGTTAGATCAAGAATAATCCTGTCATCCAACTATCCCGAGTGATTTAACAAATATTGAATTTGTAAAACGCTAATTACAGAGTCACGTATGATAAATAACTACTAAACAACTGCTGGAATATAGATGACACAAGCAATAAGATAAATAAGTATAAAACCTTAAGTGCAAGGAGAGGGGGGAAAAGACTTAGCTGATTCATGCTTGATCCGAGATCTGTGCAGATAAAGAAAACTAATGAACATGAGGAACAAACTATCACAATCGAGTTAATGTAAATTATGGAACTATCGGATGTTCTGGAATAGGGCACTTGGATTGGGGCGGATGCCTAGGTGTCGAGACCTCTGCTACATGCCTATGATCGCGCAAGACCCGTAAACTGTTTTTTCTTGTGTCGCAAGGTGGTCGTTGTTGGTCGCCTATATTTTGTTGGATGATCAAAAATTCACTGTAACTCTGCAAAGAGAAGATAACCTACAAAACCCTCAAACTACATCAAATCCAAAAAGAAAAGATGCAATATGGGAGTTAGATTGACCTCGGTGGTCACCCGATAGAGTGAACTTATGATCGAGTGCTGCACTACATCTTAGACTCCATGTAGTTCTTGTGTGTGTGTGATAGAATCATGCCCTAGGAAGCCCTTATGCAAGTGCATGTGATAACGGGTGATAGCTAGATGTACCAATGTAAATAGATGTGTGGATGACAACACGTACTTCCCCTCCCATGCATGTATGCAATCCCTTGTCCCTTGTATTAGTGTTATATGGATGACTTTGATCCTTCTTAGATGCCTTTAGATGCATGCTTAGGTGATGATAATAGATTGTTAGAGCTTGGTTCTTTATTTTGGTCACGTAGCTTTGTATTTATATGATTTCCTTGGTTGAATTTCGTAATTGACAAGCTGCAAGACCGACCCATAAGAAAATAGGATGCCTAAAAGATAAAAGAGGCTCAAAAGAGATGAGTAAGATAGAAAGAGGTCGGGGCACCTAGAGGGGATGAGGGCGCTTGGGGTGCTGGTGTCCAGAGTCATAAAAAATAAATCAATAAAGTCTAGACTGGGTTGGAGGGTGTAAAAGACCATAAAAAGACAAGAAATATAGAAAGACGATAAATACAACAATTAATCACTAGTTTTCTCGCTTAGGAATCATATGAATGCAAGTATGTTCTTAGGATGCGGAAAGGTACCCAAGTGCATGATTTTGTATCTACACCCAACTCAAAGGTGTCCTGCATGATCTCCCATATAGATCCCGATAAGGTGCCATGCTAATTGAGTTGTGGAAACTATTATTAAAGGTAAAATCTACAAGGTAAAAAATTCTCCCATTTCTTTTGTTGATCCACGACATACATCCTCAGCATATCCTCAAGGACTTGGTTCACCCTCTCTATCTATCCATCTATCTCTGGGTGATATGCAGAGCTGAAATTAATTTGTGTGCCTAAAGCTTGCTGAAATGATTTCTAGAAGTATAAAGTATAAATGGTATCTCAATCACAAATGATCATCCTCGGAATCCCATACAGTCTCACAATGTCATCAAGGAAAACCCAGGCTTTGACGACAACATTATAAGTGAAATTCGTAGGTGAAAAGAGGGCAACCTTGGTTAACTTGTCCACTGTCACCATGATGGGGTCATGATGATACAATGAAGTAGGAAGACCAACTATAAATTCCATAGAAACCACATCCGACTTCCACTCCGGAATGTCATGTGGGTAGAGGAGACTCACGGGGTGAGAATGTTCGACCTCAACCCTTTGGAACTTGAGACAATGGGCTACAAAATTCTGTAATGTCACAACACAACCCACGACCAAAAGTACAATTGTCTCAAGTCTCGCATACATCTTCTTCACGTTAGGATGAGTTGTATAAGGGGCTTGATGTGCCCCATAAAGAAAAAAATGTAAATCCCCGCATTAGGCATGAAAATGTGCCTCTGATACTGGAGAATACCATCAATCACTAAAGTGCAACCAACATACTTTCCCTCTAAGGGCCTTTGTAACTTTACCTCTCACCCAACACCCTCATAGAATCCGTCACCAGAAAGATGCTAAAGGATCCTATATCGAAGGTCAGACTGCAAAGTCAAGGCAACTATCTCATGTCATTTTCTACTAAGGGAATTTGCGACGACACTCTCTTTTCCCTTGAGATACTAAATTTCTAAATCATACTCACAAAGGAACTCCATGTTGAGATTGGACTGCAAAAAGATGTGTCAGTAAACTCAAATGATCTCGTCCCCGAGAACAAATAGTTTTCCCAAAAGGAAGTGCCTCCACCGGACTAATGTATGCAAACATTGTTGTAAGATCAAGATCATGGGGTAGGGAATTAAGCTCATAATCCTTGGGTGATCTCACGCCATGAAAGAAGAGTGTTGGGGAGAGAGCTCTAATGTTACTCTCCTTCCATGAATGCTTCTTGCATTTATACACCACTCAGAATCGGGTCCGATCGATGTTTAGTTCTATGTTGTCCCATGTAGAAAAAGGAGATAAAATGCATTCTCGATTCTTTGGAGGATTGTGCTGCATCTTGTGAAGATTTCTTTGTGAAATGTTGAAAAATGTGCTGATATGAGAAAGTAACTATAGTTTCCCCTGGTCATAGGCACCCAGGATCGTTCAGAGCGCCAGGCACTAGTGTATCTATCGGGCATTGGTGTTTGTGCTATACCGAGGACCCAAGTCGAATCTATCCCATTATGTGACTGTAACTCAGTTATGTTCTGTATCTTGTGAAGACTGTAATGAAACTCTTAGCTATTCTACGAGGTCCCGATTCACCCAATGTATGCCCCCCCTCGTTTGGGGTACATGCGGCGTCGCTAAGAGTACATGACTCAAAGGAGAGGACCTGAAACTGATATGAATTGTAACCCTACAAGGGGAGGGGAATGTGCATGGTAGAAACCAAGGCACATGCAAACAAAGTGGCTATATACATGTGTTAGTAGAAAAAGTGAAAAACATGCTATAGAAGACAATGTAAACAAGCAATAGTGCAGACAAAGTAGACTGTGAAAAGTGGGTTTCAAACATGGGACATTGCTCACAATGTCACAAGACAATTAGGGCCGAAGTGGCCAAAAGCATACAATGTGCACACAAGACAAAGGGCATAGCCCGCAAACAATAACATACAATGGCAAACAATGACAAGAAAAGTGTAACAAACAACCATGGTGGCAAATAGTTCTTGCAAAGTAAATGCTACACATGAAGCACTCATTAACATGTTAGAAAGATAAAGAGTATGTCAAAGCATGTATAGATCAATGGAAAGTAGTGTGCTAGTAAGTTGTAAATAATGAAACAATAACATATAAGTATGTGAGAAAGTAGATGCCCCCAAGAGCCTCGGTGAGACTGGTAAGAGGTATAATGCCAAACATTAATGTTGTGTGTAAGGTTCAGTAGGGATTTTACATCCATAAATAGAGAACAAGTGAACACACATATGCATATATAGAAATATAATGACATATTAAGTATTTGTCTAACATGTGAAACAAAGTGTACATGTAAGCATAAGTAAACAAGAATAAGTGCAACCAAGATATGTAGTATGTTGTGAGTGAGTGAGATGGAATGATATGAAAAGTGAATGTGATAGGAGCAGCGTGCTCCCGAGTGGATGTTGGTGAATATGTATGAGATGAGGTTCATTTATAAAAGACCCCTCGACAGTCAAGAATGAACCATAGAACAAGAGTGCGTCATCAAGAAATGGTTTGATAGAGATGATAGAATGATAGATCATGAAGCATAGAGCGTAGATTGTGTAGAAGAGGTGGGGTTCATTTCAGATTTAGATCCTCAATAGTCGAGCAAAAACTGTGGAACTAGAGTGCGTCATAGGGTAATGACGATAGAAGTGGTTTATCAAGTTGTATAAGATGAATTAGGAATACTAGATGTGAAACACAAAGCGTAATAGTAGAAATGAGAGACACTTGATAATGTTAGAGGGGAATGAGCGTGATGCCCCCAAGTGTATGATGACGAGTAAAATATCTAATGAAAGTGAAGGGAAAGGGTCCTCCACTCAATGCTAGAGGAGATAAAGGCATGTGATTGGTGTCGCCAAATCATTGCACCCCCCGAATGGCCATAATGTGAACAGGACGTTCGGTGTGATTGGGACACATGGGATCACCTCTCAAGATGTGGGACTTGGGCTAGAGGTGAACCTCCGAAGAATGTCATCTTCCTCTTCCTAAGATAATTTATGTACTACCCCTGGTGTAATAAAAATGGTTATCTAAACTTATGCAAACATTTTAGACTGTCAAACTTTCAGGTTTTGGAGTTCTTCCATCACCATTCCATGATTTTTACATCCTAACTTCCGAAGTCCGAAACTCCAAAATTCCAAACTTTCAAAATTTCAGACCTTTGGGTTTCAAACTTTCTGAATTTCTTTGTGCATTTATTTCTTACTTACTTCCGTACGTGTCAACATCTGGGCATTAATGTCAGTTTTTTCTATTTAAACTCGCGATTTAACCTGTCATTTTCACCTGACATTTTGCTCTGACGTTTTGATTTTTTATCGTCTTGTACTTTCACGACATCATTTTCAAGGTATTTTATTTATGTTATTTCTTTTTGGATTGAGATCTTCTTGGTTTGTTTGTCTTTGTTCGTTTTCTCTTTATTCTTCCTTCATCTATTTTAGAGACGAAATCCTCATTTCCTACCATGTTTCCTCTGATGGTGTTTTTGATCTTAACGGTTCCAAAATCCAATTTTCTACAGGCCTCTAGTGTAGATTTCATCATAATCCTCAAGATCCTCCCGAGTATCTTACTTTCCTTCGTGCCTTTGATGAAATCTGTCTTTTCGACACTTCTCATTTTTTCGGAGTTCAGAGGTTGGCATTTTTGGAATAATTTCCTTTGGGGTTCGAAAGTTTTTGTTTTTGAGTTCGAGAGATTTGACTGTTTGGAGGTTATCATTTTTTGGAAACTGTGCCCTTCTCTTTCAAAACTGTTTGTTTTTGGAGTTTCGAGAGTTTGTGTTTTTAGGATTTTGGAACTTTCTTTCTGGGGTTAGGGTTTTGGAACATTTTGTTTTGAAAATTTCCAATTTGGGTTTCGAGTTTTGAAGGCCTTCGGATTCGAAATCAAAATTTGATGTCAACTTCTGTAGTCAAAGGCAAGGAAAAAATGAAGTATACATTCCTTAGAGTTTCTCCTCATTCTTGTCTATCCTTAGATTTGGGAAATATAAGAGACACTGATCTCGGGAAAATTAATTTTCTAGACTTCTAGGCAAGGGTGAAATCCCCATACAAGAAATCCTGGATGCAAGCCATATATGATAGTGGACTTGCTCTAGCTGCTGGATTTCCTGCATCCATGATTTTCCCTAAGTTCTTCTTAGCTGCAACAACTCACTTCGATGAAGAATCCAAGACAATTAAGGATGTTGATGGCAAGACAATATCGAGATGGGGGGAGCATATCAGTAGCTCCATTTGTTTTTAGTTAAGAAAGGTGTTGTCCTCTAAGAGTTTCTACATGACATCCTTTTTGGTCTATGCTACAACCACTATGGGGGATTTTACTGGCATGAATACTAAGGGTGTTCAAAGTGCTTCACAAATTTACAATTTTTATCCTCACACACACAGACAAGGCGGTAGGCACTTCCGTAGGATTAATGATGCCTTCTTTGTGGTCATTATTTATTGTTTTGATAAAGATTTATACAATTGAAGAATTTCGATGAAGCCTTCAAAGAAGTGCGCGAATGGGGAGCTATTTACCTACAGTTCCCCACATTTACATACATTCGGATTCCGGGTTTTGTAGGTGGTCCCAGTAAGCTACCAAGATGTCCCACTGACAAGTGGGTCTTGCTTAGAATTGGTTCGGCAATTGCTGGACTATCATAAGATTAAGAATAAATGGCACAAGGTGGGAGTTCATTTCCCTATTTAAATTAGTAGATACACTTTTCCAAATATTTATAAGGTAAACAATGTAGATGCAAAAATGTCAGAAGTAACTTTGCATACCTTCCATCCTTAGACCATTTTCGACTACTGGGGTAAATTTAGTGAAACATGTCTGTCTAGTTCCCATGTACCCCAATTAGAAGACATTTGGATTCATTGTTGGGATGAATTCATCATCCGATAAAGAGATTATGAGAGGCTAACTTTGGATGAAATTCGGCAGTTTGGTATAGCCGAGATTCCAAAGGAAATGCAAGATGATGATGAAGTTTTGGATGTAGCATATAAAAATAATAATGTTTCCAATCAACCATTTCCATGGATTGATTGGTATGTAGAAGAATGTTGCAATACCAAGGAAAGGGTGGGGCCCATTCTGCAGAGAACCTATAGTTGGTTGGTTACCTTGGGAATCTCACCCAAGGGGTTAGATCAACCTACAAATACATAAACCCCATCAACCATGAGTCTACCAACACCTACAAAGGGAAAAAGGTCCATCCAAAGGGCCCATATAGCCCCTAAAAATATTTCATTCATTGTTGGCAGCTCATCTCTCTCCAAGGCTCCTACTTCCAAAGCCATGTCTCCAAAGAATACCAATGTCAGAAATAGTTGAAGTCACTGATTCTCCAAGTGTCTCGCAAGGCCTGTCATCTCCCCTTTCTCTTCCATTGTCACTTCCTACATCATTTCCTTCCACTTCTACAATCATTTCCTCTTTCCCATCTCCTTCTATGGCCCAAGTGTTCTCATCTCTTCCAGTTCTCTCAACAAAAGAAATGATTGGGTCACCAATCTCTACTTCACTTCCTCTAACACTTCCATTTCCTTCCATCTCATCTTATAATCCCATCGTATCCACTCCTATGGCCATCTTCACATCCACCCCATCCATTATTGCCACCTACGTCTAAATGCCAACTAATGTTTGGTGCTCTTGTTTTGACTAGTGTTTCAGGTACCGAATCAGGTGTTCCACTCCCATCAACATCAATCATTCCAGAATGGCTATTTCATTAGACTCCAAAATAGAAGAAGAAGGTGCCTCTGGTGGATGTTATAGACCTGAGCATGTTGGAACACACACCAAAAAGGCAGGTAAAGAGGATGAATATTATTTCCAGCACACAAGTAAATCAATATGGAGAAAGGTTCGTAGAAGTTGCTACTCCTGTTGAAGGGAAAACTAAGGAAACTATTACAGTAGCAAATTATTGAATTTCTATATTTTCACCGGGAAAAGCAACACGTGAAGGGGTAAATCAGACGTGCAAGACCACTCTTGGGAATCTGTTAGAATAATATGACAAACACAAGGATTCCAAGGACAAGCTCAAATAAAAGGTTGAACTACCACAAATCTGACAGTTTCTTCCACCCTCAATGATATTTCTTATCACGAGATTGAGAAGATAGGTCAGAAGGGAAGATTGGTAAATGGATGGATGGAGTGTATACTGCAAGAAGCCATTCCTTTGATAAAGGAAGTAGTTGACATATACAATGATTTACAAGCTACAAGGACCTCTATTCGAAAAATGGATAAAACCTTCTCTCGAAGATAATAATAATTTGAACTTGAATTTCACTACATGGAGTGAAATCAAAGAAGAAGATTCGGATTTGCTTCTCCAGGAAGATGTAATAGATGATGCCTCAAAATTGTTCGAGTATCAAAAAGCTATGGAGTTTCGGTCCTAGGTTTTGTAGGATCTAATTAAGAAATTGGATGACAAGCATATAGAGATAATGGATGCTCTAAATGACATTTAAGAGGAGTTTGATAATATCAATTGTAAGTTATTCAATGAAAACATAGATGATCTTCCTGAAGATTAGATCAAGCTAAATTTCAAAGACTTGGTCAAAATGGATGACGAAGTAACTAGAACCTTCTACAGTGACTCCATTGACAGGTTGGTTTCATGCCAAAACTTCACTGACCGACTAAGAAAGGTAGTAAGTAAACTTAGAAGAGTTCCAACCAAAGTATAAAGAGATATTGAGATGACAGATGTAGTTAATCACTACACGTGTGGACCACAGGATGAAGAAATTCATGGAATTATTAAGTGTTTCATCAAATACAAACATCGAATGGCTGCTTGGGAGAAGGAAAAGGAAAAAGCGGAGTGGAGAAGATGTTGCAGAGCCCACCAAAGCTAGGAAGCCATAGGAGGACCGACCCAAGCTCGGATCGGTCAAAGTGGCATGGTTGGATCGAGTCAAAGTCTTGCAAAAAACTTTACTATTTTTATGGGAGCATGTTCCTTAGAACTTAATAAAATTTCTATTTTTAGTAATTTGTTGGTTAAGGCCCAACTGTAATGGCCTAGCTTAAGGAACTTATAAATAGAAAAGTACATTAAGTCTTTGAGGGATCAATTTTGAGAAGTTGCTCTTCGTGCTTGGAAGAGTGCTTTGACTATTTAGGAACCTTTCAATCACATTTAGAGTGATATTTTGCCATGGAAAGATGAGTTATTATGTTAATGGTCGATGTGTTTATTATTTGTGAATGCATAGTTCCTTAGTATAAGTGGTTGGCTTGCCTTTATCTCATAATATCTTTTTCATTCATTGGAAAGTGATATAATTGTTTGAATATCGATGGTGGAAAAGGTTATCTTCCTTTTGTTATATAAGCCATATTATCATTGACTATTATAAGTGAAATAGATGTTTGACATGTGCTTATTTTATATTATCATGGTGATTGATTATGTTTCTAATCGAATTTGATCTATATTACGCATAATCCAAGTTTAACAAAAGGAACGCATGCTTCCTAGTTTGTGATATTTTGTATCCTCTCTAAGTTATAGCAGGTGAATCTGACTTGTGGTGCACACACCCTCTTCAAATTAACCCTTCATGAGTCTGGCAACACCCTTTATTTGGTGTATCACCATCCCTAGTATAGTTTCATTTCTTGCAGATATCTTTCCCTAAAACCCATGAAGATGTTAGCATAAGTGTAGATAACCCTTTTATTACACTAGGGGTAGTACAATAATTAGCTTAGGAAGAGGAAACCGACCTTCTCTCGGAGGTTCACCTCAAGCCCAAGTCCCACAACTTGAGAGGTGATCCCATGTGTCCCAATCACACCGAACATCCCTGTTCACGTTTTGGCCATTTGGGGGATGAAGTGATTTAACAACAATAGTGACCATGCTCTAAGATCGGTGATGTATGAGAGTTATAATATATGTGTGAAGGAAGCCTACGTGGTGAACACCATTGTGATGGAGACCTAGGAGGTGATGAACACCTATGTGAAGGAGATCTAGGAGGTGATGAGCACCTATGTGAAGGAGATCTAGGAGGTGAAGGAGGTGGTGAAATCCTGTGTGATGGGGCTTCCCAAGTAGGGGACTTAGACCTGAAAATATGGACTAGTGGACCGATGAGAACGAATAGTTTGTATGAAAATGGGAGAACTAGGTGCAGAATGTGCCTTAGATTTGAGAGGTTCAGGGGACCTAGATGCTCTAGTGAGTGCAATGACAACCTCAAGAGGAGGTTGTGGCCACGGTGTGCATGGTGGAACACCTTTGATGGTGATAACTTTCTTGTTGTGAATGAATTTTAGACATAAGTGATTCATGGAAATGATAGCTTGAGCGACACAAAGCCAAGGAAGACCTAAGAACATGTCACAACCTTTGATTGAAGGTGCCACAATGAATGACACAAACATGGTGAGAGGCCCAACTATAACTAGAAGCTTGACGTAACCATAAGATTTGGGAACTGGATATGAAATATGAGAGAGTGGATAGTTGATAACAACAGGAGTGTAATAGAGCACACACCCATATAAATCAAAGGATTGATCATTGTATTATTGATAGTATGAGGTCCAATAGAAGCATTGATATGTAATGTGTTAGAAGAGAATGTAGCATGATAATTGTGACCAGAGAATGTAATGAATGGTGGAGATGCATAAATGTTAACAACTAGAAAATCAAGAGCCCCCAATGAAGGAGGAGGCATCTGTATGATATGTATGATTAGTTAAAGAGTCAACAACTTGATTTTCATGCTTAGGGAGAGAATCATTAAATATTTTGAGATTCTTATTTACATTGACCAACATATATGCTGAAGTTTGGAACATCGATTGGTAGAATTGTCAATGAATTAATGATAGTCACATATAGTATTTTCATTATAATTACGTCCTTTAGGGAAAAGATGGGCCTAAATTAAGTGGAAGGAAGCATGATAAGGTTTCTCTCAATAAGTTGTGGCAATAGAATATGTGGAGCATAAGGAAATTTTGTGAATGTATGCTTTGGAGACTGCTATTACCCAATTTTGTGCACATGGAAAAATTAGACAACGGGATCCTATCATGAAAAAATCGGGACATTGGTCCCGGGAACCCATTTTGGTTATCACGAAGATAAAACGATTAAAATAATTAATAAATTGATAAGTAAGCTCACCTAGTTTTAAACAAGGTCAACTTGGAGCCCAACTTAGGCTCAACTCAGTTACTAGCTCGGTTAGGGTGCTTAATGTGTAGCTCGATGGTAGAAAGGGGTTGGCCAATTTTATGAAAACATAACAAGGCGATGTCGATTCGAGCCAACTCGACCAAGTTGGTCACATCGGAAATAGGAGTTCGTAATCAAGTTTCAAGATTGGCATGACAAGAATTGAGCCTAGAAATGGTAGGAGGTCGTTAAGAGAAGTCAACTCGGTCGAGTGGTGTAGTCACTGAGAAAGATCTCGGAAGGTAACTTGGGTTTGGTGGAGTCGATTCAATATAGAGTTTAGTTGGTTGCACAACTCACTCAATGGTGAGCTTGTCCTTGATGTAGAACTCAGCTTGGTATGGAGCTCGATGTCGAGCTCGGCGTAATGAGTTGTCGGACAAGTCCAGTATATGGAGGAAGCAAGCTTGCGGTGGGGTCTCTAGATAGTAAACTCGTGAATGACTCGGGTTAGATAGAAATGGCCTGGCCAAACAGTTGGTGTAGTAAGGTAGAGTTCGTGAGATCGATCCATATGCGTAAGGTCGTAGGATCAACTAATTTTTAAGGAAAGTTTGGGACCTGTGAAAAAATGTCAAAATTTAAATAAAAAATGATTATATCTCTTAAGTAACTCAATGTGTAACTAAGAAATTATCGATGAGATAGCTCTAAAAGAGCTCAAGCACCTGAAATGACCCAAAGAGTGAGTTTGGGGAATATTGTGGGAGAAATTCAAATCATGGCCAGTGTAAAGATGAAGATGTCGAGCCGGTGGGAGTTTTGGGGTCAATAAGCCATGACATGCACAACGTGGGTGGAAAAGATAAATCCCGCACTAAGGCATCGCTTAGGGAAATGATGAGATGGCAAGCCAACGTATTTTCTCCATCCAGGAAGTGGGAAAATTTGCAGTCGACCTCCAAACCACAACGTTGTGGGAAAGTGGGTGATGAGGGAAAACTCACCAAAATAACACATTCAGAGTTGAGCAGGGCACGTTGTATATGCGTGACTGAGTCATTAGTAAGTGGTTGTGTTAGAGTAAAAGGTGGGAGCGTGGTTGCAAAATTTAGCCAGAGTATTTTGGATAAATATAGTAGGACATGTATGGCATGTAGGCGTAGGCCATGGCTCAGTGCATCATTTGGATATGAGGTGCTGTCAAACTAAGTCGACGATCGGGCCGAGCTCACTGGTATACAACCGAGTACAGGAAATCATAGGACAAAATAACAAGGTGAGGCTCGTGAGGATCAAGTCGTGTGAAAAATTGGAGGCCGAACCATGATAGTGTGCACAAATCATGAGGTCAAAGGTTATTTCAAGTCGCTAATGCCCTCAAGTCAAAGCAAACCCGAAGAAGGTGAGTGTGCGAGTTTTAGGCCAAGCTAAATTGGCGGTTCATAGGAAAAATCAAGCCAATGGATGAAATTGATCGGCCGGATGAGTCGGTAGTGAAGGAATCCTAATATGAAATGAGCTATGGCCAACACAAGGCTCATTGAGGTTGGCTCGATGTGAGCCACATGAGGTTGAACTCGACAACGAGTTAAAGTTTATGGATTTATAAAGTTTAAGGTGTTTGGGCTTTAGAATAACCACCCGTAGGAGCTCGGTTATGTTAACATGAAAACGATTTCGTCCGATGTTAGGAAGAGCTCAACGTGCCATTAAGGCATTGAATCAAACCTATTTGATTCAAATATGGTCTGAAGGAGCTCGTGATAAAGTTCGTGATGTAGTTTAGGATTGAGCTAGGTTCGGTAGAGCTCGCCGAATAAAGGAAGCTAGCTCGGTCACGGTGGCTTCAATGGAGGCGAGAATGGACACGAGGAGCTCAATGACGGTGCAAAGCTTGCTAAAGTGCAAGAAAGATGACATGATGATCAGAGAGAGAGAGAGAGAGAGAGAGAGAGAGCTAAAATTTCCGAATGGAAAGTAGTAAATCAATGTTGAAATGATTGAGCAAAATTGGTTCGGAACTCAAGACGTGAACTCTGCGATGGGAAGAGCTCATCCGATTTGAGCTCAGAATTACAAAGTCAACATGCAAGGAAGTTAAAGTGAAGTGATTCAGCGGTGATGAAATATGTCCTAGTGAGGCAACTAAACATCAAAGGATCTCTAAGTCGGGCACCATGTAGGATTTCCGAGTTCAATGCTCGAAGGTTTGCATAGGGAGCTCGGTATAGAAACTAGCTCGATGATGAGAGGAGATTGACATGTAACATCTCACACGGAGCTCATGGAGTGTAGAGGAATGGGAAGATGTTCTACAAGAATAATCGAAGAGATGAGGCTTAGGAGAAATTAGCGGTCACATAAGTCCAACTAGGTTTAGAGTTCACAACGGCTTGCAAAAAGAGTGAGCTTGGGAGAGTTCATGATGAGCTCGAACTTGCAGGAAAAGCTAGTCGAAATAAAGCTCAGTTGATGTGATGCACTTAGTTTAGGAAGAGGAATCCAGCCTTCTACATAGGTTTGGCTCGAGCCCAAGTCCCATAGCTTGAGAGGTGATCCCATGTGTCCCAATCACACCGAACGTCTTATTTACATTCTGGCCATTCGAAGGGTGCAGTGATTTGGCAACAATAGTTTTTGGCATGCCCGGTGGGACCAAGAGTTGGTACTTCTCTTCTCACTTGAACAAATCAAAGTACCTAGTGACTCTATATCTCTATATTCCAAATCTCAATGCGCTAACTTATGCAAAGAAGTTAGACAAGAACTTCTTCAAAGCAAAGAAATGATCACCATATTGAACTTTCCTTGTCTCCTCTAAAGATAAGAAGAAGAGACGTTTCAACATAACTAGTTGTAGCTTTACCTCATAGGGGTCATTCAACCCCTCCATACGGAAGGTTTCCTCCACCAAGGAGCAATCAACCTCTTGCTGCTATGACAGGAAGCCAAGTTTTTCCCCCTTTCAATGCAAGCAGTCCTCTTCTGTTGGCTCAACGTGACCCTATACCTATTGTGGCACTCAAAAGTTTACCCTTTTACATAGGGGAAACTCACGTTACTCCAGTGGAACATATTCTTGATGTATCTAGCATTTGTGCAGTACATAATATCACGGAGGACAATGTTGTGGTTAGACTTCTTGCTACCTCTTTCAAGGGAAAATCACTTCAATGGTTTCGAGGGTTAAGTGTTGGCACTATAACCACTTGGGACGAGTTAGGAGAAAATCTCTGTAAATAGTTTGAAGACAAGAGTGATCACCTATCACTTTTGGAATAAATCACTACCATGAAGAGATCTCCCAAGAATACATGAGTGATTTCAACTTCCATTCCACAGGACCTGGAATAGGATTCCGACACTCATAAATCTTTCTCCAAATAATGCATTCTTGTACTATTTCATGAGCCTTGAATAGCGAGGTAGAGTTATGATCCAATCCATGGGAGGGACTACATTACTTGATGCCTACGATGTTTCCATAAGAGTGGAAAATTCCTTGATTCAGGATGGAAAGAGAGATCCACGACTGCCAATGCCGTTGTTTCCAAATCTTACGAATAATTAGTATATCATTGCTCCTATTCAAAAACCTCTAATCTACCATTTCGGTTTGCCCCTTCCTCTTCGAATGATCTATTTGAAGTCAAGTCACTGCTGCAAACTTTTGGAAACGAGCTCATTGCACTCAAGAGATAATAGTTTCAATATAATCATCCATACCAACCAAAAAACCAATAGTATCAGGCTAACCATCCTCCTTTTCAAGTTAACAATCATCCTCAAAATCAAACTATAGGTCAAGCTACAAATGTCAGGCCTTTAAAATTTTAGAACCCTCTTGTTGCTAGCTCATCTAGAGCCATAGTACCTGTTCAGAATAATATAGTTCAAGACTACGAATGGTGCTATCCTTGTTCTCAACCACACAATCAAAATCTTTTCCTCAATGGAGTTCTTGGCTAGGCCCTTATGGTTCAAAGCATATCTACCCCTTTCGATTTAATAGAAAATTCATCTACACAAGAAACAACAGATCAACCATAAACACCTGAAGAAACCACTTTGCTAAACTGACAAACATAAGATTTTTGTGGTTTGAATATAGATTCCTCATCAGTGGTGGAAAACACTCATTCCAAGAAGAGAGCAATGGAACCTCAACCTTCCAAAACTGATCAATCATCCACTTCACAGCCTTAGTCACAAGCTGCGGTTGATAAAGATGCGGGAAAGAAACTGCCATAAACAACTGTTAGCCAAGCTGCGAGGAAAGAAGGTTCTTCAGGCATCATGATACCCAACAAGCATTTTCCAAAGAAGTGTCAGAAAATTTGGAGCAATTCCCTTCAACATAGTAGAAAAAATGAAGAAAACCAATCTGAGTGTTACTATGTGGGACACACTTGCAATTCCTTCTCAAAGATTTTTCTTGCGAGAGGCTTTAAATAGTTTTGGTACAACTAATGGATCGTCAGGCCATGGAGAAGCAACTGCTACAAGTTTGTGTCAACTAGAAGGGAAAAGTACCCCAAAGGCAAACAAACGACCACCATTCTATATTTCCATGATCATTGGAGACCACCTAGTTCATAATTGCATGATCGATTCTGGTGCTAGTAGATTAGTCATGCCCAAACAAATTGCAGACGTTCTAGGAATACAATATGCACCGGTTACAAGAGGAGTTGTTCAGTTGGATGGCACAACTATTAAGACTATTGGAGTTATCAAAGGACTTCAACTTACCATCCATGCATGCCCAAGTTTTTCATTCACCCAAGACATATCATTCATTGATCTCCCTCCTCTCTTCGCCATCTGCCTATCTTGAGATTTCATTTCCAAGATGGGTGGTTATTTATCACCGATTGGTCACATATGATTCTTAGGACTCGATACAAAGCCGAGTGACTATAAGGGCAGAACCAATCTTCCATAATTATGTAGAAACCTACACTACTAGTACTATAAATGGGAATTACACCATTAGAGATTCGAAGAAGAAGATGCGATCGGGAACCAACTACTCTCATAGAGGAAGTCCCGATAAAGTGTTAGATGAAGTAAGTGGAGATCATCAAGACGATCCCTATAATGATGTGTTGGAGGAAGAAGAATCTGGTTTGTTTCTTTTGGAAGAAATGAGATTAGGTACCTCTCTGTATTCATGAAGAAGATACGATCATACAATGCAACTTGTCAAAACACCAAGTGATTTGGAAGGTTGTGGAAATTGTTCTTCGATGGTTAGAGAAGTAAGAATGTATCCGGTCTTTGGTGTTATGTTAATTTCTTCGGAGGGATATAAGTACTTCTCATCTTTCCGGTTGTAATTCATTGCACTAACAATGTTGCTTAATATGAGGCCCTGTGTAAGGAATTCACTAGCCCTAAAGAAGGAAATCAAGGCTCGACCATTTTGGAGACAAAGTGAGTTAGTTGTTCATCAAGCGACGACATGCAATGCATCCAAGAATGATCTTTTAAGATCATCCAAGAACCAATTCCGGGACTTGATTGAATATTTTGAAGCTTTTGGGATCCATGTAGTTCATAGAAATCAAAATCAAGATGATGATAGGCTTCTACAATTGCTTGCAATACGACATACTGTTGGTATAATTGTTAGTGAAATTCACAAAGACCCCTAAATGAGTTATGGATCTTATTTTCTAAGGAAATATCATTTGGTGTGAATGCACAACATTGAGCTTTCCCAAAGTGTGGGACCTTTGAAAATGGGGAAAGCTCTCTAGAAAAGGTCTGGTTCCTCTTCCTAAACTACCTGCCACAAGCTATTCTAGTGCAGGAAAGCTAATCTAATCCTAATCTAACTTCCAAGGAGATAGGGAGAGAAAGAAAACAAGGAAAAACAGAGCCTACACTAAAACGGTGATACATCAAAGAAGGAAAATGCTGATCATTTGTCAAAACTGCCATGGAACAAGAAGAGGCGAGCAATGGAAAGGATGGACAAGTGCATCACAAACCAAAGATGGATTTCACATAAGAAATGTTCCAAAACTCCATGAACACAACTCTAAAACTAGCAATGAACATTCAAACATGCACAAATACCTGTAATGAAGAGAGGCAAGAAGAAAACAACCAAAAATGAGCAAGAATGGACAAATGCATCACAAAACACGTTTTTTATTGCTCTAGAAGTTTGCACAAAACATCATTTCATGGGTAAGAGGAAAAAAATGCCATTAGAGAGCAAGGGAGGAGGTTCAAACTCCATTTTTAACCCGGTGAAGAAAAGAAGGGAGAGGCAGAGGAGAATGATGAACAACCTTTACAAATGAGCCAAAACTGGGTTTATCGCTTAGACAAAATGAAGGAAAGTAAAAAACATGGGCAAATTGATTTAAAACTCCAATTATTGAACAATCTCTTCAATTTTTCTTGCAAAGTGATGGGCTTCATGAACAAACCCATACGCCAAATTATATTGCTTTGTAGAGAAAGAAAGAGGCCCATACTTCATTAATTTTGGTGGTTGGGGTTGTTTTCTGCGTTTTTACATGCGAGACATTTTCTTGATTTTCTCCCACAAAAATTGACCAAAAATAAAAATTGAGGAGTCCATCATGGAGAGGATGCCAATAGATTTCCAATGACACCAAAATCATAAAAACCAAGCTCGTGTGAAAGATATGCTCCTCTGAAGATTTAGGGAAAAAATGGTGAAATTAGGGCAAAATTCGGGTTCGCGGGCCGAAATTTGAACTTTTTCCTCTTTTTTCAAATTGGGAAAAATTTCCCAAAAACATCTCGCCGGTCCGCCACTCGAGACACGTGGCACCCTCTCGGTTCGGCCATGGGCTCAAAATAACATTTTTCTCCTTTGCGCAAAATTGGGAATTTTTTCCAAAATCCTCTGCGGCCCCTTAGCCGCTTATTGATGTGGACATGTGGCATCATTTTATTTCGTGTGGAGATGCGGTTCAATTTCTTGCCTTTGCACTTTTTACAACTTTGGAAAATTTCTCCAAATCCTCTTAGCGTCCCCGACTCCCCATTCTTGACTGGACACATGGCGTCATGTGATTGCTCGGTGGGGATGCGCCTCTATTTCCGCCTTTGACGCATTTTGACCAAAAGCCAAAAACTTCAACTTTGTTCCGCCCTTGCCACTCCACCTTGACACATGTCTCTCTCTGATTGGTGTGGCCTTAACCACATTTTTCCTTTGCGGGCTTTTGGGCTGAGAGTTTCCCTTGAGTTTTTTAGCCAAAAGGCTAAGTGCCAAAATTTTTCCCGCAAGTCTTCCTTGGAAATTTTTCCCTCCAACCTCCATCGAGGCATAACTTAAAACATACAAGGAGTTAAGAGGACTTCTTTACCTTTTGGAAAGGGGAAGAAAAATCCTATTTGATGAAGCCATTTCTAGAATCTTTTGAGTGCTTGAAATGTGTGAAAATTGAAGTTGAAGCACAATGAAGGCAAGTTAGCCAAAATAAGCAGTGGGCTCATTTTGGATAACAATAATGAAAGAAGGGAAACAATGTGTCAAAATGGTGGTTCAACCTGTAGTCCCTGATAATGTCGGTGAGTGGTAAGTGTTCAATAGTGACAAACAAATTGTCCTTTTCCTACAAAAGAGGCGAGTTTGCTGCAAAAAATCAATATAAGTTGTAAGAATCATATGGTGATAAAATCATACAATTGAAAAGAAACAAACTACTAAAAGGCTTAGTCATACTATGGAATCCATCTTTAATTCGGATGATCAATCCGTAATACAAAGCTCTAACATGGTGGTCAAAGAAGAAGATTTTAAGGGAGTCAAGGTAGAAAATGAAAGGTTTTGAAGATCGAAATGTGTGTACTTCCGAAGAGAAAGAAATATTCATCAAAATTTTTCAAGAGTATCACCAAATTTTTACATGGAGCTATAAGGACTCGCGTGGTTTTGATCCAGTGTCCAGCACAACATACCATCGAACCGGATCCTAATTCCAAGTCAGTTCATCGAAACAAAAGCCAATTAATCCCAAAATTGAGCCACTAATGAGAAATCCAAACTCATCGAGGCTGTATAATTTTTCCCATCAAACACTCCTCTTTGGTAGCCAATATGGTGCCCGTAAGGAAGAAGAACGAAGAGATTCGCTTGTGTGTGGATTTCAGGGATTTGAACCGTGCCTTGTTGAAAGACCATTATCCTCTCCTGTCAATGTAGTAGATTCTTCAAATGGTGGTAGGAGCCCAAATATTTTCATTGCTTGATGGATATTCGGTTACAATCAACTTCTAGTCTAAGAATCGACCAATTCAAAACAAATTTCACTACCAAGTGGGGCACGTACGCCTATAAATAAATGCCATTTGATTGTCCAATGCCGAGGCTACTTTCCAAAGAGCCATGGACATGGTGTTTAAGGGACTAATCAATGATATCATCTTGGTTTACCTTGATGACATAACTGTATATTCTAAGCATGCAGAAGACCACATCACGCATCTAAGGAAGGTTTTCCAAAGGTGTAGGGAATTTGGGGTTTCACTTAACCCCAAGAAATGTATTTTTGTAGTGCATGAGGGAAAGTTTTTGGGGCATGTTGTTTCAAAGTGGAAGGACTATCAATCAATCCAACCAGGATTCGTTCGATTATGTCCTTATCTCTCCCAAGTCATAGGAAGGGCCTCCAAAGTTTTTTGGGAACCATAAATTTCATGCAGAGATTCATCCCTCAATTTGTGCCATTGCTAAACCAATGACAACCATGTGAAGAATAATATGCCATTCTCATGGACAAAGAAAGGACGAGAGAGCTTGAAGCCATCAAAATGGCCATTTCTCAAGCTCCCACGCTGGTGAACCCCATGTTTGATAAAGATTTTATTCTCTATGCTTTTGTAGGTCAAGAGAGCATTTTAGGTATCCTCACCCAACAAAATGACAACTGATGGAGTAACCAATTGCTTTCTTCAGTCAATCCCTCAAAGACTATGAACTCAAATATTCATTTGTTGAAAAACAAGTCTTTGCAGTTATTCAAGCTTTAAAGAAATTCAAGCATATGTTATCCAACAACAGAATTCATCTGATGATGTCTCATCTAGGTGTCAAGGAATTTTTGCTAAACAAAGAGATGAAAAAAAGCATGTGCTGGATGGATCACGAAGGTGATGGAGTATGACGTATACATATCAAAGTCACTAAACTTGTTAGAGGTAAAGGTTTGTGTAAACAACTTGTTGCAGACATGGAATCAAATGGTGATGATGATGACACAACACTCCTAAATACTGATGAGAGTGATGATCAAGTTGACTAGTTATCCAAAATGAAGAATTTCCTTTTCTCAGGAGTATATCCTGTGAACATGGATAAAAATCAAAGATGAACTTTCTATCTTTAGTCTATTCCATATGTTCTGGTAGATAATGTTCTCTTTCGAAAGGATTTGAACGGTGTTCTCCTTTGGTGCGTAGGACCGGACATGTAAGTAAGATACTAGAAGAGTTTCATAATGGCCTATCTAGAGGACATTATTTTACACGAACAACTACTACCAAGATCATGTGAGCCACTACTATTGGCTGGATTTGTTCAAAGATGCCCATCTATGGGTAAGGAAGTGTAAGGAATGTGCCTTTTTCATTAGCAAGCAAAAGTTAGCAGCTCTTCCGCTGCATCCAATTCAAGTGGATCAACCCTTTGTTCAATGGGGGTTGGATTTCATCAGAATGATTAATCCTCCATCTAGTGATGGACATAAATGGGTCCTTACTGCAACAGACTATTTTACTCGATGGACAAAGGTGGTAGCATTGAAGGAGAGCAATGAGAAGGTAGTTATGGATTTCTTGGAAGGTATAATGACAAGGTTTGGAATTTGTTTATAGTCATTTTAGACAACGCAATGGATTTTGTCGGTATGAAGTTGAGTGAATGGGCTATTAAGAATGGGGTATACCTCAAGACTTCATCCAATTACTATATGTAAGGAAATAGATTGGTTGAGTCTAGCAACAAAAACCTCATAAGGATTATTAAGCACACAATGGAGACTAATAGGAGGACTTGGCATACACAACTTAAGACCACCTTATGGGTAGATTAGATCACACCTAAAAGGGCCATCGGAAATTCTCCTTTCATGCTTGTATATGGAAGGGAAGAAAAACTTCCTCTCCTTAGAGTTACCTTCTTTGGAGTTATCTCATCAACTTGAAGTTATGGAGAGTGATCCTCCTGACAAAGAAGGTTTGTTGAACTCACGGAGTTAGAGGAAGTACAAAACAAGGCTATGAAGACTTTGGAGCAACATCAGCTCAGGTTAAGAAATATTTTGACAAGAAGGCATCCGACATGCATTTTCAAGAGGGATATTTAGTTCTCAAATGGGATGAAGTCATTTCCAAACCAGATAAGCACGCCAAGTTTGGTGCTCTCTGGAGTGGGACATACATCATCACGAGTTGCAAAGAGGTGAATTAATTTCATCTATCCAAGCTCAATGGAGAATAACTTCCTATTCATGTGAATGGGATACATCTCAAAGCTTTTTTTGAGAAGCATTCCACCCCATGTACAATTTAGTTAGGTGTTTTCCTCCAAGTTCTTATGAGCATTTTTGTGTGTTTTTGTTCTTTTGCTTTCCTTTTTGATGCTTTTGTGTTGTTCTTACACATTGTTTCATCATTGGAGGTTTTTCAAGGAGAAGAAGGTTCAAATTTTCCATAAGAGTTTCATAATCTTGCTTCATTCAAATTTCAAAATTCATAGATGCCAACATTAGGTGTCAAGCATTCGTTGGTTTCAATATTTTCCCCGCATATACGAAGGAGGACCTCGGGGTATATCACAAAAGATCAAATCACTTTCAAGATTCCAATATAGACTCCATGCCCAATGGATGACTTAAGGCTACTGGAATCATGATTAGAAGCACTCATCCCGAGAGGTCCCCAAAAATGTTATCCAATTTTGTGCACATGGAAAAATTAGACAATGGGGTCCTATTATGATTAAATCATGACATTAGTCCTAAGAACCCATTTTTGGTCATCATAGAGATAAAATGATTAAAATAATTAATAAATTAATAAGTAAGCTCACCGAACTTTAAACTTTGTCAACTCAATGAGCCCAACTCGGGTTAAACTCGATTCTTAGCTAGTTCGCTTAGGGTGCTTGATGTGTAGCTCGACGGTAGGTAGAGGTTGGCCATTTTATGAAAACATAACAAGACGATGTCAATTCAAGCCAACTCAGGTGAGTTGGTCACAAAGGGAAATTTGAGTTCATAATCAAGTTTGCAGGATTGGCATGATAAGAATCAAGCCTAGAAATGGTAGGAGGTCGTTAAGAGAGGTCAACTCGATCGAGTGGTGTATTCATCTTAGAAAGATCCTGAGGTAAGGTAACTCGGGCTCGGTGGATTCACTTCAATACATAGCTCGGTTGGTTGTGGAACTCACTCAATGGTGAGCTTGGCTTGATATAGAACTCGGCTCGGTATGGAGCTCTTATGTGGAGCTTAGCGGAATGAGTTGTCGAGCAAACAGATGATGCGGAAGGAAGCGAGCTGGTGAGGTCTCTGTATAATGAACTTGTGAATGAATCGGGTCGGATAGAAATGGTGGTCAAGCCATTGGTGTAGAAAGGAAAGCTTGTGAGATCGATCCACATGCGTGCGAGGAAGGTCGCAGGATCATCTAATTTTTAGGAAATTCTCAGACTTTGTAAAAACACGTCAAAATCTAAATCAACAATGATCACAATGATTATAGCTCCTAAGTAACTCAATGTGTAACTAAGAAATCGTCAATGAGATAGCTCTGAAAGAGCTCGAGCACCTGAAATGACCCAAGGAGTGAGTTTGGGGAATATTGCGGGAGAAATTCAAATCATGCGGCTAGGTGTAAAGATGAAGATGTTACTACAATGGGAGTTTCGTGGTCAACAAGCCATGACATGCCCAACGTGGGTGAAAAGATACATAAATCCTAGGTGCTAATGCATTTATAGATGAGGAAATGATGAGATGACGAGCCAACATATTTTCTCCATCTGGGAAGTGGGAAAAGTTGCGATCGAACTCCAAACCACGACATTGTGGAAAGCGGGTGATGAAGGATAACTTACCAAAATAACGCATTTCGAGTTGAGTGGGGCATGTTGTATATGTGTGATGCAGAGAGTCGTTAATAAGTGGTTACGTTAGAGTAAAATGTGGGAGTGTGGTTGCAAAATTGATCCTAAGTCTTTTGGCTAAATATAGTAGGACATGCATGGCATACGGGCATAGGCCATGGCTTGGCACATCATTTGGATATGAGGAGCTATAAAGCTAATTCGATGATCGAGGCCAAGCTCTTTGGTATACGATCGAGTACAGGAAGTCATAGGATAAAACAACAAGTCGAGGCTCATGAGGATCAAGTTGTGTGGAAAATTGGAGGCCGAACCATGATAATGTGTAAAAATCATGAGATCGAGAGGTCAAGTTCAAGTCACCAATGCCCTCGAGTCAAAGCAAAGCCAAAAGAAGTTGAGTGTGCTAGTTTTAGGCCAAGCTAAATTGGTGGTTCAGACGAAAAATGTGAGCCAATGGATGAAGTTGATCAACCGGATGAGTCGATAGTGAAGGAAGCCATGATATGAAATGAACTATGGCCAACACAAGGCTCATGGAGGTTGGTCTGAGCTCGACACGAGCCACAAGAGGTTGAACTTGACAACGGGCCAAGTTAAAGTTGAAGATGATTTATAAAGTTTAAGGTGTTTGGGATTGGAGAATAATCACATATAGGAGCTCGATTATGTTAACATGAAAATGAGCTTGTTTTGGTGTTAAGAAGATCTCAACATGCCATTAAGGCAACCGGATCAAACCGATTCGATTCAAAGATGGTCGTAGAAGGAGTTCATGACAGAGTTCATGATGTAGTGGGATTGAGCTAGGTTGATGTGGAGACTCATTTGAAGAAAGGAAGATCACTTAAAATTATTGTGGCTTCAACGAAGGTGGAACGGACATGAGGAGCTCAATGGAGGTGCAAGCTCACTAACGCGTGCAAGTTAGATGAGGTGATGATCATGAGAGAGAGAGAGAGAAAGCTTACTTGCTGAACCAGACTCAATGAAAAAAGAAGGAGCTCAACTTACCCGAATGGAAAGTAATAAATCAATGTTGAAATGCTCGAGTGAGATCATGGTTCAGAACTCAACACGTGAACTCGACGATGGGAAGAGCTCATTTGATTTGAGATCATAGAATTGAAAGTCAAGTCAACATGCAAGGAGGTCGAAGCGAAGTGATGTGTAACGGTGATGAAATATGTCATGGCGAGGAAACTAAACATCAAAGGATGTCAAAGTCGGGCACCATGTAGGATTTCCGAGTTCAATGCTCAAAGGTTTGCATAGGAGCTTGGTATAGAAACTAGCTCGATGATGAGAGGAGATCGACATGTAACATCTCGAAAGGATCTCATGGAGTGTAGAGGAATGAGTGAGATGTTCTACAGTAACACCAAAGTGATGAGGCTTAGGAGAAGTTTACGGTCACATAAGTCAAGACAGGTTTAGAGTTCACAAGAGCTCACGAAAAGAGTGAGATTGGGAGAGTTCGTGATGACCTCAAACTTGCAGTGACAAGCTAGTCATAAACAAAGCAAAGTTGATATGATGCATGGGAAGGAACTCAAGATGAGGTGCATTGAGGCCGAGTTGTTTGGTGGTGAGCTTGTAAGTGAGTTCGATGGTCGACGTTGGAAGGATGAATCGGTGATGAACTAAATGGTGAGATCATGAGGATGGCTCGGCTCATGGAAAGGGCAGAGGAGCTCATGACCATTCACCAAGAAAATATGAGGTCGAGGTAGAACGATTTGACAATGGGTGAGAAATGAGCCAAACTCGTAAGGAATGTAATTTGGAGCCCAAAAATATGGACTAAACATCGGAGGATTTGCAACATTGGGACAAATGGTTGAGTTGCTCGCTTGTGGAAGAGCTCGTCTTTGAGTTAATCGGGAGTAAGCATGGGAGTTGGTGGTTATCTCGGTTCAAAGTAAGTTCGGTCACAAAGTGGGAAAAAAATAGAAACCCGCTAAACACGAGGATCGGTGGAGATTTATTGGTGATGGCGAGTACACAGTGGAGCTCGGTGATGGTCGCGATGGTGGAGAGAAAAATCATTGGAGGAACTCGAACCCAAATCGGTGAGCCAATCACCGAGATGGGTTATTTTTGGCCTTTTCCTCTTTTCCTCATAATTTCCCCTTCATGCAAAAAACCAATTTTTAGTGGGGCCCACTATGATTTTTAATTAAATTAATATTTTTATTTAAATATTTTAATAATAATATTTATTATTATTATTAAAATATTATTTTAATTAATTGAGAAGAATAAGTCAAACTGGGCATTAATGACACATGATGAAACCTTCTCAAGTGGTTCAACCAACTGTATAATAAATGAACCATCATGTACCTTCAATTTAGGAAGGGAATTTATGACTCCTCTCTCCTCTCTCTCAACTTCTTCTATAAATGTAAGTTGGAAGCTCATTCCAAAGGGTTCAATAGGTCGATAGGTTGGACAAGTTAGACTTTTGAGACAAGTGTATAGTTTTTCAAGAAACCTCCTTCTTCTACAAGTTGTCCTTGTATGTTGAGGGAAATTTCAAGCCTCCTTTTCAAGATTGTAATGGAAACCATTTCCTCTTCTCGAATGTATGATGCATTGTGCATGTTGTTGAAGTAATAAAAGTGTGTGTTTTGTGACTAATCTCGGTCCTTTCATCCTTCTATACTTCTTTGTGCCTTTCTCTCATGCTTGCAGGTACATTGTGCAAGTTCCATGTTTCTATTGTAGGTTCTTGGAGTTCTGTGCTTATCAAGTGGTGGAGTATTGCATGCAGTTGAGTTGTGGTTCCCATTCACCCTTCTCAAGTTCATCCTTCTTCACTAGAATACTGATAGATTGTTTTGTCTGATTGAGTTTAACAAAGGGAACGCATGCTTCCTAGTTCTGTGGTATTTTGTTACCTCTCTAAGTTATAGTAGGTGAAGTTGACTTGTGGTGCACACACCCTCTTCAAATTAACCCTTCATGAGTTTGGAAACACCCTTTATTTGGTGCATCACCATCCCTAGTATAGTTTCATTTCTGCAAATCTCTTTCCCTAAAACCCATGAAAATGTTAGCATAGGTCTTGATAATCACATTTTTTGCACTAGGAGTAGTATAACACTTAGTTTAGGAAGAGGAAGTTGGCATTCTCCGGAGGTTCACCTCGAGCCCAAGTCCCATAGCTTGAGATGTGATCCCATGTGTCCCAATCACACCGAATATACTATTTACATTTTGGCCATTCAACGGATGCAATGATTTGGCAAAAATAGTTTTTGGCACCCGGTGGGACAAGAGTTGGTACTTCTCTTCTCACTTGCACAAATCAAAGTACCTAGTGACTCTATATCTTTGGATTCCAAATATCAGTGCGTTAAATTATGCAAAGAATTCAGACAAGAGCTTATTCAAAGAAAGGAAATTATCAGCATATCAAACTTTCCTTATCTCCTCCAAAGAGAAGAAGAAGAGGCATTTCAACATCACCAGTTGCAGCTTTACCTCGTAGGGGTCATTCAACTCCTCCGTACGGAAGGTTTCCTCCACCAAGGAACAATCAACCTCTTGTTTTGCTATGACATGAAACCAAGTTTTCCCCCTTTTAATGCAAGTAGTCCTCTTCTGTTGGCTCAACGTGACCCTATACTTGTTGCGGCACTCAAAATTTTACCCTTTTACATAGGGGAAACTCACGTTACTCCAGTGGAACATATTCTTGATGTAGCAACATTTGTGCATACATAATATCATGAGAGAAAATGTTGTGGTTAGACTTCTTGCTACCTCTTTCAAGGGAAAAGCACTTAAATGGTTTTGAGGGTTAAGTGTTACACTATAACCACTTGGGATGAGTTAGGAGAAAAGCTCTGTAAATAGTTTGAAGACAAAAGTGATCACCTATCACTTTTGGAACAACTCACTACCATGAAGAGAGCTCCCCAAGAATACATGAGTGATTTCAACTTCCGATTCCAAAGGACTGGAATAGGATTTCAACACTCATAAATCCTTCTCCAAATAATGCATTCTTGTACTATTTACGAGCCTTGAATAGTGATGTAGTAATTATGATCAATCCATGGGAGGGACTACATTACCTAATGCCTAAAACGTTACCATAAGAGTAGAAAATTCTTTGATTCAAGCTGGAAAGATAGCTCCACGACCGCCAATGCCATTGTCTCCGGATCTTATGAATAATCATCCTATCATTGCTCTTATTATAGTAGAATATAATCAACCATATTAGTCTTCCCTTACCTCTTCAAATGATCTATTTGAAGTCAAGTCACTACTGCAAACTTTTGGAAATGAGCTCGTTGCACTCAAGAGGAAACAATTTCAATATAATTGTCCATATCAGCCACAAAATCAACAGTATCAGGCTAACTGTCCTCCTTTTCAAGGGAACAATCAGCCTCAAAATCAAACCGCAAGTCAAGCTACAAATGTTAGGCCTTTGAACTTTTAGAACCCTCTTGCTACTAGCTCATCTAGAGCCATAGTACTTGTTTAGAATAATATAGTTCAAGACTACAAATGGTGTTATCCTTGTTCTCAACCCCACAATCAAAATATTTACCCAATGGAGTTCTTGGCAGGCCCTTATGGTTCAAAGTGTATCTACCCCTTAAGGCTAACAGAAAATTCATCTATGCAAGAAACAATAGATCAATCGTAGGAACCTGAAGAAACCAATTTGCTAAACTGGCAAGAAAAATATTTTTGTGGGTTGAATACAGATTCCTCATTAGTGGCGGAAAACAATCGTTCCAAGAAGAGAGAAATGTAACCTCAACCTTCCAAAACTGATCAAGCATCCACTTCACAAGCTCAACCACAAGCGGCGGTTGATAAAGATGTGGGAAAGAAACTTCCAAAAACACATGTTAGCCAAGTTGTGAGGAAAGAAGGTTCTTTAGGCATCACGATACCCAACAAGTAATTTACAAAGGAGGATCCTAAATCCCAAAGAAGTTTCATTAAATTTGGAGCAATTCCCTTCAACATAGTAGAAAAATGAATAAAACCTATCTAAGTGTTACTATGTGGGACGCACTCTTAATTCCTTCTCAAATAAATTTGTTGTGAGAGGCTCTAAATAGTTTTGGTATAACCGACGGATCATCGGGTGTGGAGCAAAAACTGCTACAAGTTTTTGTCAACCAGAAGGGAAAAGTATTCCTAAGGCAAACAAACCACCACCATTCTATATTTCCCTGATCATTGGAAACCACCTAGTGCATAATTGCATGATCGATTCTAGTGCCAGTAGCTCGGTCATGCCCAAACAAATTGTAGATGTACTAGGCATACAATATGTGCCGGTTGTAAGAGGAGTTTGTTCAGCTAGATGGCATAGCTATTAAGACTATTGGAGTTATCAAAGGACTTAAACTTACCATCCATGCATGCCCAAGTTTGTCATTCACCCAAGACATATCAATCATTGATCTCCCTCCTCTCTTCGCCATCTGCCTATCACGAGATTTCACTACCAAGATGGGTGGTTATCTATCAGCCGATTGGTCACATATGATTCTCAGGACTCGATACAGAACCAAAGTGACTATAAGGGAAGAACCAATCTGCCATAATCATGTAGAACCCTACATTGCTAGTCCTATAAATGGGAATTACACCATCGGAGATCTAGAAGAAGAAGATGTTGATCATGAACCAACTACTCTCGTAGAAGAATTCCTTGAGATAGTGTTAGATGAAGTAAGTGGAGATCATCAGTATAATCCCTATATTGATGTGTTGGCAGAAGAAGAAGCTGGTTTACTACTTTTGGAAGAAATGAGATTAGGTACCTACTGTATTCATGAAGAAGATATGATCATACCGCAACTTGTCAAAACACCAAGCAATTCGGAAGGACTGTGGCAATTATTCTTTAATGGCTCAAGAAGTAAGAATGGATCCGGTGCTAGTGTTATGTTATTTCTCTAGAGGGAGATAGGTACTTCTCATCTTTCCATTGCAATTCAGTTGCACTAATAATGTTGCTGAATATAAGGCCCTTGTGCAAGGAATTTAGCTAGCCCAAAAGAAGGGAATCAAGGCTCTGACCATTTTTGGAGACAGTGAGTTAGTTGTTCATTATCAAGTGATCCAAAATGATCTTTTAAGATGCATACAAGAACCGAGTCTGGGACTTGATTGAAGATTTCAAAGATTTTGGGATCCATAGTTCTAGAAATCAAAATCAAGATGTTGATAGGCTTGCTACAATTGGATCGCAATATGACATACCTATTGATATCATGAAAGAAGGGCAGAAATTTGTCAAAATGGTGGTTTGACCTGTAGTCCCTGATAATGTGAGTAGTTGAAAGTGTTTGATAGTGACAAATAAATTGTCCTTTTCCTACAAGAAGAGGTAGAGTTTGCTGCGAAAAATCAAGATAAGTTGCAAGAATCATATGGTGATCAAATCATACAATTGAAAAGCAACAAAATACCAAAAGGCTTAGTCACTCTGGAATCCATCTTCAATTCAGATGATCAAGCCAAAAGACAAAGCTCTAACATGGTGGTCAAAGAAGAAGATTTTGAGGAAGTCAAGGTAGCAAATGAAAAGTTTCTGAAGATCAGAAAAGTGTGTACTTCCGAAGAGAAAGAATCTTTCATCAATTTTTTTCAAGAGTATCATGACATTTTTGCATGGAGCTATAAAGACTTGTGTGGTTTTGATCTAGGTCTGGCACAACATACCATCAAACTGGATCCTAATGCCAAGCCAGTTCATTAGAAACAAAGGCTAATTAATCCCAAAATTGAGCCACTAATGAGAAAGGAGCTAACCAAACTCATCGAGTCCTGTATAATTTTTCCCATAAATCACTCCTCTTGGGTAGCCAATTTGGTGCCCGTAAGGAATAAGAACAGAGAGATTCGATTGTGTCGGGATTTTAGGATTTGAATCGTGCCTTGTTAAAAGACCATTATCCTCTCTTCCATCAATGGAGTAGATTATTCAAATCGTGGCAAAAGCCCAAATATTTTCTTTTCTCGATGGATATTCGGTTACAATCAAAATTCAAAACATCAATTTCACTACCAAGTGTGGCATGTATGCTACAAAAAATGCCATTGATTGTCCAAGGCGGGGCTACTTTCCAAAGAGCCATGGACATGACGTTTAAGGGACTAATCAACGATATCATCTTGGTTTACCTTGATGACATAATTGTATATTATAAGCATGTAGAAGACAACATCACACATCTAAGGAAGGTTTTCTAAAGGTGTAGGGAATTTGGGGTTTCACCGAACTCCAAGAAATGTATTTTTGCAAAGTGCATGAGGGAAATTTGTTGGGGAATTTTATTTCAGCGGAAGGACTATCAATCGAACCAACCAGGATTTGTTCGATTATGTCCTTATCTCTCCCAAGTCACAGGAAGGGCCTCCAGATTTTTTGGGAACCATAAATTTCATGCAGAGATTCATCCCTCAATTCACGACATTGGATAAACCAATGACAACCATGATAAATAATAACATGCCATTTTCATGGAAAAGGAAGGACAAGAGAGCTTCGAAGCCATCAAAATGGCCATTTCTCAAGCTCCCACGTAGGGGAAATTGATGAAGTTTGAAGGAAGCGAATATGCTAAAATTGTGGGTGCGAACAGAGTGCAAAGGAGTAAAGTGGTGTCAAGAGATGGAGATGTATGAGAAGTAGCTAATTGAAGTTGACGAATTTGAGTTTTCAGATCCTGATATGAAGAAGTTAAATCAAGGGTGTTTGAAGAAGATCTAGGTTTTGCAGTAGAAGCATTAGGTTGAATGATTGGAGTGGTAGTAGTGGGAATGGAAGTAGGAATATAAAGGGGTTGAGTGGAGGCCATGTCAGCTAAGAAAGAACCTATAAGGGTGCATAATCAACATATTGAGAGTTTTTAGTAGCCATCAAAACATGGATAATATGTGGAAGATGCGTAGGATTGTCACACAAAGCTTGAAAAAATTGGTAAGCTTTTCTAGTTGTTCTTGATCAACATTAGTTTCCTCATCATAGAATTTCTCACCATAAGATGTTTTAATGTTTTCAAGGGGAAAATTGTTGGAGTTAGCAAATGGCTTATCGATTCAAACATTCATTTAGAAAAGCTACGGGTAGATGAAGGGAGCTCTATATGCTCAAAAGACCCAAAACAACCACTACAAGTGACATGCATGAGATGAAAAGAAAGCCCTAGAAAGAAGGTTAGATTTGAGCGATGGGTTCACAAAATTATTTAACAAATAATGAATTCGTAAAACCCTAATTACATAGTCACATATGATAAATAAATGCTAAACTGTTGGAATATAGATGACACAAACAATAAGCTAGAGAAGTATAAAACCCTAAATGCAAGGGAGAGGGACAAAGACTTAGTTGATTCATGCTTGATTCGGGATTTGTGTAGACTAGGAAAATTGATGATCAAGAAGAGCAGATGTCACATTCAAACACGTAAATTATGGAAGCTGTAAGATGTTCCTAGACTAGGAAAGCACGCCTAGGTGCCAAAGACTTCTTATGGGCACTGTGACTACACGGGAGCTCGAAAACTAATTTTTCTTGTGTCGTAAGGTGGGCATTGATAATCATTGTTGGTCACCTGTATGTCGCTAGATGATCACATAATTCTCTTGTAACTTACAAAGATAAGATGACCTGCAAAATACTCAAACTACATCAAATCCAAAAGGAAAAGATGCAATATAGGAGTCGGACTACCCCTGGTGGTCACTTGACAGAGTGAACTTACGATTGAGTGTTACACTACATATTAGACTCCATGTAGTTCTTGTGCATGTGTGATATAATCGTTCCCTAGGAAGCCCTTGTGCAATTGCATGTGATAGAGGGTGATAGTTAGATGTACCAATGTAAATAGATGTATGGATGGAAAAATGAACTTCCCCTCCTATGTGTGTATGCAAGAAAATGTAGTCCCTTGTCCCTATTATGAGTGCTAGATGGATGTTTTTATTCTCTTAGATGCATTTAGATGTAAGATTAGGTGATGGTAACAAATATTTAGAGCTTGACCATTTATTTTGGTTTATATGATTCCCTTGGTTGGATTTAATGAATCGACAACTAAAAGGCTGACCCATAAGAAAATAAGATGCCCAAAAGATAAAAGAGGCCCAAAAGAGGTGAGTAAGATAGAAATAGGTTAGGGGAACTTGAGGGGACGAGGGCACCTAGGTGCTTAGCCTCCCAGTGGGCGCCGGTGTCCGAGTCCTAAAAGATAAAGTAATAAAGTCTAGACTAGGTTTGTAGGGTGTAAAAGACTAGAAAAAACAAGAAATATAGAAAAGAGGCCAAAGAAAATAGTCAATTACTAGTTTTCTTGCTTAAGAATCATATGAATGCAAGTATGTTCTTAGGACCTAAAAATGTACCCAAGTGCGTGATGTTTTATCTATACCCAATTCAAAGGTGTCCTACGCGGTCTTCAGTATAGATCTTGATAAGGCATCATGCCAATCGAGTTGTGGAAATTCTTATTATAGGTAAACTATACAAGATAAAAAAATTTATTCTTCCGAATCATGACATACATCCTCAACATATCCTCAAGGACTTGGTTCATGCTCTCTGTCTGTCCATCTATCTTTGGATTATAGCTGGAGCTGAAATTAATTTATGTGCCCAATGCTTACTAAAATGATGTCTAGAAGTTTGAAGTATATATGGTATCTAGATCACAAATGATTATCCTCGAAATTACATGCAGTCTCACAATGTCATCAAGGAAAACTTGGGCTATGATGATAAAATTATAAGTGACATTCATAGATGAAAAGTGGGAAACCTTGGTTAACTTATCCACCATCACCATGATGGCATCATGATGATACGATGAAGTAGGAAGACCAACTATAAATTCCATAGAAACCACGTCCCACTTCCACTTTGGAATGTCATGTGGGTAGAGAAGACCCACGGGGTGAGAATGTTCAGCCTTTACCCTCTGGAACTCGAGACAATGGGCTACAAAATCTACAATGTCATGACACAATCCTTACCAAAAGTACAACTGTCTCAAGTATGAATGCATCTTCTTCACCCTAAGATGAGTTGTATAAGGGGCTTGATGTGCCTCAAAAATAAAATAACTACACAAATAGCCTACATTAGGCATAAAAATGTGCCTCCGATAATGAAGAAGACCATTAGTCTCTAAAGTGCAACCAACATACTTTCCCTCGAAGGGCCTCGTGACTCCACCACTTTCCCGACACCCTCATAGAATCTAGAATCTATCACTAGAAATATTCTAAAGGATCCTATTTCAAAGGTTTGACCGCAAGGTTAAAGCAACCATCTCATGTCGTCATCTACTCAAGGCATATGTGACGACATTATTTTTTCCCTTGATATAATAAATTTCTAAATCATACTCACAAAGGAACTCCATTTAACATCATTGCCGAGCATTGAGATTGGGCTAGGAAAATATGTGTTGTAAACTCAAATGATCGGTCTTAAAAACAAATGGTTTTCTATAAAGAAAGAGCCTCCAATGGACTAATGCATACACCATTGCCACAAGATCAAGATTGTGGGTAGGCTAATTAAGATCATAATCCTTGAGCTTGCAAAAGTACTCAAAAGAAATAATGTGATGCTCTTACATGAGAACCGCCCCATGTCCCTCTAACTAAGCATTAGTGCATACCATAAAATATGCCAAAGGATCTGGGACTGTAAGGATAGGATCATAATTCAAATGTTCCTTGAGCAACTGAAAATCCTGCTCACACTTCTATGACCAAAAGAAATTTTTCCCTTGGCATTGAAGGGAAGTAATGGGATGAACAATCCTGAACAAACCTGCGATAGTAGCCAATTCAACCCATGAAACTTTAAACCTTTTTCACTCTAGTGGGGAAAGGGAAATCATGGATATATTGAATCTTTGAGGGATATACAGAGATACCCTCGCCTCTAATGATATGGACCAAGTACTAAATCTCGAGACTAGATGAAAGAACAATTCTCCAAGTTCTAAAAATCCTGTGTTCCCTTAGAACCTATAACAATTGTCTCAAATGCTCATGGTGCTCCTCCACCGAGCATGAGTAAATCAAAATATCATCAAGGAACATAATGAAAACTGATAAAAAAGGTCATGAAATCCCCATTTATGAGGCTCATAAACACTATTGGCACATTAGTCAACCCAAAGGGAGTCACCGTGAACTTGTAATGCCCATAATGAGTCCAAAAGATGTCTTATGGATGTTTGCTCTCGAAATCAGAGCTGATGGTATCGACTTAAGACCAATCTTAAAGAACACCTTGGCTCCACACATCTGATCAAATAAATCATTTATCTGAGGAAGAGGATAATGATTATTCATTGTTACCTTATTTAATTGCCTAAAGTTAACACACAAATGAAGGGATCCATCCTTATTCACAAATATCATTGGTGTGCCCTAAGGAGACACACTAGGTTGGGAAAGACCCGTCTCCAATAACTCCTCTAACTGAATCTTGAGCTCGTGAAACTCAAAATTCGTCATCCTATAAGGTGTTTGTGAAATGGGTGCAACACTTGGTACGAGGTCAATTGTGAAATCCACCTCTCTATGTGGTGGCATACAAGTAATATCACTAGGAAATACGTCAGCAAACTCTCTCAAAATAGGATGATCATCAAGTGGTGAGCTCGCTGGAGTCTCCTTTGACCTATCACTAATCATGATAGCAAATATTTGATAAACCTTAGACATGATCTTATTCAGCTACATGGAAGAGATTATACGCAAGGACACTAGTCTCTAAACCCCGGATATCATTGCTAAACTTCCAAGGTCATCATAACACTTGATGACCTTGTTTTGAAAAATTAATCTTGTCCCAATGAGAATCAAGTCAATCCATACCCAAAACAATCTCATATGATCCCAAAGGTAAAATACAAAGGTATATAGTAGTGGGAAACATTCCCAGATCAAGAATAAAAATCTCAACATTGGTACTAATGGTGAACTTAGACCTAGTGGCCAAATCTACCTACCATGTATCTAGCTTTCTAGAGGACACCATCCCACACCGATCCACTAAAGAAGGTGATATAAAAGAATTAGAAGCACTGAAATAAAATTAAATAATAACTAATATACCTACGATTATACCCGTGGTCTCAATAACCGTGGCTAGTGTGCTCGTCTAACGGTTCTCCAGCGTGGCATAGATGCGTGAGCGCGCCTACGACCCCAGTGTCTTCTTGAAAATAGGATCCTTTTTCTTATTGGTAAAAAAGGGTCTCTATGGGAAAAATGAGCATAATGGTCGAGGCTTCACAAATAAAACATCCCAGTGTTTCTCTCCGAGGTAGTTCCTCCCGTACTTTGATGAAATGACCATGTGGGTCCTTCTCTAGAAGACTACTATAAACGAGATGGGAGGGGCTTCGACTACTTGATCTCCTATCTTTTCCTAGGATATGATATCCTCTGCCCCTACCACTCGATTGTCATGAACATGTCTAGACCCCTGTTGTTGAGGAGCATGACGTTATGAGTGCTACTGTGGGTGTGGAGGGGGTATTAGAGTTGGACCGAACGGGTATAAAACCTCCTCTCATGGGTGGAACAAAGCCTCAAAACCCGAGATCCTGTAAAGTATGAACTCTCTCTTGTAACTTGCTCTTGTTCCTATCCCGAGACTCCTGATCCCTATTCTTATTCTCCTCTACCAAGTAAGTCTTCCCCAATGTTGGAGGAGATAAAATCTTAACTACCCTTGCCAAAACTATATTCGGGCCCCGATGAACTTGTTGACCTATAATTTCTCATCCTGAAGGTAGTCTACATATTATAATAGGTCCATAAAATGACACTCATCTTTGTGCTACAATGCCTAGTCCCTATCAAAGATCGAGAAACTCATCAATCCTCTTCGAAAAGTGTTCCCAAACATGTATATGGCCTGAAAACACTCCTCGAATAACTCCTAGGTAAATGAATCATGTATCAAATGGAGCTTCTAATCCTCATTCCTCCACCAAACATCTACTATGTCTTGGAGGAAGTGTATGAAAAGATAGGCCTTGAAGTTTCTCTCATATGGGTGCAACCTAAAGAAATTGTCAATACTAAGGAGCCATGGCTTGGCTCCAAACCCATCTATCATCCCTACATAAGTATGTTGCTAAAGATGAAGAAGATACTTGATAGCAACACTTGTCACTTGACTAAGAAGGTGTGTCTTTACTACTCTCTCAACATGTCTTTGAAGGGCTATGAGACCTCTTAGGATGAGGTGAGTCATGATGGTGTGTGGTAGAGTGTGATCCCTCATTTGGGTGTGCCTTACTCTCATGCAAACTAAACTCCTCTATTGGCTATGGCTACTTTGAAAGGTGATCATGTAGAACTCCCATCATCTATTATAGTGCCTCTAATATATGCGGTCAAAATTCTACTCTATAAGGATATGTGGGAGGCTGCTCACGACCTCGAGTCATCACCGCATGTCACCATGTCACTTGGACCCCAACAACCTACACATGGGGGAGAAAGGTATATTAGGTTTTGTGG